>OY740821.1:12234119-12254507 GCA_963514005.1 Raja brachyura | reverse complement strand
TATTTGTGGTGGGGTAAATATACAAGAGGTCTAGTCACGCCGAGATGGTTTTATTCTTGCTGTTTAGACTGCAGGATTGCCCTTACCTGTGTCATGAGACGGTCAGCGCCGGTATCCTCCTCGTCTTTGAATATAATGTCAGGGTTATAGTTGGGAGTTAGCTCCTTGAATTTCTCAGAATTGTGGTTGATTTTGCCCTCCGATCTGCCGCTGGCCCCCAAGGTTTTCTCGGCCACATTGGGGATGAATTGCTTGTAGAGGAGAGGGGTGAGCTTTCTGGACGCTCTCCGCCTGCCGTATCCCCGGCCGGGTCCGCAGCCTTGCACCGGGACCGGGACGAGGAGGCACAAGCAGCAGAGGCAGAGTAGAGCGAAGCGAGCTAATTCCAAGCCCGGCTGCATCTCCCCGCCTCTAGCCGCCTGCAGATCTCTTTGAAATCGGCTGCTCCCGGAGGACTAGCGCACACTGCCTGAGACAGACACTCTCTCCCCTCTGGTACAGCCATGGAACACAAATAATGCAGCGAGCGACGCGCCACCGAGAGAGGCAGTCCCTCATCCGGCGCGTTCCCGGCTGGTCACCTCCTTGTGTCACACACTCTCACACTGCACACACTCTCTCACACACACACTCACACTCACACACAGACACACTCACACACAGACTCAAACACACACACACACTCACACATACACACACTCACAGACTCACACTCACACATACACTCACAGACTCACACACAGACAGACTCAAACACACACACACACTCACACATACACACACTCACAGACTCACACTCACACACATACACTCACACACAGACAGACTCAAACACACACACACACTCACACATACACACACTCACAGACTCACACTCTCACACTCACGCACAGACAGATTCACACTCTCACACATACACACACTCACACTCTCACACATACAATCACACACTCACACTCAAACACACAAAAAAACACAGACATACACACACACACAAACTCACACTTCCACACTGACACACACACTCACACTCTCTCACACTCACACACACTTACACACGGACAGACTCAAACACACACACACAGATACATACACAGACACTCAAACACACACACACACAAACACACAAACACACTCGCACACACTCTCACACACGGACAGATCAAACACACATTCGCACACAGACATACTCAAACACACACACACACAAACAGATACACACACACACAAACACAGATACACACACACACAGACAGACTCAAACACACACACACAGACACACATACACACAGACACACAAACTCACTCTCACACAGACAGACTCACACAGACACACACACTCACACTAGCACACACTTACACAGTCACAGACAGACTCAAACACACACACACACACACACACAGAAACCACAAACACAAACGTCACCCCTGTAAAATGATCACCAATGCCGCTAACAAACCCCTCACCCCGCGCTGCTCACGCAACCAGAATCAGTTATTTTTAATTGTCTAGGGACAGGGAATCGACGCGGCCTGATCTTCTCCCTGAGTTATAGGTAACTGATAAACAAATAACCGGTATCTATAAACCGAGTGAATCCATGTTTTTTTAAAACAAATGGTGAGAGTTGCTACCACTCGGGGGTCTGGACAATCCAGTGTTTTGTGTGGAACTGTTTTGGGACAGATTGCACGACTTTGGCCCGTGTGTACACAGTCCAAAAGTCATTGTGAAGGACACTGATACATCTGACAAACTCTTTGCATTGATATGTACAAATGGCCTCAACTATTAGCAACCCGGCTTCATTGTTATTGAAACGTGTTTACCAAAACATGTCTGGGCGCATGAGGGCTTTTCAAAAATATTTATTGAAAATCCTTAATTTTATTCCATTATCAGTCTGAAGAAAGGTCTCGACCCCAAACGTCACCCATTCCTCCTCTCCAGAGATGCTGCCTGTCCCGCTGAGTTACTCCAGCATTTTGTGTCTCGGGGCGAGGAGACGGTGTCTTATTGTTTAAGTTCCCATTTTTCACACCTCATCCTTCCATATCTCCGCGCCTCCCTCCCCGCTGACTCTCAGTCTGAAGAAAGGACTCGACCCACTCCTTCTCTCCAGAGATGCTGCCCTGACCCGCTGAGTTACTCCAGCACTTTGTGTCCATCTTCGGTGTAAACCAGCATCTGCAGTTCCTTCCCCACACAGTCCATTCTAACATTGTGGGTTTGGATCTGCCTGAATCCATGTCTGCCTGGTCTCCCCGGATCTAATCTGAATTCGGGAAGCTTGTTCCATTGAACGCGGCTTGCACTTGCCCATGCTTGAAGTTCATAACACTTTGATAATTGCGTCGGTTTCTATGGATTATATTTTATTGTTCGGGGATCTGAAAACTCCGAAGTGCTCACCACCTAACGTCCCCTCTGTCGTCGATTTTTATTTTCATTTGGTCTGTTTTTGTTGCGTTTTTTGTTCTCTCAGTGAACTTCAAACCTCCAAACCTGAACGCACTAAGATAACTTAACACGCGTCGCCCACAGCACAGCACAGCACAGCCGCCTCTTAAGACGACCAGGACCAAATCTGAAGCAATGTTGTGGAGAATCGTTTATTCAACCACAATTAAGGCAGAAACAAGCGCACAGGATTAGCAGTCCCGCGTCTTATCGTATAGCAGAAATATCCAACTAGCATTTGTCCCAGGATGAGTAGGCTGGGATTCTAGACAGTAGACAATAGACAATAGGTGCATGAGGAGGCCATTCGGCCCTTCCAGCCAGCACCGCCATTCAATGTGATCATGGCTGATCATCCCCAATCAGTACCCCGTTCCTGCTTTCTCCCCATATCCCCTGACTCCGCTATCTTTAAGAGCCCTATCTGGCTCTCTCTTGAAAGCATCCAGAGAACCGGCCTCCACCGCCCTCTGAGGCAGAGAATTCCACAGACTCACAACTCTCAGTGTGAAAAAGTGTTTCCTCGTCTCCGTTCTTTGGATTCTCCTATTCCTTGGAGCGCAGGAGGGTGAGGGGCGATCTTATAGAGGTGTACAAATTCAAGAGAGGAATATATCGGATAGGAATGGATCAGAGTCTCTTGCCCAGAGTAGGGGAATCGAGGACCAGGGGACATAGGTTTAAGGTGAGAGGGGGAAAGATTTATAGGAATGTGAGGGGTTGATTTTTTTCACACAGAGGGTGGTGGGTGTATGGAACGAGCTGCCAGAGGAGGTAGTTGAGGCTGGGACTGGAGACCACAGCTCTCCCTCAGGTTAACGCGAAAGACCAGGGGAATTCTCCACTCCAGCTGAGTTGACCAACATTTGGGGAAAGTCTGGAGTGTTTTATTGTCATATGTTCCAAAATGGGACAATGATTATGAAATTGTTACTTGCATCAGCACGGTAGGAAGGAACTGGTTTAAACCGAAGATAGACCCCAAAATGCTGGAGTAACTCAGCGGGACAAGCAGCATCTCTGGAGAAAGGACACGACCCGAAACGTCACCTATTTAAACACAAGTGCATTAGACATCATGATAAGCAACAAAATGAAGTTTAATATCTAAAAACAAACAAATATTTGTACAAAGACAAATAAAAACAATATCCTCAAGTCTCTAGTGCAATCAAGGCATTGCTCAATTCAGAGGCTATTAGAGGTTGGAGTGTTCAATAGCCGAATGGGGGGGGGCACAGTCTTAGAATAGGAGTCACACATGTGATTGAGGCAGTGCAGCGTAGATTCACGAGATGGCGGGACTGTCATATGAGGAGAGATTGAAAAGACTAGGCTTGTATTCACTGGAGTTTAGAAGGATGAGGGGGGGATCTTATAGAAATATATACAATTACAAAAGGACTGGACAAGCTAGATGCAGGAAAAATGTTCCCAATGTTGGGCGAGTCCAGAACCAGGGGCCACAGTCTTAGAATAATGGGGAGGCCATTTAAGACTGAGGTGAGAAAATACTTTTTCCACCCAAAGAGTTGTGAATTTGTGGAATTCCCTGCCATAGAGGGCAGTGGAGGCCAAATCACTGGATGGATTTAAGAGAGAGTTAGATAGAGCTCTAGGGGCTAGTGGAGTCAAGGGATATGGGGAGAAGGCAGGCACGGGTTATTGATAGTGGACGATCAGCCATGATCACAATGAATGGCGTGCTGGCTCGAAGGGCCGAATGGCCTCCTCCTGCACCTATTTTCTATGTTTCTATGGCTGTGGGGAAGAGGCTACTCCTGAACCTGGATGTTACCGTTTTCAGGCTCCCGTGTCACCTTCCCGATGGCAGGGGTGAGATGAGAGGGTGAGATGAGAGCTATCTGATTTTGCTGGCTGCCTTTTTGAGTAGATGTAGGTTCACGAGATTGATCCCTGGGATGGCGGGACTGTCATATGAGGAGAGATTGAAAAGACTAGGCTTGCATTGACTGGAGTTTAGAAGGATGAGGGGGGAATCTTATAGAAACATATACAATTATAAAAGGACTGGACAAGCTAGATGCAGGAAAAATGTTCCCATTGAAGGAACTGCAGATGCTGGAAAATCGAAGGTAGACAAAAATGCTGGAGAAACTCAGCGGGTGCAGCAGCATCTATGGAGCGAAGGAAATAGGCAACGTTGCCTATTTCCTTTCGGGTTTCGGCCCGAAACGTTGCCTATTTCCTTCGCTCCATAGATGCTGCCCGCAAAATGTTCCCAATGTTGGGGGAGTCCAGAACCAGGGGCCACAGTCTTGGAAGAAAGGGGAGGCCATTTAGGACTGAGGTGGGAAAAAAAACTTTTTCACCCAGAGAGTCGTGAATTTGTGGAATTCCCTGCCACAGAGGGCAGTGGAGGCCAAGTCACTGGATGGATTTCCAAGTGAGTTAGATAGAGCTCTAGGGGCTAGTGGAATCAAGGGATATGGGGAGAAGGCAGACACGGGTTATTGATTGGGGATGATCATCCATTGCCAGCTGGCCAAGGGATCAGGGGGTATGGAGGGAACCCGCTGAGTTTCTCCAGCACTTTTGTCCACCAAATGTTTCCTCTTTCCTGGGCGTTCGGGTTTGCTGAACAGTTTATCTCTCAGCTAACACAATTGGACAGCAGGCAACGCCATTCAATCTGAAGAAGGGCCTCGAGTCGACCCACTCCTCCTCCCCACAGATGCTGCCCGTCCCGCTGAGTTACTCCAGCATTTGTGTGTGTCTCTCCACGCCATTCAGAGGGGCTTGTTGTCGGAATGGCCATCATATTTCCCTTCCTTGCAGCATTCTGTTTTATTTTAACGCTGCTCACTGATTTAACAAAGTCCACACAGCAAAGTACTTTGGAATAATGTGAGATTAGTTGTGAGATACAGCGCGGAAACAGCGAGTCCACACCGACCAGCACACTAACACTATCCCACTATCTCACACACACACACACACACGTGTGGGGGGAAACCGAAGATCTGGGACAAAACCCACGCAATCCGTACAGACAGCACCTGTGGCTGGGATCGAACCCGGGTCTCCGGCGCTGCGAGCGCTGTTACAGCAACTCTACCGCCGCGCCCTGTGCCTCACTCACCGTGCAATCAAGTCAGTCGCTTCTATTTCTATAGCACTACTCTCGTTGGCCAAAGTGCTTTACATTGGTGGAGGTACTAACGTTATACAACAATATTAATGTATTTATCTCACAAGTTGTTTTTTTACACAATCGGGATGGCGGTGGAGACAGATATAATAGTGGCTTTTACTCGATTTTTGGATAGGCAGAGAGATAGTACAGGGAATGGGGGGGGGGGGCGGTGAGGCAGATAAGGGTTGGTTTTGGCATCATGTTCAGCATGGACATTGTGGGCTGAAGGGTCTGTTCCTGTGCTGTACTGGTCCATGTTCTGACTATACTGTATTTCCAATGTACTGGACGCCATACACAGTGTATATGTGTAACTATCTCCTGTACAGTCTATGCTTGCCCATAACACTATATATTTCTTAAACACCATTTGCATCTATTTCAACCCTGTCCTCATTTTTTTTTTAACAAATCTATGTCTATGTAAAATTCTACAGTGTTGTGACAATCCCTTTCATCAAAACGCTATACACTGAGCTAAAAGCCACTTTTACAATAAGGCCTCTTTATTGAGAGTCACATCCAATACTGAACCCAGATAAATAGCCTAGAGGGAATTCACATCCAGTTTGGCTTCCGTCATTATTTACTTGTAAAGATCAGTATTGAAGCAGACACAATGCGCAGGAAGGAACTGCAGATGCTGGTTTATACCATCAACACACAGAGTGCTGGAGTAACGGCAGCATCTCCGAATATCAAGTGGCATTTCAAGTCTGAACCATTCTTCAGACCCTTCTTCAGGGAAAGGTCTCGATCCGAAATGTCACCTATCCATGTTCTCCACAGATGCTGCCTGACCCGCTGAGTTACTCCAGCACTCTGTGAAACGTCACCTATCCATGTTCTCCACAGATGCTGCCTGACCCGCTGAGTTACTCCAGCACTCTGTGAAACGTCACCTATCCATGTTCTCCACAGATGCTGCCTGACCCGCTGAGTTACTCCAGCACTCTGTGTCTATCTTTGGTATTGGAGCATACGGAAGACCTGCATGACAGTGTAGCCACTGGCGTTACTCACTCGATCTTAACAATTTAATTTAAACCCCCATGAAAAGTGTTGACATTTATCAAAAAGCACACCTCCAGATTCAGGGACAGTTTCTTCCCAGCTGTTATCAGGCAACTGAACCATCCTACCACAACCAGAGAGCAGTGCTGAACTACTATCTACCTCATTGGAGACCCTTGGACTATCTTTGATTGGACCTTACTGGCTTTACCTTGCGCTAAACGTTATTCTCTTATTATGTAACATAGAAACATAGAAAATAGGTGCAGGAGTAGGCCATTCGGCCCTTCGAGCCTGCACCGCCATTCAATATGATCGTGTCTGATCATCCAACTCAGTATCCTGTACCTGCCTTCTCTCCATACCCCCTGATCCCTTTAGCCACAAGGGCCGCATCTAACCTATAGCCAATGAACTGGCCTCAACTACCTTCTGTGGCAGAGAATTCCACAGACTCACCACTCTCTGTGTGAAAAATGAACTTCTCATCTTGGTCCTAAAAGATTTCCCCCTTATCCTTAAACTATGACCCCTTGTCCTGGACCTCCCCAACATCGGGAACAATCTTCCTGCATCTAGCCTGTCCAACCCCTTAAGAATTTTGTAAGTTTCTATAAGAGTGTAGAGTATCTGTACACTGTGGACGGCTCGATTGTAATCATGTGTTGTCTTTCCGCTGACTGGTTAGCGCGCAACAAAAGCTTTTCACTGTACCTCGGTACTCGTGACAATAAACTAAACTGGACTGAAGTACAGACTGGAGTTAGCACTGAAGTTGTTTCTAGGTATTATGCTTTCCAGCTTCTACAAGTGAGAAAATACAACTACTTATAATCAATGTGCAGGAAAGAACATCAGATGCTGGTTTAAATCAAAGGTAGACACAAAGTGCTGGAGTAACTCAGCGGGACGGGCAGCATCTCTGGAGAGAAGGAATGGGTGACGTTTCGGGTCGAGACCTTTCTCTGAAGAAGGGTCTGAAGAATGGTTCAGACTTGAAATGTCACCCCAATTTTTACCTCCAGAGATGCTGCCTGACCCGCTGAGTTACTCCAGCACTTTGGGTCTGCGGTATAAACCAGCATCTGCAGTTCCTTCTTCAGACAGAGTGGGTGACGTTTCGGGTCGAGACCCATCTTCAGACCGAAACGTCACCCATTCCCTCTCTCCAGAGATGCTGCCTGTCCCGCTGAGTTACTCCGGCTTTATGTGTCTGCCTACTTATAATCAACTCTGGACATACGTTTTTAAAAACATAGTTCCAGTGTTAAGCAAATTATTGATATAATGATAATTTGACTGAATATCCACACACAGTTTTTCTGATTCCAAAAGAGCCCATTGCCAAAAATGGCAGCGGAGGCCAAGTCACTGGATGGATTTAAGAGAGAGTTAGATAGAGCTCTAGGGGCTAGTGGAATCAAGGTATATGGCGAGAAGGCAGGCACGGGTTATTAATTGGGAACGATCAGCCATGATCACTATGAATGGCGGTGCTGGCTCGAAGGGCCGAATGGCCTCCTCCTGCACCTATTTTCTATGTTTCTAAGGTAGGTTTTCCCTCTCAGTGGCAGTAAATCTCAGTGACATTCGCATGGATTAGAGGGATATGGGTCAAGCGCGGGCAAGTGGGACTAGCATAGATGTGGCATCTTGGTCAGCATGGACAGGTTGGGCCGAAGGGCCTCCTTCTGTGCTGTATGACTATAACTCACATTAGAGAATCATTTATTTTACCCCACCTCATACATAGAAACATAGAAACATAGAAAATAGGTGCAGGAGTAGGCCATTCGGCCCTTCGAGCCAGCACTGCCATTCAATATGATCATGGCTGATCATCCAACTCAGTATCCCGTACCTGCCTTCTCTCCATACCCCCTGATCCCTTTAGCCACAAGGGCCACATCTAACTCCCTCTTAAATATAGCCAATTAACTGGCCTCAACTACCTTCTGTGGCAGAGAATTCCACAGATTCACCACTCTCTGTGTGAAAAATGTTTTTATCATCTCGTCCCCTTATCCTTAAACTGTGACCCCTTGTTCTGGACTTCCCCAACATCGGGAACAATCTTCCTGCATCCAGCCTGTCCAACCCCTTAAGAATACACATAGTTATATTTGGTACATGAACTTAACTTGTGTACGTTGTGGTCTTAGAAGGGTTCCGACCCCTGTAGCATCAACAACCCATGTTCTCCAGAGATGCTGGCCTACCCGCTGAGATACTTCAGCACGTCGCGTCCTTTTTGTGTAAACTCGCATCTGCAGTTCCTTGTTTCTGTGTTGTGTGTGTTCGTCTGAAGAAGGGTCTCGACCCGAAACGTCGCCTGCCCATGTTCTCCAGAGATGCTTCCTGACCTGCTGAGTCATGCCCCTGTCCCACTTAGGAAACCTGAGCGGAAACCTCTGGAGACTTTGTGCCCCACCCAAGGTTTCTGTGCGGTTCCCGGAGGTTCCCGGAGGTTTTTGTCAGTTTCGACCATTAGGGAGACTGACAAAAACCTCCGGGAACGAAATAACTGCCGCATTTTGTGTCCTTTGGTGTGTGTTGGGTGATCCATTAGACTTTGAGGCAGAGCCTTGAATTTCCTTGCCACAAATTCACATCCAACAGGAGTCACTGTACAACAATAAGAAGAGGGGGAAATTAATCCCCTGTTCTTAAGTCAAATCCAGAACCCCAGTCTACAGTCGAAACTAAAAGCTGTTTCTTGTAGCGGCATGTTGGCACAGCGGGTAGGGCCACTGCCTTACAGCGCCAGAGACCCGGGTTCGATCCCGGCTGCGGGTGCTGTCTGTACAAGTTTGTACATTCTCCGCGTGACTGCATGGGTTTTCACAGAGATCTTCCTGCCACACTCCAAAGGCGCATACAGGATTGTAGAACCTTGTCAATTCTTCCCTTCCCTCCCGCTCCACCCCTTCCCCGGGCACTTTCCCTTGCAACTGCAAGAGATGCTACACTTGTCCCTTCACCTCCCCCCTCCACTCCTTTCAGGGACCCAAGCAGTCCTTCCAAGTCCGACAGAGGTTCACCTGCACCTCCTTCAACCTCATCTACTGCATCCGTTACTCCAGATGCCAGCTGATCTACATCGGTGAGACCAAGCGGAGGCTGGGCGATCGTTTCGCCCAACACCTCCGCTCGGTCCGCAATAACCAACCCGACCTCCCGGTGGCTCAGCACTTCAACTCCCCCTCCCATTCCGTATCCGACCTCTCGGTCCTGGGCCTCCTCCACGGCCAGAGTGAGCAACACCGCAAGTTGGAGGAACAGCACCACATATTCCGCTTGGGGAGTCTGCATCCTCTGGGCTTAAACATTGAATTTTCTCAATTCTGTTAACCCTGGCTGCCTCCTCCCCTTCCCCCTCCCCACCTCTCCCTCAGCCCTCGGGCCCTGGCATTCCTTCTCTATCTCCCCCCCCCCCCCCACCCAAGTCGCACTAGCTTCTCATTTTCACACTACAAACAGCTTACAAAGGCCTGTTTCCTTTATCATCGATACTTTTTTGCATATCTTTCATTCATTGTTCTTTATCTCTCCACATCACCGTCTATATCTCTCGTTTCCCTGATCCCTGACCAGTCTGAAGAAGGGTCTCGACCCGAAACGTCGCCTATCTCCTTCGCTCCTCAGATGCTGCTGCACCCGCTGAGTTTCTCCAGCTTTTTGTGTAACCCAGGATTGTAGATTAATTGGCTTGGTATAAATGTAAAATTCTCCCTAGTGTGCGTTGGATAGTGTTAGTGTGCGGGCATCGCTGGTCGGCGTGGACTTGGCGGGCTGAAGGGCCCGTTTCTGCGCCGTATCTCTAAGCCAAACTAAACTGCAGATGCCACTTTATGCCAACGATGGCACAAAGTACTGGAGTAACTGAGCTGGTCGTGCAGCATTTCTGGAGAAAAAGGATCAGTGATATTTCGGGTGGGTACTCCAGCACTTTGTGTCTATCTAAGCCCAGTATACCGCCCTGCTTGAGGTATACCAACTCAGCACACTAGGAATGGGGACCTCAGACAGACACAAAATGCTGGAGTAACTCAGCGGGACAGGAAGCATCTCTGGAGAGAAGGAATGGGTGGCATTTCGGTCTGAAGAAGGGTCCCGACCCGAAACGTCACCCATTCCTTCTCTCCAGAGATGCTGCCTGTCCCGCTGAGTTACTCCAGCATTTAGTAGGTATGTTACAAAACTTACCTTTAGCGGTGCTGCAGTTCTGCCGCTGGCCGTGTGCGCGACTTTGGCGCCTTTAAGGGGGGGGGGGGCGGGGTTAAAATGCAGTTTTCCCCATGCAATCCGGAGCTTTCTGTTGTCGGAGTGCGATCTATTTCTGGAGATGCGTTCCGATTGCCAGTAAGTCCGTTTTTTTAATAAATAGCCCGACTACTTCATCACTGCAGTAAAATAAAAATTAGCTCCTAATGCCGTGAACGCCGACAACGGGGCGGATTTTACGTAGGGGACAGGAACGTGAAAGCTGTTTATTTTTACATATAAACTTGCTTTTTTAGGGGACTTTAATCAATATTTCATGTTGCAAAACGGTGATTTAGCCCCCATACGAACCGGCAGAAAATTTCCTGCCGATATTGGGTTTAAATTCACCGCAACCGCAATGTTCCAATACATCGCGTTCCAGAAAATACCACTCGCAAACTGTTTAAAATGCCCATTAATTTACAGGCATTAAACACTGAATTCCTTCAATTCGGCCTATAAATTAATGACAATTAGATTTAAAAATCATGTTTTATTGGGAATTATTGTGTGACTGTTAATTGGACACTTAGGCTTTAAATTATTTTTTAATTTTTTCTTAAGAAATTGATAAATGTTTAGATCTAGTAATTGAATTTTGTAATTGGCTACAATTGGGTAACTAACTAATTATATGCTTTAATTTCAGGTCATCCAAGTAAGATTGTTTCATATTTGTTTCAGAATACTTCAATCTATAATAACTGAAAATTTCTTTCAGTTCTCTTAAATTTTAAGGAAGTTATGGGCTTTTGACTGTTCTGGATCACAACTTTTGTGACAAGTCAATAGGAAAGCAATAGGAAGCAAGATGCTAATTTCCAAGTATGAAAAGGGCCCTAACTTTTTTAATACTGAAGATATGAAAGTGAATTAGGTGTCAAATTAAACTTATTTTTATGCTTTATCTGATGGGATAAATTGCAGACTTGATTTTTTAAATCTCAAAATTTTGTAACATTGCTACATTTAGTGTCTGTCTTCGGTGTAAACCAGCATCTGCAGTTCCTTCCTCCACATGGAACCTCAGTCCCAGATGTTTTTCCATACTTTTCGACCAGAGCCTAAACGCTACATTTATCCACAGGCATCGCTGGAAATCCCAGATGGAGATTCTTATGTCAAATGGGGAATATTTAACTTCATTTAAAAAAAAAAAAAAAAAAAGTTATGAGCAAAAACCACGTTACTAGCAGTTTTATGGAGTCAATATATTTTGACGATAAACTTAAAGTAGTTGCCGCAATGTTTAGAAAGCTTACGTGGACATATTAAATCATCGTGAAGCTGCCTATTAAAGGCAGGCCACTGGATTTGTATGGATTGGTACGAAACACAATACTTTTAATATATAGAAGTGTTTACACTGATGTCTGCTGCGCAGGTAATGCGCTCCACTGCTTTATGCTGCAGAGCTCCAACCTTCTGGTTGTTTAGTCTTTACAAGGAGATTTAATGCATTAAAGGAACAATGTGGGAACTAAGTGAAAGGCACTTATTAAATATTAAACTATGATAGATGAAGATTTTGGTTAATCAGGGGAACAGATTTTTCTTCCCCCCACCCCCCCCCAAACAACTTGACACACACCAAAGAGTGCCTTCCACTGAGATCCTCCACTGTCAGAGTGAGGCCCAGCGCAAATTGGAGGAACAGCACCTCATATTGCATAGAGACATAGAAACATAGACAATAGGTGCAGGAGGAGGCCATTCGGCCCTTCGAGCCAGCACCGCCATTCATTGTGATCATGGCTGATCGTCCCCAATCAATAACCCGTGCCTGCCTTCTCCCCATATCCCTTGACTCCACTAGCCCCTATAGCTCTATCTAACTCTCTCTTAAATCCATCCAGTGACTTGGCCTCCACTGCCCTCTGTGGCAGGGAATTCCATAAATTCACAACTCTCTGGGTGAAAACGTTTTTTCTCACCTCAGTCTTAAATGACCTCCCCTTTATTCTAAGACTGTGACCCCTGGTTCTGGTCTCGCCCAACATTGGGAACATTTTTCCTGCATCTAGCTTGTCCAGTCCTTTTATAATTGTATATGTTTTTATAAGATCCCCCCTCATCCTTCTAAACTCCAGTGAATACAAGCCTAGTCTTTTCAATCTTTCCTCATATGACAGTCCCGCCATCCCAGGGATCAATCTGGTGAACCTACGCTGCACTGCCTCAATCACAAGGATGTCCTTCCTCAAATTAGGAGACCAAATTGGGCAGCTTACAACCCAGCGGTATGATCTTGATTTTTCTAACTTCAAGTAACCCTTGCTTCCCCCCCCCCCCCCCCCCCACCATCCCTCCCCCACCCCATTCCTCCGACTAGTTTCACCTTCCTCCTGATTAAATTTTACCGACTATACACCTCGTTGTCACCTTCCCCTCAGCCAGCAATTAATCATCCTCCATTTCCCTTGAACATCGTCCCCTTTGATCCGTCATTTTCACACCTCACCCTTCCACTTCTCTAGACTCCCTCTCCCCTGGCTCACAGTCTGAAGAAGGGCCCGAAATGTCACCATTCCTTCTCTCAGAGATGCTGCCTGTCCCGCTGAGCATTTTGTGCCTATCAAAGAGTGCTTTCCTTTGCTTCAGTGCATCGATTAGACCCACAGCATCCAGACTGGATCTGCAGTGAAGTAAATGGGATGAATACACAGCGGTACGGCAGTTACACCTGCTGCCTCACAGCGCCAGAGACCTGGCTTCCATCCCGACCTCAGGTGCTGTCTGTCTCTGTGGAGTTTACACGTTCTTCCTGAGGCCGCATGTGTTTCCTCCGGCAGCTCCAGGTTTCCCCCCACATCACACAGATGTACGGGTTTGTAGGTAAATAGATCCTCTGTAATGTGGATAGAGAACTGGCTGGCAAACAGGAAGCAAAGAGTAGGAGTAAACGGGTCCTTTTCACAATGGCAGGCAGTGACTAGTGGGGTACCGCAAGGCTCAGTGCTGGGACCCCAGCTATTTACAATATACATTAATGATCTGGATGCGGGAATTGAAGGCAATATCTCCAAGTTTGCGGATAACACTAAGCTGGGGGGCAGTGTTAGCTGTGAGGAGGATGCTAGGAGACTGCAAGGTGACTTGGATAGGCTGGGTGAGTGGGCAAATGTTTGGCAGATGCAGTATAATGTGGATAAATGTGAGGTTATCCACTTTGGTGGCAAAAATAGGAAAACAGACTATTATCTAAATGGTGGCCGATTAGGAAAAAGGGAGATGCAGCGCGACCTGGGTGTCATGGTACACCAGTCATTGAAAGTAGGCATGCAGGTGCAGCAGGTAGTGAAGAAAACGAATGGTATGTTAGCTTTCATAGCAAAAGGATTTGAGTATAGGAGCAGGGAGGTTCTACTTCAGTTGTATAGGGTCTTGGTGAGACCACACCTGGAGTATTGCGTACAGTTCTGGTCTCCAAATCTGAGGAAGGACATTATTGCCATAGAGGGAGTGCAGAGAAGGTTCACCAGACTGATTCCTGGTATGTCAGGACTGTCTTATGAACAAAGACTGCATAGACTCGGTTTATACCCTCTAGAATTTAGGAGATTGAGAGGCGATCTTATAGAAACTTACAAATTTCTTAAGGGGTTGGACAGGCTAGATGCAGGAAGATTGTTCCCGATGTTGGGGAGGTCCAGGACAAGGGGTCACAGCTTAAGGATAAGGGGGAAATCCTTTAGGACCGAGATGAGAAGGACTTTTTTCACACAGAGAGTGGTGGGTCTCTGGAACTCTCTGCCACAGAGGGTAGTTGAGGCCAGTTCATTGGCTATATTTAAGAGGGAGTTAGATGTGGCCCTTGTGGCTAAGGGGATCAGAGGGTATGGAGAGAAGGCAGGTACGGGATACTGAGTTGGATGATCAGCCATGATCACATTGAATGGCGGTGCAGGCTCGAAGGGCCGAATGGCCTACTCCTGCACCTAATTTCTATGTTTCTATGTAAATCGCCCCTCGTGTGCCCCAAGGGAGTGGATGAGAAAGTGGGATTACATACAACTAGTGTGCACCGGTGATCGATGGTTAGCATGGACTCTGTGGGCCGAAGGGCCTGTTTCCATGCTGCATCTCTACAACTAAATTAAACTAAAATGCCCGCAAAGGCTGCTCCAAATGGCTTCTACATCTGTGCAGGAAGATTAGCAGTTTTCCCCCCCAATATTACTGTCACAAGCTATCACTACTATAGTGCTGTCATTATAGCACAGCACGGTGGCACAGGGATCCCGACTACGGGCGCTGTCTGTACGGAGTTTGTACGTTCTCCCCATGAGGTTTCTCCGGGCAATCCGGTTTCCTCCCACATTCCAAAGACGTGCAGGTTTGTAGGTGAATTGGCTTCGGAAAATTGTCCCCAGTGTGCGTAGGATAGTGCTAGTGTGACCGCTGGTTGGCGCGGACACAGTGGGCCGAAGGGCCTGTTTCCATGCTGTAACTCTGCACCAAACTCCTATGGGCGACCAACATCAACCACAAACTTGACACCTGACTCCACTCCTGGCTCCGTCACCAAAAAGCGACCTCCGGGAGGCGAGAGGATGAAAAATCGCTTGGAAAATATTCTCAACGTCTGCTTGAACAAAAATTGTAACTAGGGTTACACAAAAAGCTGGAGAAACTCAGCGGGTGCAGCAGCATCTAAGGAGCGAAGGAGATAGGCGACGTTTCGGGTCGAGACCCTTCTTCAGACTGAAGAAGGGTCTCGACCCGAAACGTCGTCTATCTCCTTCGCTCCTTAGATGCTGCTGCAACCGCTGAGTTTCTCCAGCTTTTTGTGTAACCCTCGATTCTCCAGCATCTGCAGTTCCTTCTTTAACAAAAATTGTAACTAGTTTAGTTTAGTTTACTAATTGTAAATAGTTTCGTTTAGTTTACAGATACAGCGCAGAAACAGGCCCTTCGGCCCACTGAGTTCATGCCGACCAGCGATCCCCGCACACTAACACTATCCTACACACACACTAGGGACAACTTCGAATTTTTACCAAGCCAATTTATCTACAAACCTGAAGGTAGACAAAAGTGCTGGAGAAACTCAGCGGGTGCAGCAGCATCTATGGAGCGGAGGAAATAGGCGACGTTTCGGGCTGAAACCCTTCTTCAGACTGACCTGTACGCCTTTGGAGTGCGGGAGGAAACCGGAGCACCCGGAGAAAACCCACGTGGGTCACGGGGAGAACGTGCAAACTCCGTACAGACAGCGCCCGTAAGTTGGGATGGAACCCGGGTCTCTGGCGCTGTGAGGCAGCAGCTCTACCCACTGCGCCACCGTGACCGCCCCACGGTGAACCCTCGGCTCATGACTGTTCAAAATGGAGAGGCAACGTTCAGCATGGCTCCAAGACCCTTGGCCCTCTACTGTGAAAGGTCACGGCGTACACATGCCCATCCACCCACATCAAACTACACGCGGCAACGTAAGATCAAACTGCGAAGAGCCAGCTCATCATGAAGTTGTCATATTTCGCTTGGGCAGTTTACAACCCAGCTGTATGATTGTTGAAATCTCTAAATTCAACTAACCCTTGCAACCCCCCTCTTCACTCCTCCCCCACCCAAGTCGTACCAGTTTCAAAGTCAGCTTGTTGAGTCTCGTTGTCTGTAACTGGTTTTCACCTAGCCCACTGCTAACAACGGCCTGTTTCCTTTATCATCGTTACATTTTTTGCACATCTTTCATTCATTGTCAACAAAATAGAGAGAGCACAGAGGAGATTTACTAGAATGTTGCCTGGGTTCCAGCAACTAAGTTACAGAGAAAGGTTGAACAAGTTGGGCCTTTATTCTTTGGAACGCAGAAGGTTAAGGGGGGACTTGAGTGAGGTCTTTAAAATGATGAAAGGGATAGACAGAGTTGACGTGGATAAGCTTTTCCCATTGAGGGTAGGGAAGATTCAAACAAGAGGGCATGACATGAGAATTAAGGGACAGAAGTTTAAGGGTAACGTGAGGGGGAACTTCTTTACTCAGAGAGTGGTGGCTGTGTGGAATGATCTTCCTGCAGAAGTGGTGGAGGCAGGATCGATTTTAACATTTAAAAGTAAAGTGGATAGGTATATGGACGGGAAGGGAATGGAGGGGTATGGTCTGAGTGCAGGTAGATGGGACTAGGGGAAAATAAATGGTCGGCACGGACTGGAAGGGCCGGGAAGGCCTGTTTCCGTGCTGTAATTGTTATATGGTTATATGGTTATTTGTTCTATATCTCTCTACATCACCGTCTATATGTCTTGTTTCTCTTTCCCCCGACTCTGAAGAAGGGTCTCGACCCGAAACGTCACCTGTTCCTTCTCTCCAGAGATCCTGTCTGACCTGCCAAGTTACTCCAGCATCTTTGTGTCTGTCTTCAGTTTAAACCAACAGCTGCAGTTCCTTCCTACACATGAAGTTCTCAAGTTCACCACTGGCGTTCTCCTGCCCTCTCCAACATGAGATCTCCCTCTCACTGCTCCCCCTGTCATTCCTGCTGCCAGTGGGAAGAAGGGTCCCAACCCCAAACGCCACTCATCCATTCCCTCCACAGATATCTGACCCGCTGAGTTCCTCCAGCACTTTGTGTTTTTTCTCAAAATTCCAGCATCTGCAGTTCCTTGAGTCTCGACTGATCATTTTTAGTAGGACTCTCAAACAACAAGTCAACAGCAGCCAATATCCATCGACCCAGATGAATGACTACATCAGGAAGATCATTTGTCCAGTATTTATTTATAAGATTAAAGATTGACACAAAATGCTGGAGTAACTCAGCGGGACAGGCAGCATCTCTGGATAGAAGGAATGGGTGAAGTTTCAGGTCGAGACCCTTCTTCAGACTGAAGAAGTGTCTCGACCCGAAACATCACCCATCCCTTCTATCCAGAGATGCTGCCTGTCAATACACAATAGACAATAGGTGCAGGAGTAGGCCATTCGGCCCTTCGAGCCAGCACCGCCATTCAATGTGATCATGGCTGATCATCCCCAATCAGTATCCCGTTCCTGCCTTCTCCCCATATCCCCTCACTCCGCTATTTTTAAGACCCCTATCTAGCTCTCTCTTGAAAGCATCCAGAGAACTTGCCTCCACCGCCCTCTGAGGCAGAGAATTCCACAGACTCACCACTCTCTGTGAGAAAAAGTGTTTCCTCGTCTCCGTTCTAAACGTATGGAATTCCCTGCCACAGAGGGCAGTGGAGGCCAAATCACTGGATGGATTTAAGAGAGAGTTAGATAGAGCTCTAGGGGCTAGTGGAGTCAAGGGATATGGGGAGAAGGCAGGCACGGGTTATTGATAGGGGACGATCAGCCATGATCACAATGAATGGCGGTGCTGGCTCGAAGGGCCGAATGGCCTCCTCCTGCACCTATTCTTTTTTTTCCTAAATGTCTTACTCCTTATTCATATAACCATATAACCATATAACCATATAACAATTACAGCACGAAACAGGCCCTCTCGGCCCTTCCAGTCCGTTCCGACCATTTATTTTCCCCTAGTCCCATCTACCTGCACTCAGACCATACCCCCCCCATTCCCTTCCCGTCCATATACCTATCCACTTTACTTTTAAATGTTAAAATCGATCCTGCCTCCACCACTTCTGCTGGAAGCTCATCCCACACAGCCACCACTCTCTGAGTAAAGACGTTCCCCCTCATGTTACCCCTAAACTTCTGTCCCTTAATTCTCATGTCATGCCCTCTCGTTTGAAGAGGGCATGACATGAGTATTCGTAAAATGCCCTGCTGAGACGCTAGCAATTTGCGTCTATCTTCAATGCAAAAAAAAAACAGCACTGCAGTTGCTTCCTACACATTTTTATAAGATTAAAAATCAATCTTACAACCGCTGTGTTTGCATCATTTTGTTGCGTGAAGTTAGTATGGGAAGGAACACCCTTTAAAAAACTCCCCCAATGTTAATCTGCTCCACCGAGTCCTTGTGAATTCTCAATGAAAGATAACAAATATACAATCAAGAAAGAGAAACGGTAAACTAAGCCGCCATTGTCTTTCAATGCAAGTGAGAATTGACTCTTCCACCACCATTGTGCTAGCGTGGAAAATTTTGGGGACTTATTAGTTGGAACAAAACAAAAAAAATCTCCCAACCTCTTTTATTCATCGTTGCTTTCATACCTGCTGAAGGAGACAAAGCCTGACCCTGATTTATATATACAGTGAGGGCTTGACGTTAATACAAGCAAATAGAATGGAGCTGGCTGCTGGATACACTCTGGAAACATGTCTGTTGTGTTAACAGTTAACACAATCCCAGTGCATTGGTATCAGATAATCAGATAGCTGAACCGCCCAAGAAAACAGCAGTGAACACAATGGATGTAGACGGGGGGGGGGGGGGGGGGGGGGGGGGAAAGTGCTGTCGTGAGTTACTGCTTTTGTAATTATCTTGCCTACAATGCAGCCAGTTTACACTGACGCAGGCACCATGTTTGGAGACACTGGATCACAGGTGGGAATAATTGAGATACTGAGAAACGTCGAAACAAAAGGCAACCAAACTCAATCAAAAAGCGGGACAACGAGACTCCCACTTTCGCGACCTAATTCGCAACCTCTGCCGAGTTTGCCCTTGACTCATGGCCGGGGTGGGAGACGGCAACCCTCACGTGGTCCGCCCTGTTTCGACGAACGCAGTCAATCAAAGAAGATCAAACAGAACAAGTTGTCCGGCAACGTTAGGCTGTGCACACACGCCACACGCAAGAGGTAGAAGGAGCAGCGTGGTCATCACGAGGTCGTAGGTAGGAGGTCGTGGGTAGGCCGTAGGTAGGCCGTGATGCTAGTCGTAGGTACTCGTGGCATCAAGTAGGTCGGGGCGTTTTTTCTAGCCTGATGAAAAATGTCCATGAGTAAAAAAAGGTCGTGAAAGTGGGACAGCCCCTTAAAAGAGCAAGCAGCTGAGACAAAATTAATCTGCAAATTTTTAATTACATAGAAACATAGAAACATGGAAATTAGGTGCAGGAGTAGGTAATTTCTATGTTTCTATGTAATTAAAAATTACGGGTACCCTTCTCAAAATAATGTTAATCACGAGGCATTTTTTCCCGCCATTTTGATTCCTGATGAAGCACTGAAGATATTTAAATAGGTCAAAGGGCTTTCAAAACGGATTGATCCATTCAGGAATTTTTTTTTAATTCATTTGGTCGAAACAGTCTCTTCGCTAATGGGGTGGGAAGAAGCAAATGACAAAATGGTGGCAGGGGCAGTAGCTGTGATCGCCATGGAATGCCTTGCAGCCCGTCATCGAGAATACAAGACTCGAGCATGACGATATTGATCCATTTATCATTTTCCATCAATGTCTCGTAGCAATTCGCTTTAAAAAAAGAGATAACAGGACCTTCGGCCCACCGAGTCCGCGCCGACCAGCGATCCGCGCCGGCCAGCGATCCCCGCACATTAACACTACTCTTCGCATTGACACCCAAGCAAATTTATCTACAAACCTGTACGTCATTAGGGCGGG
>OY740821.1:12046619-12229119 GCA_963514005.1 Raja brachyura | reverse complement strand
TCGTTTAAAAATAAATTGGATAGGTATATGGACGGGAAAGGAATGGAGGGTTCTGGTCTGAGTGCAGGTACATAGAAACATAGAAACATAGAAAAATAGGTGCAGGAGTAGGCCATTCGGCCCTTCGAGCCTGCACCGCCATTCAATGTGATCATGGCTGATCATCCAACTCAGTATCCCGTACCTGCCTTCTCTCCATACCCCCTGATCCCTTTAGCAACAAGTGCCACATCTAACGCCCTCTTAAATATAGCCAATGAACTGGCCTCAACTACCTTCTGTGGCAGAGAATTCCAGAGACTCACCACTCTCTGTGTAAAGAATGTTTTCCTCATCTCGGTCCTAAAGGAATTCCCCCTTATCCTTAGACTGTGACCCCTTGTTCTGGACTCCCCCAACATCGAGAACAATCTTCCAGCATCTAGCTTGTCCAACCCCTTAAGAATTTTGTAAGTTTCTATAAGATCCCCCCTCAATCTTCTAAATTCCAGCGAGTACAAGCCGAGTCCATCCAATCTTTCCTCATATGAAAGTCCTGACATCCCAGGAATCAGGTAGATGGGACTAGGTGAGAGTAAGTGTTCGGCACGGACTAGAAGGGCCGAGATGGCATGTTTCCGTGCTGTAATGGTTATATGGTTATATGGTTATTTGATTGAGTCAAACCAGTTATACCAACCCATATCCAAATGATTTTTGATGCCAGATTTAACTGCGTTGATCCCGTCTGGTCTCTCAGTGCCATTTCAAGTTGGAACAAGGTTGGATTGATGGCGAGAGAATAAGGTTGCTGTGTTTCGTATGTGCAAAGCAGTTCAGGCAAGCACGTACCATCAGAACCATTAGTGTCTCCTCACCAGCCAGAGCCGCTCCTGGAGCCCTGCTCCCAGCCATGTCTACCACACGCTGCCAGCAAGAAAATTGCCCATTTCCAACTTGGAGACAAAGTTGAAATATTCGTTTTCTGAATTCTTTATGCTAACCAAGCTCTCTCCAATGGGGGAAAAAACACGAAACCATCACTTCACCACACTCCTAGATTATAAGAAGGGTCTCGACCCGAAACGTCGCCTATCTCCTTCGCTCCTTAGATGCTGCTGCACCCGCTGAGTTTCTCCAGCTTTTTGTGTACCCTATAATTTCCTTGTCAGCACAGGACTAAAATAGATACTTGAATTCCTTTGGGCAGTTTTACGCAACTTGTCACTTGTTTAAATCTATTGTTTGAGAAGCAACAGCAGATGCTGGAAAATGGAAGGTAGCCACAAATGCTGGAGAAACTCAGCGGGTGCGGCAGCATCTATGGAGCAAAGGAAATAGGCAACGTTTCGGGCCGAAACCCTGAAGGAAATAGGCAACGTTTCGGGCTGAAACCTGGAAGGAAATAGGTGACGTTTCGGGCCAAAACACGGAAGGAAATAGGCGACGTTTCCGGCCGAAACCCTGAAGGAAATAGGTGACGTTTCGGGCCGAAACCCGGAAGGAAATAGGCAACGTTTCGGGCCGAAACCCGGAAGGAAATAGGTGACGTTTCGGGCCGAAACCCGGAAGGAAATAGGCGACGTTTCGGGCCGAAACCCGGAAGGAAATAGGTGACGTTTCGGGCCGAAACCCGGAAGGAAATAGGTGACGTTTCGGGCCGAAACCCGGAAGGAAATAGGCAACGTTTCGGGCCGAAACCCGGAAGGAAATAGGTGACGTTTCGGGCCGAAACCCGGAAGGAAATAGGCGACGTTTCGGGCCGAAACCCGGAAGGGTTTCGTCCCGAAACGTTGCCTATTTCCTTCGCTCCATAGATGCTGCCGCTGCACCCGCTGAGTTTCTCCAGCACTTTTGTCCACTTAAATCTATTGCGTCTGGTGACTTATGCAACAATTTGACCACTTGGTGTAGCAGTGTGCCAAACCAGCCGGAGTATTTCAGATTCATTTGAAGATAGACACAAAATGCTGGAGTGACTCAGCGGGACAGGCAACATCTCTGGAGAGAAGGAATGGGTGACGTTTCGGGTCGACCCATTCAGTATCAGTTCAGTTTGCTTTAGTTTATTGTCACGTGCACCAAGGTATAGTGAAACGTTTTTGTTGCGTTCTATCCAGCCCGCATTCCTTCTCTCCAGAGATGATGCCTGTCCCGCTGAGTTACTCCAGCACTCTGTGAAACGTCACCTATCCCTGTTCTCCACAGATGCTGCCTGACCCGCTGAGTTACTCCAGCACTCTGTGAAACGTCACCTATCCCTGTTCTCCACAGATGCTGCCTGACCCGCTGAGTTACTCCAGCACTCTGTGAAACGTCACCTATCCATGTTCTCCACAGAAGCTGCCTGACCCGCTGAGTTACTCCAGCACTCTGTGAAACGTCACCTATCCATGTTCTCCACAGATGCTGCCTGACCCGCTGAGTTACTCCAGCACTCTGTGAAACGTCACCTATCCATGTTCTCCACAGATGCTGCCTGACCCGCTGAGTTACTCCAGCACTCTGTGAAACGTCATCTATCCATGTTCTCCACAGATGCTGCCTGACCCGCTGAGTTACTCCAGCACTCTGTGTCCTTTCAGATCCAACCAGACTTGATTTAATGAGCGAATCTCTGCTGCATCTCCGGCAGAATGGACCCCAGCATTCTGCAGGGAACGAACGGCTGAAGGTTGATGGTCTTCCTAAAACGATATTCAATCTTGCCTCACACGCAGGACTGACAAGTGTTCCGTGGGATTGTGCAGCGTGCGGTGGCATTGAATTACTGCTCGTTAAAAAAAAAAAAATACATTGGTGATTCTACCCGTTTTAAATGCCGAGGAAATGCCAAGGATATTCCTATCATGAGAGGAATAGATCGGGTAGAGTCTCTTGCCCAGAGTAGGGGAATCGAGGACCAGAGGACACAGGTTCAAGGTGAAGGGGAAAAGATGTAATAGGAATCTGAGGGGTCACGTTTTCACACAAAGGGTGGTGGGCGTATGGAACGAGCTGCCGGAGGAGGTGGGGGGTAGTGGAATCTGTGGAACTCATTGCCACAGATTCAGCCAGACAATAGACAATAGACAATAGGTGCAGGAGTGGAGGCCATTCAGCCCTTCGACCCAGCACCGCCGTTCAATGTGATCATGGCTGATCATCCCCAATCAGTACCCCGTTCCTGCCTTCTCCCCACATCCCCTGACTCCGCTATCTTTAAGAGCCCTATCTAGCTCTCTCTTGAAAGCATCCAGAGAACCGGCCTCCATCGCCCTCTGAGGCAGAGAATTCCACAGACTCACAACTCCCTGTGAGAAAAAGTGTTTCCTCGTATCCGTTCTAAATGGCTTACCCCTTATTCTTCAACTATGTGTGTGTGGCCCCTGGTTCTGGACTCCCCCAACATCTGGAATATGTTTCCTGCCTCTACCGTGTCCAAGCCCTTAACAATCTTATATGTTTCAATAAGATCCCCTCTCATCCTTCTAAACTCCAGAGTGTACAAGCCCAGCTGCTCCATTCTCTCAGCGTATGACAGTCCCGCCATCCCGGGAATGTCTTGGCCCGAAACGTCACCCATTCCTTCTCTCCAGAGACGCTGCCCGTCCCGCGGAGTTACTCCAGCTTTTGGTGTCCATCCTCGCTTTAAACCAGTTCCTCCCTGTACCAAAAAAATCTTGGTGTCAAGGGATAGGGGGAGAAGGCAGGAAAATGGGGTTCGGAGGCAGAGATTGAACGGAGCCACGATTGAATGGCGGAGTGGACTGGATGGGCCGAGCGGCCTCATTCCACTCCCTGGAACCTGCGAGCCGCAATTGTGTGGCCGATTCTATGGTGTCGCAGCCTTTGGCAACTCCACCAATCTGACTGGTGTTAACCATTCGCTCTGCAGAGACCACGGCAGTTCCGGGGCACAAGAGACTGTGTGACAGCGCCCTGATAATATAAAATTCAAATTCAAAAGCCATTATGTCATTCTCCTGGAATGAGCTGCAACGTCTCAGTACAATCTATGCCATTGTTTTGCTAAAACGAGAACCGATGCTTTAGGGTGAAGTGCCAAAGTTACCCACCTTCCAAGTAATGTGTTCCTTGTACATATTTCCACCCAAACTTCTCCTACACTACTGTCAACGTACATAATGAATTTTGACCCAGCGTCTGAAATATTTAACACTGCGTGTCCCGAAACATTTGCACCGCTTGCCGTATCCACATCCTCAGTGATTCTGGATGGCATCTCGGAGAGATGGCCACACGCTGCCTCAGCGGGTAGAGCTGCCGCCTCACAGCGCCAGAGATCCAGGTTCCATCCCAACCACGGGCGCTGTCAGTACAGAGTTTGCACGTTCTCCCCCCCCCCCCCCCCGTGACCCCGCGCGGGCTTTCTCCGAGATCCTCGGATTCCTCCCACACTCCAAGGACGTGCAGGTTTGTAGGTTAATTGGCTTGGTGTAAGTGTCAATTGTCCCTAGTGTGTGCAGGATAGCGTTAAGGGCCCGTCCGCCATCTGCGCGTCACGCAGATGGCGTGCGAAGGTTTTGTACATCACAAAATCCTGCGACGCCGCGCGTCACTGCCTATGTCATCACGCATCGCGGGCCTGTTTCGTGACGCGTTCATGATGTCGCGTAAATTACAGACCCAATGGGCCGAAGGGCCTGTTTCCACGCTTCTTCTTCTTCCGTGTCGCGTGCACGGCCTAATGTTGTTGGACAACTTGTTCTATTTGATCGTCCGTTTGTGCACGTCGAGTTGATTGCATTAGTCGAAACAGGGCGGACCACGTGAAGGTTGCAATCCTCCCACCCCTGTTCCCACACTGTATCTCTCTAAAATTAAGATACTCTGAATGATAACTAAGATGTCAGAAGCCCGGACTCGATCCTAACCTCGGGCGCTGTCTGTGTAGAGTTTGCACGTTCGCTCTGCGACCGCGTGGGTTTCCTCCCACACTCCCAAGACGTGCAGATCTGCAGGTTAGAAACAGGAAACTGCAGGCGCTGGTTTACGCAAAAAGGACACATAAGTGCTGGAGTAACTCAGCGGGTCAGGCAGCATCACCAATGAGTTAGATAGTAGTTCAGCACTGCTCTCTGGTTGTGGTAGGATGGTTCAGTTGCTTCATAACAGCCGGGAAGAATCTGTGACCCAATCTATTTTCTCAAGAGCAGTGCCTCCAGAAGAAAGCGCTAACGAGAGTGAACTTGCATTTCCACAACACCCATTTCTTCAGGAGTCACACATGTGATTGAGGCAGTGCAGCGTAGGTTCACGAGGTTGATCCCTGGGATGGCGGGACTGTCATATGAGGAAAGGTTGAAAAGACTAGGCTTGTAGTCACTGGAGTTTAGAAGGATGAGGGGGGGGATCTTATAGAAACATATGAAATTATAAAAGGACTGGACAAGCTAGATGCAGGAAAAATGTTCCCAAGAGTTGTCGAGTATAGGAGCAAAGAGGTCCTTCTGCAGTTGTACAGGGCCCCAGTGAAACCACACCTGGAGTATTATGTGCAGTTTTGGTCCCCTAATTTGAGGAAAGACATTCTTGCTATTGAGGGAGTGCAGCGTAGGTTTACAAGGTTAATTCCCGGGATGGCGGGACTGTCATATGCTGATAGAATAGAGCGGCTGGGCTTGTACACTCTGGAGTTTAGATGGATGAGAGGGGATCTCATTGAAACATATAAGATTATTAAGGGTTTGGACACTCCAGATGCAGGAAACTAATTTTGGGGGAGTCCAGAACCAGTGGCCACAGTTTAAGAATAAGGGGTGAGCCATTTAGTACGGAGATGAGGAAACATTTTTTCTCACAGAGAGTGGTGAGGCTGTGGAATTCTCTGCCTCAGAGGGCGTTGGAGGCAGGTTCTCTGGATACTTTCAAGAGAGAGCTAGATGGGGCTCTTAAAAATAGCAGCGTCAGGGGATATGGGGAGAAGGCAGGAACGGGGTGCTGATTGGGGATGATCAGCCATGATCACATTGAATGGCGGTGCTGGCTCGAAGGGCCAAATGGCCTACTCCTGCACCTATTGTCTATTGTCTCAGATTCTCGTTTGATCTTTCCTCTCTCATCTCAAAGAAATGTCCTCGAAGGGTCTCGACCCGAAACGTCACCCATACCTTCTCTCCAGAGACGCTGCCTGTCCCGCTGAGTTACTCCAGCATGTTGTGTCTACCTTCGATTTAAACCAGCATCTGCAGTTCTTTGTGGAGTAGACAAAGTTTTAATGGAGGAACTGCAGATGCTGGAAAGTCGAGGGTAACACAAAGTGTTGGAGAAACTCAGCGGGTGCAGCAGCATCCATGGAGCGAAGGAAATAGGCAACGTTTCGGGCCGAAACCCGGAAGGAAATAGGCAACGTTTCGGGCCGAAACCCGGAAGGAAATAGGCAACGTTTCGGGCCGAAACCCGGAAGGAAATAGGCAACGTTTCGGGCCGAAACCCTTCTTCAGACCCGAAACGTTACCCATCTCCTTCGCTCCATAGACGCTGCCGCACCCGCTGAGTTCCTCCAGCATTTTGTGTTACCCTCTGCAGTTCTTTCCTACTTAGAAACAAAAAAAACCTTGTCCTGTCAATCAGTTAAAATGAGCTGGTAAAATAACTGAAGCCCTTCACAATGTGAAATCGCGGGCACTCGGAGGTTGCAACATGGATAACAGCTCGGACTCGAGCACCAGGAAACAAAAGGGGCCCTTCAACTCGGTGGGTCAGTCTGTCTCAAGCATGGTCTAATCGTGGCCTTCAGTCGAGGGCACTGTGGGCTGATTGGAAGTGCTCAAATGGTAGTTTTTTTTTAAATATATTTTTATTAGCGGCCATACGTATTACAAATAATATAATAATTTTTTTCAGATATGCATATTACATATTTCCAAAATTATATGTATTACAAAGCAATATATATAAGCCTCAATTTTTTTAATAGTGAAGAGAAAAAAAGAGTAAAAAAAGAATACATGTTTAATTTAAAAAGTGTGATTATAATTTTGATTATATGTGAGAACAGAAAGGAGAAAAAAAAAAATTTTTTTTAAAGAATTTTTTTTAAAAACCCCAAAAAAGTTAAAAATCCATATTACTAACAAACAATTATTATACTTAAAAATAGAAAAAAAGTATACATCTTAACAATGAATGGAACAATTTCTAATATTATTTATATAGAGATGTGTATAGAAATCTCGGATTAATCCTTTTCATCTGATCTTACCACCAGGTACTTGTTGAGTTTCATTGCTGAGCCCAGCTACCCCTTCATATAATCAGTGAATGGAGACCAAAATGGTGGGTTTTATTGTCAGCTTGCCCAGCCTCCCCGCCACTGTGACCCCGGTTGGTGCAATGCGGGCAGAGACCGGCCGAGTCGATTGTCCGCGCTTTGTCTCCGTTCAAATGCTGCTTCAGCTCTTTGCTCAGCGGGTTGGCTTCAGCTTGGGAAGGAACTGCAGGTGCTGGTTGACGCTGGAGATGGACGGAAAGTGCTGGAGTGACAGGCAGCGTCTCTGCAGCGTCAGTCCGCAGAAGGGGTCTTGACCTGAAACGGTCGGCCATTCCTCCTCTCCAGAGACGTTGAGTTAGTCCAGCTTTTTGTGTCTGTATTGAGGGTAGACAAAAGTGCTGGAGAAACTCAGCGGGTGCAGCAGCGTCTATGGAGCGAAGGAGATAGGCAACGTTTCGGGCCGAAACCCGGAAGGAAATAGGCAACGTTTCGGGCCGAGACCCGGAAGGAAATAGGCAACGTTTCGGGCCGAAACCCGGAAGGGTTTCGGGCCGAAACGTTGCCTATTTCCTTCGCTCCATAGATGCTGCTGGATAGACTCGGCTTGTACTCACTAGAATTTAGAAGATTGAGGGGGGATCTTATAGAAACGTACAAAATTCTTAAGGGGTTGGACAGGCTAGATGCAGGAAGATCGTTCCCGATGTTGGGGAGGTCCAGGACAAGTGGTCACAGTTTAAGAATAAGGGGGAAGTCATTTAGGACCGAGATGAGAAGATCATTTTTCACACAGAGAGTGGCGAATCTGTGGAATTCTCTGCCCAAGAAGGTAGTTGAGGCCAGTCCATTGGCTATATTTAAGAGGGAGTTAGATGTGGCCCTTGTGGCTAAGGGGATCAGGGGGTATGGAGAGAAGGCAGGTACGGGATACTGAGTTGGATGATCAGCCATGATCATATTTGAATGGCGGTGCAGGCTCGAAGGGCCGAATGGCCTACTCCTGCACCTAATTTCTATGTTTCTATGACCTGAAACGGTCGCCCATTCCTCCTCTCCAGAGATGCTTGCCTCTCCCCGTTGAGTTACTCCAGCTTTTTGTGTCTGTATTGAGGGTAGACAAAAGTGCTGGAGAAACTCAGCGGGTGCAGCAGCGTCTATGAAGCGAAGGAAATAGGCAACGTTTCGGGCCGAAACCCTTCTTCAGACCCAAAACGTTACCCATCTCCTTCGCTCCATAGATGCTGCTGCACCCGAAACATTGCCTATTTCCGTCGCTCCAAAACCCTTCTTAAACACTGTTGTCTATATTGGGTTTAGAGATACAGCATGGAAGCTGGCCCTTCGGCCCACCGAGTCCGTGCCGGCCATCGACCATCCGAACACTTTAGCTCTATCCTGCGCACTTATAAAAGCCAGTTAACCTACAAGCCTGGGGATGGCGGTACTGTCATATGAGGAAAGATTGAAAAGACTAGGCTTGTATTCACTGGAGTTTAGAAGGATGAGGGGGAGGAATCTTATAGAAACATATAAAATTATAAAAGGACTGGACAAGCTAGATGCAGGAAAAATGTTCCCAATGTTGGGCGAGTCCAGAACCAGGGGCCACACACAGTCTTAGAATAAAGGGGAGGCCATTTAAGACTGAGGTGACAGAAAACTTTTTCACCCAGAGAGTTGTGAATTTGTGGAATTCCCTGCCACAGAGGGCAGTGGAGGCCAAATCACTGGATGGATTTAAGAGAGAGTTAGATAGAGCTCTAGGGGCTAGTGGAGTCAAGGGATATGGGGAGAAGGCAGGCACGGGTTATTGATTGGGGACAATCAGCCATGATCACAATGAATGGCGGTGCTGGCACAAAGGCCTCCTCCTGCACCTATTTTCTATGTTTCTATGTAATGCAGAAACAAGGAACCGCAGATGCTGGGTTACTGAATAAAAAGACACAAAGTGCCGGATGAACTCAGCGGGTCATCCCTGGAGAACGTGGATTGGTGACGTTTCTGCTGAGTGGATCCAGCACTTTTCCCCACACAGATGTAATATTTTATAGCAAACATATTATTTTCCATTTCAGTCTTCTCCTCATAGAGATACAGCATGGGAATAGGCCAATTGGCCCAACCTGCCAATGCTAAGGTGCCCCATCTACGCCAGTCTCATTTGCCTGTGTTTGGCTCCTCTCCTATCCTATCCATGTACCTGCCTAAATGTCCTTTTAAATGTGGCCGAATGGCCTCCTCCTGCACCTATTTTCTATGTTTCTATGTTAAACCGGGACGTCTTTGGGAGTGTGGGAGGAAACCGGAGCACCCGGAGAAAACTCACGCGGGTCACGGGGAGAACGTGCAAACTCCGTACAGGCAGCACCCGCAGTCAGGATGGAACTGGGCGCTCCGGCGCTGTCAGGCGGACACAAATTCTGTACCTGGCAGCAGATAAATAATGCTGAATAAATCTGTCCGTCCGTCTCTCATTTTCAGGAATGTTTTTAAAAGCTGGCATAACTGTTGGTCGAGAGATTAGTTGGCCGGGATTTAATCCTTGCCTCCTGAATTCCTGACTAAGTTACAACCCCTTGCATGTAGCTTCCAGCAATGCAACACGGTTTCCTCCGCTTCCTGCCTCAGGGGTTAAAAATAGGCAGGAGGGCGACGCATCATGGGTTGGGATCGGCAGCACACAAAATCAAAATAGAATTGTTTTCAGTTGGTGGCAAATGTACAATTAACACAGCGCACCTCTCCCACATTCCGGAATACAGTCCGCGTTGCCAAAACCCATTCCAGAGACACTGGACTTTTCCAGGATGGGAGTGAGTTCGAGAAAGGTTTCCGCTGGCATGGCGTGAATTTCGTGACGTTCCCGAGTCTACAAGCGGGGAAAATGGACCAGCAATCTCAGACAGTAGTCAAATCTGACGGGGTCATGAAGTTCGGAGAAATTCTTCGCCCCAGCAACTCGAGAAAACTGGACCATTCAACTCATGCGGTAATTGCAATAGATCGGGTAGACACACACAGGGTCTCTTGCCCAGAGTAGGGGAATCGAGGACCAGAGGACATGGGTTTAATGTGAAGGGGAGAAGGTTTAATAGGAATCTGAGGGGTGACATTTTCACACGGAGGGTGGTGGGTGTATGGAACGAGCTGCTAGAGGAGGTATTGCGTACAGTTATACCTCCAGTTACACCTGGAGTATTGCGTACAGTTCTGGTCTCCAAATCTGAGGAAGGACATTATTGCCATAGAGGGAGTGCAGAGAAGGTTCACCAGACTGATTCCTGGGATGTCAGGACTGTCTTATGAACAAAGACTGCATAGACTCGGTTTATACTCTCTAGAATTTAGGAGATTGAGAGGGGATCTTATAGAAACTTACAAAATTCTTAAGGGGTTGGACAGGCTAGATGCAGGAAGATTGTTCCCGATGTTGGGGAGGTCCAGGACAAGGGGTCACAGCTTAAGGATAAGGGGGAAATCCTTTAGGACCGAGATGAGAAGGATTTTTTTCACACAGAGAGTGGTGGGTCTCTGGAACTCTCTGCCACAGAGGGAAGTTGAGGCCAGTTCATTGGCTATATTTAAGAGGGAGTTAGATGTGGCCCTTGTGGCTAAGGGGATCAGAGGGTATGGAGAGAAGGCAGGTACGGGATACTGAGTTGGACGATCAGCCATGATCATATTGAATGGCGGTGCAGGCTCGAAGGGCCGAATGGCCTACTCCTGCACCTCATTTCTATGTTTCTATGTATTCGAGGCTGGGACTATCCCAACGTTTAAGAAACGGTTCGACAGGTACATTGATAGGACAGGTTTAGAGGAATATGGACCAGGTGGGACTAGTGTAGATGGGACATTGTTGGCCAGTAAGTTGGTAAGTTGGGCCGAAGGGCCTGTTTCCACGCTGTATCACCCTATGGCTCTATAACATAACATCTTCCCGAGAACTGAACACAATAATGTGGCCTCACCAATGTTTTGACATAACTGCAACACGACCCCCCCCCCCCCCACCCCCAAACCTCTATACTCATACCTACATTCATCATCTCTTCATCCCAGCATCTGTCGATAGCCCTGGAAGTCCATCACACCCAGTGGTGTTGATTCCTTCAGTTGCTGTTTCCGGCATGTATTTGTTTAACGAGACAGGGGTGTGAGCCCTGTGCTCAACCTCTAACCTGGAGGACCAGTGGATCGCTCTTCGTCTCGCCTCTACCCTTCGATCTGTCCAGCACGGGAGACCCTAACAGGAGACAAATCTCCCGCTGACATAGCTCTAGGGGTCACGGATACACACATGCTCCCCGACCCTTTGGAGCCAGTTGGCAGTGTGGGCAAGTTGGGCCGAAGGGCCGTTTCCGCGCTGTATCACTCGATGACTTCATAATGTGCAAGCAGACATTATTTTATATGGGCAAACTCCACTGTGACACTATGTTGCTGCTTACTAACATGGGAGGAGAATCTTGCTAATGCCCCTGTCCCATTTAGGAAACCTGAACGGAAACCTCTGGAGACTTTGCGCTACTACCAAGGTTTCCGTGCGGTTCCTGGAGGTTTTTGTCAGTCTCCCTAATGGTCGAAAGTGGTTTCCGCTTCTTCTCTGTTCCAGCGATTATTTCAAAACATTGAAAAAACCTCCGGGAACCTGACAAAAACCTCCGGGAACCTGACAAAAACCTCTGGGAACCGCACGGAAACCTCCGGGAACCTGACAAAAACCTCCGGGAACCGCACGGAAACCTCCGGGAACCTGACAAAAACCTCCGGGAACCTGACAAAAACCTCCGGGAACCTGACAAAAACCTCCGGGAACCGCACGGAAACCTCTGGGAACCTGACAAAAACCTCCGGGAACCTGACAAAAACCTCCGGGAACCTTCGGGAACTGCACGGAAACCTTGGGTGGGGCGCAAAGTCTCCAGAGGTTTCCGTTCAGGTTTCCTAAGTGGGACAGGGGCATTAGGTTTAGATTTATTACAGACACGCATACAGTTAAAAGCTTTGATTTGTGGGCCATCCAAACCGATCGGATACACCATACAATCAGTTCAAATTCAGAGACATTAGATGGAGCAAAGGGGGAGATACAGAGTGCAGGATATAGTTCTCAGCATCATCGCGCATCAGTTCCATTCTGTCGCCAATGTCAGGTGAACTAAGCGGGCGGCAGCGGTAGCGTTGCTGCCTCACAGCGCCAGACACCCGGGTTCGATCCTGACCACGGGTGCTGCCTGTACGGAGTTTGCACGTTCTCCCCGTGACCTGCGTGGGTTTTCTCCGGGTGCTCCGGCTCCTTCCCACGCTCCAAAGACGTGCAGGTTTGTAGGTTAATTGGCTTCGGTATAAATGTAAATTGTCCCCAGTGTGTGTGTGTGTGTGTGTGTGTGTGTGTGTGTGTGTGTGTGTGTGTGTGTGTGTGTGTGTGTGTGTGTGTGTGTATATAGTGTGTGTATGTGTGTGTGAGTGTGTGTGTGTGTGTGTGTGTGTGTGTGTGTGTGTGTGTGAGTGTGTGTGTGTGTGTGTGTGTGTGTGTATAGGTGTGGATGTGTGTGTGTGAGTGTGAGTGTGAGTGTGAGTGTGTGTGTGCATGTGTGTGTATAGGTGTGTGTGTGTGTGTATATAGGTGTGTGTGTGTGTGTGTATATATAGGTGTGTGTGTGTGTATATAGGTGTGGATGTGTGTGTGTGTGTGAGTGTGAGTGTGTGTGTGTGTATATATAGGGTGTGTGTGTGTGTGTGTGTGTGTGTGTGTGTGTGTGTGTGTGTGTGTGTGTGTGTGTGTGTGTGTGTGTGTGTGTGTGTGGGGTAGAACTAGCACACAGGTGATCGCTGGTCAGTGCGGACTCGATGGGCCGAAGGGCCTGTTTCGTGCTGTATCTCCAAACGAAAATGCAAAGTAAATGTTCTTCAGGCCATGCTGAAACCGAAGATGCATCGCTGGGGGTGAGAACTATTTGCAAACTAAATCTCACCGAGGCATGAAACCAAGTGGGTATTGTTTTGGACAGCCGGTGGCTCCTGCTCTGTGTGAACCTTTGGGAGGTTTCAGTCTGGGGCATCCGCATCACATTGACTGTTCGAGACACATTGCACCATCTAGACCATCACACACAAACCAACCTCCCTTCCATTGACTCCATCCACACCTCGCGCTGCCTCGGCAAGGCCGGCAGCATCATCACGGACCGGTCCCACCCCGGCCACTCCCTCTTCTCCCCTCTCCCATCGGGCAAGAGGTACAGAAGTGTGAAAACGAACGCACACACACCTCCAGATTCAGGGACAGTTTCCTTAATCCCAGCTGTTATCAGGCAACTGAACCATCCTACCACAACCAGAGAGCGGTGCTGAACTACTATCTACCTCATTAGTGACCCTCGGACTATCTTTAATCGGACTTTATCTTGCACTAAACGTTATTCCCTTATCATGTATCCATAACACTGTGGACGGCTCGACTGTAATCATGTATTGTCTTTCTGCTGACTGGCTAGCACGCAACAAAGGCTTTTCACTGTACCTCGGTACACGGGACAATAAACTGAACTCAACTGAGAAATGGTGAGTGTGAGGTGAGACTTGGGGGCACGCACTGACTCGAGGCACACACTTCCCAATCACCACACGCACACACACACACACGGATACACACACTGATACACACACACACACACTGATACACACACACACACACACTGATACACACACACACACTGATACACACACGGATACACACACTGATACACACACACACACTGATACACACACACTGATACACACACACACACACACACACACACACACACACTGATACACACACACACACACACACTGATACACACACACACACACACACTGATACACACACACACACACACTGATACACACACACACACTGATACACACACACACACTGATACACACACTGATACACACTGATACACACACACACACTGATACACACACACACACTAATACACACACACACTGATACACACACACACTGATACACACACACACACACTGATACACACACACACTGATACACACACACACACTGATACACACACACACTGATACACACTGATACACACAGACACTGGTACACACACACTGATACACACACACACTGATACACACACACTGATACACACACACTGATACACACACACTGATACACACACACGCACGCACACAGACTGACACACGCACACACACACTGATACACACACACGCGCACACGCGCACACACACTGGCACACACACACACACTGGCACACACACACACACTGACACACACACTGACACACTGATATACACACACACACACACACACGCACGCACACACACTGACACACACACACACACACACACACTGATATACACACACACACACTGATACACACACACACACACACACACACACACACACACACACACACACACACACACACACACACATCACTGTTGCTGCCACCTACTGGCGGCTCCAGGCACTCCACTCGGGAAGGGACAATATTGACTTAAACACCAGTTTAGTTTCCAGCATGGAAACAGTCCTTTTCACCCCCCTGAGTGCACGCTGGCCATTCACACTAGTTCTATGCTATCCCACTTTCTCATCCACCTCATATTTCACTTGGGCAGCTTACACCCCAGCGGTATGAACATTGACTTCTCTAACATGCTTTCCCTCTCTCTCTCCATCCTCTCCCCCTTCCCAGTTCTCCGCCCAGTCCGACTGTCTCCGACTACATGTTATCTCTGTTTGCTTTGTTGTTACCTTCTCCCAGCCAACAATGATCTATTCTCCATCCCCTTTGCCCTGTTTTCACACCTTACACTACCTTATCTATGTGTCTCCATCTCCTCTGACATTCAGTCTGAAGAAGGGTCTCGACCCGAAACGTCATCCATTCCCCACCCCCCTCCCCCCCAGAGGGCCAATTAACCTACAAACCTGCACGGTTTTGGAGTATGAGAGGAAACCGGAGCACCCGGAGAAAACCCACGCAGGTCACAGGGTACATATTCCGTATAGACAGCACCCGCGGTCAGGATTGAACCCGCGTCTCTTGCGCTGAGGCAGCAACTCTACCGCTGCGCCACCGTGCTGCCCGTTAAAAACTAGTAGCAGCTCTTAAATACGAGAGGGAGGAACTGCAGGTGCTGGTTTACACCGAAGATAGACACAAAGTGCTGGAGTAACTCAGCGGGACAGGCAGCGTCTATGGCGAGAAGGAATGGGTGACGTTTCGGGTCGAGACCCTTCTTCAGACCGTCTTGAATACGAGTAGCTGTTAAATGCCAGAAGTGTGCAACTTTACTGTGAGAAGAAGTCTGCGGCCCAAATGAGTTGCGGCTTGCCAGTGTTTTGTAGCAACCATCCTAGTCGGCTTGGCTGGCCAGCCGGCAACAGCAAGCTCTCCCCTCCCCTGGTGCTACTGCAGGTCAGGCGAGCTCTCCACGCAAAGCACAGGCAGGGTGATCGAGGGGACAAAATCGAGGGACCGGGTTACAGAGAACGATTGTTCAAACTGGGAACATTCAAACTGGGACAAAAAAATGAGAAAAACGTGACATGGTCGTTGCTGCTCGAACTCCGAAAGCATTGCCTGTGTGAGACACTGCCCGACTCTCGACAGGCACAACGTGCTGGAGTAACTCAGCGGGCCAGCTCGAGAGAGAGCTAGATAGGGCTCTTAAAAATAGCGGAGCCAGGGGATATGGGGAGAAGGCAGGAACGGGGTACTGATTGGGGATGATCAGCCATCATGGGGGTGGGAGATTGCAACCTTCACTCGGTCCGCCCTGTTTCGACTAATGCAATCAACTCGACGTGCACAAACGGAAGATCAAATAGAACAAGTTGTCCGACAACTTTAGGCTGTGCACGCCACACGAAAGAAGAAGAAGCCATGATCACAGTGAATGGCGGTGCTGGCTCGAAGGGCCGAATGGCCTCCTCCTGCACCTATTGTCTGTTGTCTATTGTCTATTGACAGGCAGCATCCCTGGAGAGAAGGAATGGGTGGCGTTTCAGGTCCACACCCTTCCTCAGAATGAGCGTTAGAGGAGAGGGAGACTAGAGGTATGGAAGGGCGAGGTGTGGAAATGACAGATCAAAGTAGACGACGGTCAAGGAAATATAGGATGGTTCATTGCTGGCTGAGGGAGAGGTGACAACGAGACGTACAAACAGTAAAATTAATCTTGTTGTCGTGTTCCCTTCAGCCAACAAAGAACCATTCAACATATTCTCGATCATTGCCTGCTCCAATCTGTCATTTTGAGACGAAGAAGGGTCTCGACCCAAAACGTCGCCCATTCCTTCTCTCCAGAGACGCTGCCTGTCCCGCTGAGTTACTCCAGCTTTTTGTGGCTGTGTGTCTTCGGTTTAGACCAACATCAGCAGTTCCTTCCGACACAAATGGAAAAAGTGCAGTCAGCTGGAAAGCAGCAGGTGACTTGCAACCAGGGCTCCCAGAGCTCTGTCTGTCCCCGGGGGCTTCCCTTTGTCAGCTCTGCCTCCGTTCCAGGCAAATTGAATGAGCCCAATTGCAACGATTCGTCAACAACCCTGTTAGCGCCAGACAGCCAGGTCTGAAGAAGGTTCGAAGACTCGAAACGTCACCCATTCCTTCTCTCCACAGATGCTGCCTGTCCCGCTGAGTCACTCCAGCATTTTGTGTCTATCTTCGGTTTAAACCAGCATCTGCAATAGAAACATAGAAAATAGGTGCAGGAGTAGAGGCCATTCGGCCCTTCAAGCTTTCACCGGCATTCAATATGATCATGGCTGATCATCCAACTCGGTATCCTTCTCTCCATACCCCCTAATCCCTTTAGCCACAAGGGCCACATCTAACGCCCTCTTAAATATAGCCAATGAACTGGCCTCAACTACCCTCTGTGGCAGAGAATTAATTCCACAGATTCACCACTCTCTGTGTGAATTTTTTTTTCTCATCTCGGTCCTAAAAGACTTTGCCCTTATCCTTAGACTGTGACCCCTTGTCCTGGACCTCCCCAACATCGGGAACAATCTTCCTGCATCTAGCCTGTCCAACCCCTTAAGAATTTTGTAAGTTTCTATAAGATCCCCTCTCAATCTTCTAAATTCTAAGTTCTAAGTTCTAAGTTCTAAGTTCTAAGTTCTAAGTTCTAAGTTCTAAGTTCTAAGTTCTAAGTTCTAAGTTCTAAGTTCTAAATTCTAAGTTCTAAGTTCTAAGTTCTAAGTTCTAAGTTCTAAGTTCTAAGTTCTAAATTCTAAGTTCTAAGTTCTAAGTTCTAAGTTCTAAGTTCTAAGTTCTAAGTTCTAAGTTCCTTCCTACACATTGAAGTCAGCCTGAAGAAGTGTCTCGACCCGAAACGTCGCCTATTCCTTCTCTCCACAGATGCTGCCTCACCCGCTGAGTTTCTCCAGCTCTTTTTGTCTACCCTTCGATTTTTCCAGCATCTGCAGCTCCTTCCTCATCCCGACACCCCCGCCAACGTCCCATTCTCGCTCCTCCACTGTGTGGAGTCGATACAGTTAATGGCGAGAAAGAATTTGAACTATGTTGTACTTGGGGAGCTTTCGTTTTATTAAAATAAAAAGAGGATTGGCATATTGACCTTTTAATTCAGTTCAAATCCAGCCCAGACAGGAGGATTTGCGATCTTTGGTGCTTGCGAGAGCTTCGAGTGAAAAGAACTTGAGCCCGTCACCGTCTAAACTCCCCGACGGTGGATTAGGCGGTTCGCTGGCCGACACCGAATTAGCCAGCTCGCTCCAGAGGCCGCGAGCATGGCAGCTGGAAAAGAGGAAAAAATGCCCGCGTTCAGATCAATGTGCTCAGTTTTGGGCCTACTCTGCCAGCATGCTTGCCCCTTGCAGTTTGTCCCACATGTGAATGATTGGGTATTTGATGTCAGCATGAGGTTAGAAATTGGACGGTCAGTTTTGGACACCATTGTTATTGGGAAGATGTTTGTAGAGGCAGAGAGTGTCACAGCGTGGAAACAGGCCCAACTTGCCCACATGTCCCAGCTACACTAGTCCCACCTTGCCCGCATTTGGCCCATATCCCTCCAAACCTGTCCTTTGACCAGTCTGAAGAAGGGACTCAATCCGAAATGTCACCCATTCCTTTTCGCCAGAGATGCTGCCTGTCCAGATTTTTGTGTCTATCTTCGGTTTAAACCAGCATCTGCATTTCAATAGACAATAGGTGCAGGAGGAGGCCATTTGGCCCTTCGAGCCAGCACCGCCATTCAATGTCATCATGGCTGATCAACCCCAATCAGTACCCCGTTCCTGCCTTCTCCCCATATCCCTTGACTCCACTATTTTTAAGAGCCCTATCCAGCTCTCTCTTGAAAGCATCCAGAGAACCTGCCTCCACCGCCCTCTGAGGCAGAGAATTCCACAGACTCACCAGTCTCTGTGAGAAAAAGTGTTTCCTCGTCTCCGTTCTAAATGGCTTACCCCTTATTGTTAAACTGTGGCCCCTGGTTCTGGACTCCCCCAACATTGGGAACATGTTTCCTGTCTCGAGTGTGTCCAAGCCCTTAACAATCATATATGTTCCAATGAGAATGTTCCTTCCTACATTTACCATGTACCTGTCTAACTGTTTCTTAAATGTTGGGATAGTCCCAGCCTCAACTGCCTCCTCCTTTAGGCAGCTTGTTCGATACACCCACCACCCTTTGTGGGAAAAAGTTACCCCTCAGATTCCTATTAAATCTTTTCCCCTTCACCTTAAACCTATGTCCTCTGGTCCTCGATTCACCTACTCTGGGCAAGAGACTCTGTGCATCTACCCGATCTATTCCTCTCGTGATCTTATGCAGGTTTACGGGGATGTTGCCAGGACTCGCGGGCCTGAGCTTCAGGTAGAGGTTGAGCAGGCTGGGTCTCTATTCCTTGGAGCGCAGGAGGATGAGGGGTGATCTTATAGATGAGGGGAGGCTGTGGTGGATGTTTGTGTTAAATCGTATAATGTATTGTGTGTTCTTTTTAAGTGCATCGCTGCTGGCAAATTCATTTCACTGCACCACAAATTGACTTTGACTTTGAGACCACTGAAAGACAACCATTCACGGAGGCGGCGGTGGTGATATTGGTGGATGGAGGGAGGGGGGGGGGGGAAGAGTAGGACGGATCGGGGCCAAAACTGCGACTGCGCATGGGTCGATAGCGTCTCTGCCGTCACGGATGATTAAACGCCACTTTCCGTTGGCACGGAGCGGCGCTTGGTCGCCCCAGTTTGAGTCCATTGTTGTTGCTCGGAGCAAGAGGGAAGATCAAAGGGGCCGTGTCCTTTATGAGGGCCGAGACATATTGTGCTACACTGGCACAAGACCAGTTCAAAGAATAAAGTGCAACCCTTGTGCATGGATCTTATCAAGAGCGGGATCTCAGGACGACTTACACCCAGAGAGCTGGCAGCGAGCTTTCGCTCGTATCCTGGAGACAAGAGGAAAAACACATTTGATTCACGCTTACCTATCAAACGCCAATATCCTCCTTCTAATCAATTCACGCTCCTCACATTTGCAACTTGCATCGAGATAAGGACTTTGACACAGTGGAAGGTCACAGGGGGAGTTGAGGCGAATAAAATAACCAAATAAACGAGGCCAAATAAAACTTGTAGGAAAGGAACTGCAGGTGCTGGTTTACACCAAAGACAGGCACAAAATGCTGGAGTAACTCAGCGGGACAGGCAGCATCTCGGGAGAGAAGGGAATGGGGTGACGTTTCGGGTCGAGACCCTTCTGCAGACTGCCGGTCCCGCTGAGTTACTCCAACAGTTTGTGTGTGTCTTCACCAAAGAGGTTGGGTTGGTTAATGCGATCCGAGCGGAGGTTCGCATTAACTCCCTCTTAAATATAGCCAATGAACTGGCCTCAACTACCCTCTGTGGCAGAGAATTCCACAGACTCACCACTCTCTGTGTGAAAAATGATTTTCTCATCTCGGTCCTAAAAGACTTCCCCCTTATCCTTAAACAGTGACCCCTTGTCCTGGAATTCCCTAACATCGGGAACAATCTTCCTGCATCTAGCCTGTCCAACCCCTTAAGAATTTTGTAAGTCTCTATGAGATCCCCCCTCAATCTTCTAAATGCTAGCGAGTACAAGCCGAGTCTATCCAGTCTTTCTTCATATGGAAGTCCTGCCATCCCAGAAATCAGTCTGGTGAACCTTCTCTGTACTCCCTCTATGGCAAGAATCTAGGACCAGAGGGCACAGCCTCTGAATAAAAGGACGCCCCTGTAGAATGGAGATGAGGAGGAATTTCTTTAGCCAGTGAGTGGTGAATCTGTGGAATTCATTTCATTGTGGAGGCCAAGTCATTAGCAAATTTGTGGATGACACAAAGCTGGGTGGCAGTGTGAACTGTGTGGAGGATGCTATGAGAATGCAGGGTGACTTGGACAGGTTGGGGGAGTGGGCAGATGCATGGCAGATGCAGTTTAATGCGGATAAATGCGAGGTTATCCACTTGGGTAGTAAAACAGGAAGGCAGATTACTATCTAAATGGCGTCAAGTTGGGAAAAGGGGAAGTACAACGGGATCTGGGGGTCCTTGTTCATCAGTCTATGAAAGTAAGCATGCAGGTACAGCAGGCAGTGAAGAAAGCGAATGGCATGTTGGCCTTTATAACAAGAGGAATCGAATATAGGAGCAAAGAGGTCCTTCTGCAGTTGCACAGAGCCCTAGTGAGACCACACCTGGAGTATTGTGTGCAGTTTTGGCCCCCTAATTTGAGGAAGGACATTCTTGCTATTGAGGGAGCGCAGCGTAGGTTTACAAGGTTAATTCCCGGGATGGCGGGACTGTCATATGCTGAGAGAATGGAGCAGCTGGGCTTGTACACTCTGGTGTTCAGAAGGATGAGAGGGGATCTCATTGAAACATATAACATTGTTTAGGGTTTGGACACGCTAGAGGCAGGAAACATGTTCCCGATGTTGGGGGAGTCCAGAAGCAGGGGCCACAGTTTAAGAATAAGGGGTAAGCCATTTAGAACGGAGACGAGGAAACACTTTTTCTCACAAAGAGTGGTGAGTCTGTGGAATTCTCTACCTCAGAGGGCGGTGGAAGCAGGTTCTCTGGATGCTTTCAAGAGAGAGCTGGATAGGGCTCTTAAAAATAGCGGAGTCAGTGGATATGGGGAGAAGGCAGGAACGGGGGACTGATTGGGGATGATCAGCCATGATCACATTGAATGGTGGTGCAGGCTCGAAGGGCTGAATGGCCTACTCCTGCACCTATTGTCTATAATGAGTATTTTGAATCTTGGGATTGGCAGGTTTGCGATTAGGTTAGGGGTTGCGGGGAGAAGGCAGGAGAATGGGGTTGAGAGGGAGAGATAGATCAGCCGTGATCGAATAGTGGCCTAGACTAGATGGGGCCCAATGGCCGAATAGTTCGCCAATGTCTTATGGTCAAAAGGTTGCTTGGTCAAGGACCATCATAAAGAAACTGCCAGAGGTTGAATGAGGGAGTTCCAGAAACACCTGCAGCCAGAAGCAACGGTGAAGCAATTACATTCGGAGGTGAGCAAGAGGCCAGAATTGGACCCGATATCCCAAGGGGTTCGAGGAGATCACAGGGTCAAGTAAGGACAAGGTCAGAGAGGCTTGAAAACAAGGATGAGAATCCTAGCGTGCGCACACATTCATCAATGAAATAGTTCAATCATTGCAATCTTTGTCCGCAGAGGGCTTTTGCCTGCAGCAATAAAGCTTTGAGCAACTGGAAGACAGCCACAGCCCTCAGTACAGCACACACACACACACACACACACAAGGTCAGCGCGAACCAAGTTGATGCACCTCCATTGATGGCGAATGCAGCTCTCTAGAACATACACCTCATTCTAATATGACTCTGGCCTGGCGCCAAGAGCGACACTCTAACAAAGCACGTTTCTCCATGTTGGTCACTGGGGCAGAATGAGCAAGACGTCAGCAGCCTGAAGAATGGGGTTAGGTGTTGGATCCAGAGTTGCGAGCAGTATTTGACTTGGCAAAGTGCGGCTAAAGCAAACAAGGACTTGGATTTCACAACCTGGGTCAGGTTCCAAACTGCGTCACAGCCAGCCATCGAACTTTGAGGTGCATTCACTGCCGTGATGCATGGAAACTTCTGGCAGTAAATGGCCAAGTGTTGTCACGCCATCCGGCCCTCTCAGTCTGCGCCAGCTCCGCGCAGGAGCACGGTGGCGCAGCGGTAGAGTCGCTGCCTCACAGCGCCAGAGGCGCGGGATCCATCCCGACTACGGGCACTGTCTGTGCGGAGTTTGCACCTTCTCCCCGTGACCTGCGTGGGTTTTCTCCGGGGGCTCCGGTTTCCATCTGCACTCCAAAGACGTGCGTGTTTGCAGGGTCTCGACCCAGAACATCACCCATTCCTTCTATCCAGAGATGCTGCCTGACCCGCTGAGTTACTCCACCAATTAGTGTCTATCTTAGGTGTAAACCAGCATCTGCAGTTCCTTCCTACAGGTTTGCAGGTTAATTGGAAATTGTCCCTAGTGTGTGTAGGGCAGTGTTACTGTTCGGGGATCGCTGGTCGGCGCGGACTCGGTGGGCCTGTTGCCGCGCTGTATCTCTAAACTGAACTAAATAAATCAGGCTAGACCCATTCCCCTTCCTTCTTCCTGTCACCATACAAAGTTTGGACTTTCGGATACCTCTCCAACTCCCTTTCGAACGTCAACATTGAATCTGCCGCCACGCCAGTAATAGCAAGACAGTCGGCCTGAAGAAGGGTCTCGAGCCGAAACGTCACCCATTCCTTCTCTTCCAGCGCTGCTGCCTGTCCCCGCTGAGTTACGCCAGCATTTTGTGTCGATCGTCCAGTAAAGCTAGAGTCAGCTCGAAGCCGATCGTCTCCCCACAAAGACAGAACTACCGCAGAGTCGTGCAACTGATAAAAATCTCAACCCAACTCCCAGTGGACAAGGTCGACAGTCTCGGAGAAGTTGGCACCATCCCAAAGACCACATGATGGCAGAAGCGGTGAGTTATGCCCCTGTCCCATTTAGGAAACCTGAACGGAAACCTCTGGAGACTTTGCGCCCCACCCAAAAAATGACCGATTTTTAAAACGGAAACCACTTTCGACCATTAGGGAGAATGGCGAAAACCTCCGGGAACCGCACGGAAACCTTGGGTGGGGCGCAAAGTCTCCAGAGGTTTCCGTTCAGGTTTCCTAAGTGGGACAGAGGCAAGTCGTAATCCGTAGCAGCACCCAGAGGCTGTCTTGCAATGCGGATAAATGTGAGGTTATCCACTTTGGTGGCAAAAACAGGAAGGCAGATTACTATCTAAATGGCATCAAGTTGGGAAAAGGGGAAGTACAACGGGATCTGGGGGTCCTTGTTCATCAGTCTATGAAAGTAAGCATGCAGGTACAGCAGGTAGTGAAGAAAGCGAATGGCATGTTAGCCTTTATAACAAGAGGAGTCGAGTATAGGAGCAAAGAGGTCCTTCTGCAGTTGTACAGAGCCCTAGTGAGACCATACCTTGTGTATTGTGTGCCGTTTTGGTCTCCTAATTTGAGGAAGGACATTCTTGCTATTGAGGGAGTGCAGCGTAGGTTTACAAGGTTAACTCCCGGGATGGCAGGACTGTCATATGCTGAGAGAATGGAGTGGCTGGGCTTGTACACTCTGGAGTTTAGAAGGATGAGAGGGAATCTCATTGAAACATACAAGATTGTTTAGGGTTTGGACACATTAGAGGCAGGAAACATGTTCCCGATGTTGGGGGAGTCCAGAACCAGGGGCCACACACAGTTTAAGAATAAGGAGTAAGCCATTTAGAACGGAGACAAGGAAACACTTTTTCTCACAGAGAGTGGTTAGTCTGTGGAATTCTCTGCCTCAGAGGGCGGTGGAGGCAGGTTCTCTGGATGCTTTCAAGAGAGAGCTAGATAGGGCTCTTAAAAATAGCGGAGTCAGGGGATATGGGGAGAAGGCAGGAACGGGGTACTGATTGGGGATGATCAGCCATGATCACATTGAATGGTGGTGCTGGCTGGAAGGGCCGAATGGCCTCCTCCTGCACCTATTGTCTATTGTCTATTCTGCAACTTAACCACTTGCTCTCCCTTTCCCGGGTCTCCAACCAGAAACATTAAGGGCCTGTCCCACTCTACGAGGTAATTCAAGAGCTCTCTTGAGTTTAAAAAAATCAAACTCGTGGTAAGCGCGTAGAATGTACATAGCGGGTAAGTCGGAGCTCGGGGACGTCTCTTAGCGGCTCGTAACGCTAACGGCAGGTACTCGGGAAACGCGGTAAGCTCGGGAAGACTCGTGAAGATTTTTCGACATGTTGAAAAATGTCCACGGGAGCCCCGAGTACCTACGAGCGGCCATTACCGTAATTCTCCGAGTTCGAATCAGGGGAAACTCGGGAGAGCTCTTGAATTACCTCGTACAGTGGGACGGGCCCTTTACCTGCTTCTTTATCCATGGACGCTGCCTGACCCGGTGAGTGCTTCCAACGTTTTTGTATTCGCTTTGGAGATACTGCGTGGAAACAGGCCCTTCGGCCCACACTGACCAGCGATCCCCGCGTGCTAACTCTACCCTACCCACGCGGGGGACAATTTTTACAATTATTACACCAAGCCAATTAACCTACAAACCCGCACGTCTTTGGAGTGTGGGAGGAAACCGAAGATCTCGGAGAAAGCCCACGCAGGTCACGGGGAGAAACGTGCAAACTCCGTACAGACAGCACCCGTAGCCAGGGTGGAACCCGGGTCTGTGGCGCTGTGAGGCAGCAACTCTACCGCTGCGCCACCAGGCCATCCTTTTTTATTTCAGATTTCCAGCATATGCAGGTTTTAATTTGAACAGCATTGCGCCCTCGACCGCTTGATTCTAACACTGTATGCTCCAAATAGAAAACCATTTCAACACATGGACATTATCTTGCCTCCCAATCAAGTGTTCAAGTGTCATATGTACTGTCAACAATATGAACCTCACAATAAAATTGGCCTTAAACACAAGGGAGGTGTTTAACAGGCCTTAAACACAATATACACGGATAATAAACAAAAAAATTCAATACATTAATAACCCCAATACCAGCGCAGAAAAAAAACCCAAAGTCCGTAGTAGAAGTGTGAATACAAGCGCACACCTCCAGATTCAGAGACAGTTTCTTCCCAGCTGTTATCAGGCAACTGAACCATCCTACCACAACCAGAGAGCAGTGCTGAACTACTATCTACCTCATTGGTGACCCTCGGACTATCCTTGATCGGACTTTACCTTGCACTAAAGGGCCTGTCCCACCAGCATGCAACTCTATGCGATTAGCGCGACCTAACGTGGTCGCTTGAGCCGTCCGGCGTCGCGGGGCCGGTCCCACTTCGATCGGCGGAGCCGTGCGGAATTGTGCGGAGTTCGTCCCGACATCGCGCGGGGCTCCGAAAAACTGACTATGTCCAAAAATTCCGCGCGGCAATGGCTTGAGGGCTCGGTGTCGCCTCGACGCATTACACACCGCCCCGACATCGTGCCTCCGTGAACCTATCTGTAGGTGCCTCCGTGACCCTCTATGTGTGTGTGGCTCCGTGGCCCTCTGTGTGTGTGCCTCTGTGCCCCTCTCTGTGTGCCCCTCTCTGTCCTGGCGAACTTACCTTTAAGACTTCGCTCCAAGTTCGCCTCACTTTGCGCCGCGTTGCGCCACTCACCCGACCTCCGCGCGGCCCTCGCTGCCGGTTTGGTCGCGCTTGCCGCACGCAGGCGCATGCTGGTGGGAACGGCCCTGTACAGGGGATCACCCGACCTCCGCGCGGCCCCCGCTTCTAGTTTGATCGCGTTCATCGCATAGAGTTGCATGCTTGTAGGACAGGCCCTTTAATGTCATTCCCTTATCATGCATCTAGACACTGTGAATGGCTCGATTGTAATCATGTGTTGTCTTTCCGCTGACTGGTTTTCACACTTCTACACCTTCTGCCCGTTGGGAGAGGGGAGGGGGGAGAGGAGAGAGTGGCCAGGGTGCGACTGGTTCTCGATTGTGCTGCTGGCCTTGCTGAGGCAGCGCGAGGTATAAATGGAGCCAATGGAAGGGAGACAGACACAAAATGCTGGAGTAACTCAGCGGGGCAGGCGGCACATCTGGAGAGAGGAATGGGTGACGTTTCGGGTCAGGACCCTTTTTCAGAGGGGAGGTTGGTTGGTTTGTGTAGGAAGGAACTGCAGATGCTGGTTTGCCCCAGCACTTTGTGTCCATCTTCGGTTTAAAAACGTCACCCATTCCTTCTCTCCAGAGATGCTGCCTGTCCCGCTGAGTTACTCCCCCCAGTATTTTGGGTCCTGGTTGGTTCGTGTGATGGTCTGGGGTGCTGAGTTAGTTCATTGAGATGGGAGATTGTTAAGGGCTTGGACACGCTAGAGGCAGGAAACATGTTCCCGATGTTGGGCGAGTCCCGAACCAGGGGCCACACACAGTTTAAGAATAAGGAGTAAGCCATTTCGAACGGAAACGAGGAAACACTTTTTCTCACAGAGAGTGGTGGGTCTGTGGAATTCTCTGCCTCAGAGGGCGGTGGAGGCCGGTTCTCTGGATGCTTTCAAGAGAGAGCTAGATAGGGCTCTTAAAGATAGCGGAGTCAGGGGATATGGGGAGAAGGCAGGAACGGGGTACTGATTGGGGATGATCAGCCATGATCACACTGAATGGCGGCGCTGGCTCGATGGGCCGAATGGCCTGCTCCTGCACCTATTGTCTATTGAGATTGCAACCTTCACGTGGTCCACCCTGTTTCGACGAATGTAATCAACCTGGTGTGCATAAACAGAAGATCAAGCAGAACAAGTTGTCTTGCAACTTTAAGCTGTGCACGCTAGAAGAAGAGTTATTTCATTTGGAGCTGATTGACCACAAACAGGAAGAGGCTAAATTTGAATTCCTTTGGCGATTTCACAGCGGGGGCGGTCGGAGACCGTTTAGAGCCGGCGTCACCTCGTTTCACCGGCCGGCTTGCGTGCAGCATCTGATTCACGAGCAGCGCTGAGAGACGCATGAACTGGCACGAGATTGGCCAGTCTGACTCCCCCACACGTCTGCAGAGGGAACACAAGCCCTCCTTTCAACTCGCATTCTGACCTTTCCTCAAACACAAGCATTCTGCCCAAAACAGCCACCTACATCAACACACGCACAGGCCAATCGGAAGAGGCTCATTAGGCAAAAATATAAGGTTGTTATGACCCAATGCGAATAATTGAAGCAGTCTTGACATTGAGATGTGCTCTCTGTTTCCCTTCTTTGCTAAAAATTACAGAGAGAGACAAAGCAACTTCCAACTAAAATTAGCCAGCGGGACACCCAGCTCCCAAGATGTCTGTTGTTTCCACACAATTCAGACAGATTTCCTTCCCAGCTGTCACGACACAAACCCCTTCCATCGCCTCCAATCACAGAAGTAATAATCAGTGTGATTACAGAGTGTGCGCAGGAAGCAACTGCAGATGCCGGCTTAAGCCTGAAGATAAGAGACAAAGTGCTGGAGTAACTCAGCGGGTCAGGCAGCATCTGTGGCGAACATGGATAGGTGACGTTTCACAGAGTGCTGGAGTAACTCAGCGGGTCAGGCAGCATCTGTGGAGAACATGGATAGGTGACGTTTCACAGAGTGCTGGAGTAACTCAGCGGGTCAGGCAGCATCTGTGGCGAACATGGATAGGTGACGTTTCACAGAGTGCTGGAGTAACTCAGCGGGTCAGGCATCATCTGTGGAGAACATGGATAGGTGACGTTTCACAGAGTGCTGGAGTAACTCAGCGGGTCAGGCAGCATCTGTGGAGAACATGGATAGGTGACGTTTCACAGAGTGCTGGAGTAACTCAGCGGGTCAGGCAGCATCTGTGGAGAACATGGATAGGTGACGTTTCAGGTCGAGAAACCGATGAAGGGTCTTCAGACTGAAGAAGGGTCTCGACCAGAAACGTCACCCATTCCTTCTCTCCAGAGATGCTGCCTGACCCGCTGAGTTACTCCAGCACTCTGTGAAACGTCACCTATCCATGTTCTCCACAGATGCTGCCCGACCCGCTGAGTTACTCCAGCACTCTGTGAAACGCCACCTATCCATGTTCTCCACAGATGCTGCCTGACCCGCTGAGTTACTCCAGCACTCTGTGAAACGTCACCTATCCATGTTCTCCACAGATGCTGCCTGACCCACTGAGTTACTCCAGCACTCTGTGAAACATCACCTATCCATGTTCTCCAGAGATGCTGCCTGACCCACTGAGTTACTCCAGCACTCTGTGAAACATCACCTATCCATGTTCTCCACAGATGCTGCCTGACCCGCTGAGTTACTCCAGCACTCTGTGAAACGTCACCTATCCATGTTCTCCACAGACGCTGCCTGACCCGCTGAGTTACTCCAGCACTCTGTGAAACGTCACCTATCCATGTTCTCCACAGATGCTGCCTGACCCGCTGAGTCACTCCAGCAGTTTAGACTTCAGAGATACAGTGCAGAAACAGGCCCTCCGACCCAGCAAGTGCACGCTGACCAGCGACCAGCCCGTACACGAGCTCTGTTCTACACACTAGGGACAATTTGTAATTTCACCGACGCCAACTAACCTACAAACCTGTACGTCTTTATAGTCTTTGTGTCTTTTTGTTTTTGCAGTTCCTTGTTTCTACAAACTCGGGGGCAGGGGTGGGGAGATTGCAACCTTCACGTGGTCCGCCCTGTTTCGACGAATGCAATCAACCCGGCGTGCACAATCAAATAAGATCAAATAGAACAAGTTGTCCTACAACCTTAGGCTGTGCACGCCACACGCAAGATGAAGACAAACTCGGGTATAACTCAGCACTCGGGAATGGAGGGAGATGGAGTAGGTGCAGGTAGATAAGTGATGGACTTGGCATCATGTTTGGCAGGGACATTGTGGGCCGAAGGGCCTGTTTTGGTGCTGTGCTATGTTCAACGTACAACAGATTGAACAAAGGGGTATATACACTTTGCAGAAGATAGTTCTCAGAATTGGAGCGCACCAGTTCTGATTTTATTGGCTTTATCTTGCACTAAATGTCATTCACTTTATTCCCTTTATCAATGTATCTGTACAATAGACAATAGGTGCAGGAGGAGGCCATTCGGCCCTTTGAGCCAGCACCGCCATTCAATGTGATCAAGGCTGACCATCCCCAATCAGTACCCCGTTCCTGCCTTCTCCCCATATCCCCTGACTCCGCTATCTTTAAGAGCCCTATCCAGCTCTCTCTTGAAAGCATCCAGAAAACCGGCCTCCACCGCCCTCTGAGGCAGAGAATTCCACAGACTCACCACTCTCTGTGAGAAAAAGTGTTTCCTCGTCTCCGTTCTAAATGGCTTACTCCTTATTCTTAAACTGGGGCCCCTGGTTCTGGACTCCCCCAACATCGGGAACATGTTTCCTGCCTCTAGTGTGTCCAAGCCCTTAACAATCTTATATGTTTCAATGAGATCCCCTCTCATCCTTCTAAACTCCAGAGTGTACAAGCCCAGCCACTCCATTCTCTCAGCATATGACAGTCCCGCCATCCCGGGAATTAACCTTGTAAACCTACGCTGCACTCCCTCAATAGCAAGAATGTCCTTCCTCAAATTAGGGGACCAAAACTGCACACAATACTCCAGGTGTGGTCTCACTAGGGCTCTGTGCAACTGCAGAAGGACCTCTTTGCTCCTATATTCGATTCCTCTTGTTATAAAGGCCGACATGCCATTCGCTTTCATCACTGCCTGCTGTACCTGCATGCTTACTTTCATAGACTGATGAACAAGGACCCCCAGATCCCGTTGTACTTCCCCTTTTCCCAACTTGAGGCCATTGTACACTGGAACGGCTCGATTGTAATGATGTGTTGCCTTTCCGCCGACTGGTTAGCACAAAACAAAAAGTTTTTTTACTGTACCTTGGTACACATGACAATAAACTAAACTGTTCAGCTGGTTCCATATACGCACCACCTTCTTAGTGAAAAGTTGCCCCTCGGGTTCCAGATTAACCCTTTCCCCCTCTCACCTTAAACCCGAGTTGTAATCAGTGAACAAGGAGCCACAGTAATTTTCCATCAAAATACCCAAGCTCCATTTCATTAGCACGGGAGGACAGGGTTATTAAAAACAAAAAAAATAATGAACTATGCAGCTCGAGTCCATCACTGGTCGAGAAGAGGTTCCTGTACATGAATCTTAGCAATCAGTAGCCAGGAAGCGGAGCCATTAAAAAGGAAAATAAATTATAAAATCCAAACACTAACCAGTGTCATTTTCTCAGCATTATCTTCAAATCGCAGCCCCGGCGACATTTGAAATTAAATTTCCTTTTCTTAAAAAAATAGGGGAAAAAAAAATCACTCATGTCATGACGAATACAATTGTACTTAATCAAACAGCTAAATAAAGTAGGAAGGCTTTCTTCCCCCCAATCCTCCTAGCGTAAAGTGCCACTTGATGACAACCATTCAGGAACTCAAAGAGAAAGACTCCACCCGGTCTCATCACCAACTGCAATATCTAAAAAAAAAGACTATTTTCAATCCGTTTTGAAACGCTTCAAAGCAGTTGTAGTTTCAGACAATGTCGTTTCAGCCGCCTTGCAATAAAAATACACAAAGCACTAAATCAGTGGTTGCGTCCGGTTTGAAAAACATTCAAATCTAAATCAACAAACAATACACAGGCCGAGGCATTACAACATCTTCGGTCCAAACGTGCAGCGGCACAGATTGCCATCTCACCCCTGTTCTCCTCCAATGGTCCAAAACTCTATAATCCAGATTTAGCCAGCTTGTACTACCTGTAAAAATCACTGCAAACGTCAAGTTGCCAGCATTTGGGAAAGCTCTTCACATCTCCCTCGTGTCCTGAAAGCTGTAGCGGCTCCAAGACCCCGATTGAAGTACACAAAAGGCTGGAGAAACTCAGCGGGTGCAGCAGCATGTAAGGAGCGAAGGAGATAGGCGACGTTTCGGGTCGAGATCCTTCTTCACCCAGTTGAAGTATGTGGGCAGCAGATCAGGAGCCCCCAGTGACTGGAAAACAGGGAAAAGATTGGATTGAATCTGGTTCATTCCAGAACTCTGGGAAATTTGCCTTCCCAATTGGGACAGTACGCAGAAATAGTAAGATTAAACGAGAACTTACCAGTTTGAAGTTTGATCTTTATTTTATGAGGAGTTGCGATGAGGGATTTCGTGAAGAACCCGCCAGCACGCATGCGCGACATACTTCAAAGCCGCGGTGTGGAATCACAGAAAAACCAAGCCAAGAAATGACTTGTTATAGTAAGATTAAAGAGACTCTAGTTACCAGTTGACTTTATGATCGAGGGTTGGGAGCGGAGGGCACGAAATCCCTCATCGCAACTCCTCATAAAATAAAGATCAAACTTCAAACTGGTAAGTTCTCGTTTAATCTTACTATTTCATTTCGGAGTCACGTGAGTGACTTCGTGAAGACTTCAAAGCTTCTGTGATTTCACGCCCTGGACAACGTCCATGCTATCACACACGCTACTGAAAAGGTGGACAGCAGTAATCAATTTCCGTCACTGTTTCTCTGAAAAATAATAATATTTATTAATAACAACAAGAAAGGACCCCTCACTGAGGGGGAACTGTATGTTCTCGGCCTGCATCCAGCACGGCTCCTGCGAACATTCCAGGTACGGTGACGGGTTTATTGTAAAACCGTTGAAAAGTGGCTTCACTGGCCCATCCCGCTGTGGCAAGTATCTGGTCCATGGGCACCTCCATGGCCTTTGCCGCCGATGTTGATGCTGCCCTGGTGGAATGGGATTTAAAAACATCAGTGTCAATACCTGCTTTGTTCAAGACGATCCTGAGCCATCGGGATATCGTCTGCACCGTCACTCTATGGTGAGGTTTTTTATGACTGATGAACAGGTATTGCTCCATTCCCCTTATTTTCCTCGTCACTTTGATATAGTGGCGGATATGGGTGGCTATGCATAGCCTAGCATCAGCGGGGTATGCTGGAAACTCCAGCTGCAGCCCTGTAAATCCAGGTCTATGCTGCTTGAGCAATTCATCAATGAAGAAAGTGACCCGTTCAGGGGTAGAGATCATTCTGTCGATCTTGGCCTTGTGAAGCGTTTGCACCCTTTGTGCTGAAGTAAGTGCCATCAACATCACCACCTTCAGGGTGAGTTTGTCCAATTCGAGCCCCGTCATGGGTGACCATGTTCTCAGCAGGGTCAGCACTTTGCCAATATCCCATGTGACGTTGTAACGGGGCCTCGGCGGGTTGGAATTAAATATCCCCCGCATAAGTTTGGAGACCAATTTATTGGATCCTACCTCAATATTGAGGTAGGACGAGAGCGCACTCCTGGCGCTATTGATGGCACTATAGCTGAGATGTTGATCATGGTGTAGCCCCGCAAGAAATTCCAGCACATCTGTGATGGAGACGGAGTCATATGCAACGTCCATGCGGCCACAATAGGATTCCCATTTCCTGATGTACGATAAGTACTGCCGTCTTGAGGACTCCCTGCATGATGCTCCCATGGTATCCATTGTCCTTGAAGATAGACCATACTGAAGTAGTGGCCTGTTCAGATCCTGCAAGCCAATAGATTCAAATGACTATGGCAGGGGTGTGGTTCCCCTGTGGCAGGGTTCGTCACCAATTGTGGGCAACCCTCCAAGAGGACCCATGGTTGACTTATCATTCCAAGGACCACCGGATACCATGATTGCGTAGGCCAGTCGGGTATAATGAGGATGCCCTTGGCAGCATCGAGCTGGATTTTCCGCAATACCCGACTGATGAGGCAGAATGGAGGAAAGGCATAGAAGAACCATTTCCCCCAGTCTAGCGAGAATGCGTCCATCGCCATTGCCCCAGGATCTGGCTCCCATGATACGTATGTTGGTACCTGATGGTTCAACCGTGACGCAAAAAGGTCAATATCCGGTTTACCAAATTTGGCTGTAATTTTGGTGAATATTTGGGGGTTCAACATCCACTCGATGTTGTCATTGAACTTCCGTGACCTGGTGTCCGCCACTGTATTGAGCTCACCTGGCAAGTAGGTAGCTGAGATCCAAATATTCCGTTGAATACACCAGAGCCAAATTGTGTTTGCCAATTCATTGCATGAAATTGACCTGGTACCGCCCATATGATTCAGATAAGCCACCGCAGTGGTATTGTCTATTTGGAGACGGACATGAGTGTTAGTCATGTTTGAACAATAGGCTCTTAGTCCGTGGAATGCTCCTAGCATCTCCAAATAGTTTATCCCTTGTGCTAACAACAAAGTAGCTTCACGTGAATCCCATCTACCTCCACAACTGTTATTGTTGTCCGTAGCTCCCCAGCCATGGGAGCTTGCATCTGTTTGCAAGTATACCATTGGACGAGGCACAATGATGGGTTTAAAAGAGTTATGGATATTGCCAATCCACCATAGTAACTCAAGTTTTGCCTTAACCGGCAATTGCATGGGTCTATCATAATGTCCAGCATTTAGTTTTAATGCTGTTATTTTTGACCTTTGTAAATTCTGATAGTGTAAAGGTCCATATTGAGCAGCTGGAAATACTGCTACAATTTTGCCAATTACCCTGGCAGTTAATCTGATAGACGGTATACTGGCGCAGACCAGGTTCTTGCATGCTTGAAACACATCACCAATTTTGTTAGTTGGGATGGTGGTGATCATGCGATTGGAGTCTATTGTGAACCCCAAGTAGTCCATGATCTGTGCGGGGAGGAACTTTGATTTGTCTGGATGGATTATAAACCCCATTTGTTGAAAAATTTCCACTGTGGCTGAAACCGCCAACTCTGCGGATTCCAGAGTGTGCCCAATTATCAGAATGTCATCCAAATAGGCCATGACCGTATGATTTTGTCTCCGCAGTGTAGATAACACTGGCTTGAGTAGTTTGGTGAACAGTCTGGGGGCTGTAGTAAGCCCATTGGGCAATGCTTTGTATTGCCAAAGCTGATCCATCCAGGTAAACTTCAAGAACTTCCTATGATGTTTCCGAATGGATACTGAATAGTATGCATCTTTTAAATCAATGCATGCCATGAAGCAGCCCTCCGAAATCAAAGATTTGGCTGTTTCAAATGTGTCCATTTTGAAATGGGTGTATTTTACAAAGGTATTCAAGTGAGTTAAATCTATAATGACCCGGCATCCACCGTCTTTTTTAGTTTTAGTAAATATATTAGACACAAATTCAACTGGTTCATGTGTGGTTCGTTCTATCACACCTTTGTCTTGTAAACTCAAGATTTCAGCATAGCCTTCTGCCAATTCTTTTTTGGAAAGTGCAAATTTGCGATTCGGCATATGCTGGGGTGGAGGCAATTGGCCATGAATAAACTCAATTTCATAACCCTGAATACTTTGCAAGATAAACTCATCTGAAGTGATGGTTTCCCAAGCCTCCTTAAATCCCCGTAATCTGCCCCCAATTCGTGAGGTTAGACATGCAAGTGCATGGAACCCAGACCCCCTTACCTTCATGGTTATCGGCGGTCCCTGGGATTTTTGGTGGGACGTGGAGGCGCTGGGTTTCGTGGTTGGTGCGGAATCCGCATCTTCCATGCTGGCCGCTGAGGGCCTAGTCCTAAAAAAGGCCTGGGCTGATGAGGCTGTTGATATTGAGGAGGTGCCGGAACGTAGGTCCTTGTTGGCCTATCGGTCTGACCTCGTGGCCTGAAGTAAGGTGTCTTCTTGGCCGAAGGTCTGGCCACAAAATGTGGTCTCATCAGACCTATGGTTTTCGCATGGTCATCGAGCTCTTTGACCTGCTTTGGGAGGTCTTCCCCGAACAGCTGTCTAGGTGGGGGGGTAGGAGGTGCTCTGCATAGTCCCGCAAATTTGGGATTTAAGGAAGGTTTGATAATGCTCTTCCGGAAAGCGTTGATCTCGTACTGCGTATTGCAGAGTAGAGCTAGAGCATCCTCCTGTTCGGTGCTTAGATCAACCCCATCTACCGACTTTGCAAAAGCGGTGATCCCAGACGTAAGCAGTTTTAAAATCCTCTGCAGTTTCACTTCCTGCGCTCTGATGCCCGGGCTGATATTACCCCAGATTGGCATGTTCACAATCGGCACGTGGAGTGAATTGCAGTTCCCTGGAGCCTTGTGTCTCTCCATGGCCTTCGCAAGGACCTCCTCCTGCAATTGATGGTTAGTAAGATAATCTATGGTTGCGGCCAGTTTGATGTTGAGGGGTAGTCCTGACGATACGGGTAACCCGAATTTGGCTGCCACATCCAGCAGATCTTCCTGAGGGACCTCAGGTGCTGCTGGGGCATGTACCAGGATATCCTCCTCATCTGGTCTTATGTTGTCCATAGATGGGGACGGGGATATATCCATGAGTCCCCTGGAGCTGTGTGTGTCCTGTTTCTGATTGAGTAGAACTTGCTCCAATATCCTCTCCATACGATCCAAGCGCCCTTCATCGGGCGGGTGTGGGAGGTAAGAGGCCTCGTGCCCGAAGGAACTCCTGAGGCTTCGATCATCAGTCCGTACCTCGTCGAGGTAATATCGGTACTGTGATGATGTGTCGCTACCAGCCGCCTCGGCGAAGCTGAGCGATTCCCGCGCGGACCTGCTCGAGCGCCTCCTCTTCGCTGAGCTGGACCCGGCTGCCTCAAAGGGCATGGGTGGGGAGAGGTCGGCACCTGACGCCGCAGCGTGGTGACCCGACGTCCGCACGGGCTTGCCGACTGTCCTAAATCTGGACCCAGACGGCGTACGGTCCCGACCTGCCCCCAGCGGGGGAAGCGGTGACCTAGGCGAGGCTCCACCCTTGTGACTCCTCCTGGTCCCCCTGGGTGGTGAGTCGACACTGGCCCTCCTTGGTCTGCCAGTGGACTCGGGCCTGCCTGATTCACCAGACCACTTCCTAGTGGCTCCTGGTGAGACCTCAACCCGCGAAGGGCTAGGTAGTGGAATTGTATCCCTGCCTCCTTCAAGAGGGCTCAGGGAGAAGGGCCGTGCATCAGCACGCGAATCCCTCTTGCTCGTCTCTGCGAACGACCCAGTGGGTGAGAGAGAGATGGAGTCAGGATGCACCTGCTCCGGCGCTGTACCGACTGATTGTTCTGCAGGTACCCCGCTAGGGCATAGCTGCGTCGGTAAACCGGGTCCTGTGAATACAGGGCTCCCCGGCTTGCGCGCCTTTTTCCCGGCCCGTCCTCCTGCCGTGGAGGGGGGCTCCGGGTTGGGTTGCCGACAACTCCTTGCAGAAGTTTTACGGCCTTTACTTTTCCTACTGTCCATGTCTCTGTGGAAGAAAACACAATTATTCACACAGAACAACCAACTCAAGGTTGTTAGTACTTACCTGAGTGGCCCTTATGAAGGGCTGGTGATGAGCCGCGCTCCTCTCCAGCCGTCGACTGCAATGCGAGCGACGATATGTCGCGCATGCGTGCTGGCGGGTTCTTCACGAAGTCACTCACGTGACTCCGAAATGAAATTACATTCTGCCGTGCATTTTAAGCCTATAATCTACATTATCATCCAACCCAATTCACAGAGCACATAATCAATGCACAAAGGGTTGACTAATAAAACCCAGGTACCACCCGGTCGAGGTTTTCCAACTTGGGTCATGGGGAGGCACGAGGAAGTCTAGTTTAATTTAGATACATCGTGGAAACAGGCCCTTCAGCCCATTGAGTCCGCTCTGACCACCGATCATCGGTTCACCAGCTCTATCCAACACACTGGCAGGGCGGCCACAGGTGGCGCAGCAGGTAGAGTTGCTACCTTACAGCGCCGGCGGCCTGGCTTCGATCCAGACTACGGGTGCTGTCTGTACGGAGTTCGCACGTTCTCCCCGTGATCACGTGGGTTTTCTCCGAGATCTTCGGTTTCCTCCCACACTCCACAGACGTACAGGTATGTAGGTTAATTGGCTTGGTGTATGTGTCAATTGTCCCAAGTGCATGTGGGATATTGTTAGTGTGCGGGGATCGCTGGTTGGTGTGGACTCAGTGGGCCGAAGGGCCTGTTTCTGGGCTGTAGCTCTAAACTAAAAAAAAATTAAATTAAATAATGTCCAGTAAAGTTATAGATTGTCTGAGGGTCTCCAATGAGGAAGATGGTAGCTCAGGAAGGTTCTCTAGTTGGTGCGAGGATGGTTCTGGGTTGAATCTTTGGTCTGAAGAGCGTGTGTCTGTGCTGCTTCTATCGATGACTATGAGCTGCAGCAAATACCTCATTCAGAAGTTGACCATTGAAGTATCATTTGGACACTCAGGGAAGTGCAGTCACTGCACGGAACTATATTTGCTTCATAGCCTGACTATAATGCCACTACACAGCCCGCATATTCACCCAACACTTTGAGGAAGGACATTCTTGCTATTGAGGGAGTGCAGCGTAGGTTTACAAGGGTAATTCCCGGGATGGTGGGACTGTCATGTGCTGAGAGAATGGAGCGGCTAGGCTTGTACACTCTGGAGTTTAGAAGGATGAGAGGGGATCTCATTGAAATCTTATATAAGATTGTTAAGGGCTTGAACACAGTAGAGGCAGGAAACATGTTCCCGATGTTGGGGGAGTCCAGAACCAGGGGCCACAGTTTAAGAATAAGGAGTAAGCCATTTAGAACAGAGATGAGGAAACACTTCTCAGAGAGTGGTGAGTCTGTGGAATTCCCTTCCTCAGAGGGCGGTGGAGGCAGGTTCTCTGGATGCTTTCAAGAGAGAGCTAGATAGGGCTCTTAAAAATACCGGAGTCAGGGGATATGGGGAGAAGGCAGGAACGGGGTACTGATTGGGGATGATCAGCCATGATCACATTGAATGGCGGTGCTGGCTCGAAGGGCCAAATGGCCTACTCCTGCACCCATTGTCTATTGTCTACTGACTCTTGTGTCTCACAAAGCAGGAATAGCAACAGTCTCCTCAGCATTTAACACCATCTCAAACCTCACCGGGATTGCACCGGGGGTACCTGCGACTATTTAATTGGGTTGGAAAAGGGCAAAGAACTTCAAACCGTACAATAGAACTTTATGCTGCATGCATTAAACTCCAGCAGAAAATGACCGATGCAGCAATTAGTTCAAAACAAACGGCAAAGGAAATTTAACAGGCGACATCTTTTATTTGATTTGTTCAAATCTGTGTTTAATTGGCAGCTATTTTCCCCCAAATTAACAACTTCAATTTAATTGGTCCGAAGTCAATCTCCACCAGACATAAAAAGAGCTATTTTCCCCCGACGAGTAGTAGCTCTACTCAATAACCAAAAATCTGAAGCCTCCTTTTACTCTGGGATTGTATTTAACTCACATGTTTAATCAATAATGTTTTATTATTAATGTTTAATGTTTTATGTGTCATTCCTAACTGTCACTTGTGGGCGGAGCACCAAGGCAAATTCCTTGTATGTGTATACTTGGCTAATAAAACTATCCATTCATTCATTTATTAAACATGTCCCCGATGTTGGGGGAGTCCAGAACCAGGGGCCACAGTTTAAGAATAAGGAGTAAGCCATTTAGAACAGAGACGAGGAAACACTTTTTCTCACAGAGAGTGGCGAGTCTGTGGAATTCTCTGTCTCAGAGGGCGGTGGAGGCAGGTTCTCTGGATACTTTCAAGAGAGAGCAAGATAGGGCTCTTAAAAATAGCGAAGTCAGGGGATATGGGGAGAAGGCAGGAACAGGGTACTGATTGGGGATGATCAGCCATGATCACATTGAATGGCGGTGCTGGCTCGAGGGGCCAAGTGGCCTACTCCTGCACCTATTGTCTGTTGGGCTGTGGTATATTATTTAATGCACATGCTTAATCAATAATGTTTTATTATTAATGTTTAATGTTTTATGTATCATTCTAACTGTCACTGTATGTCATGTCGTCACTTGCAGGGCGGAGCAACAAGGCAAATTCCTTGTATGTGAATACTTGGCCAATAAAATTATGCATTCATTCAGTATTCGTCAGTCCTGTCCATTGCAAGGTGGAGAGCGAATCTTTCAGCTGAGGCACAGAAGAATGCACCGCAACCATTCACGGGCAAGAGCAGCAGGTGAGACAGGCGGACAGAGCACTCCTTATGCTCGCGAGGCCAATGCAAACATTTGCAGGGAGCCATAGTTCACTTGTGAGAATGGCCACAAAAAAAACATGAAAAAAACCGCTAGACCTGGGGCAGAACAGGGTTTGAAGCAACAAAGGCAGTGGCGCGCAGCTGGTAGAGCACACAGCGCCAGATAATCAAGTTCGATCCTGACCTCGGGCGCTGCTGCGTAGAGTTTGCACGTTCTCCCCGGGCCCACGTGGGCTTCCTCACACATCCTAAAGACGTGCGGATTTTTCAGTTCATTGAAAAAAAAGTGCCAGAGTAGACACAAAATGCTGGAGTAACTCAGCGGGTGAGGCAGCATCTATGGAGAGAAGGAATGGGCGACGTTGCAACGTCGCCCATTCCTTCTCTCCGTAGATGCTGCCTCACCCGCTGAGTTACTCCAGCATTTTGTGCCTACCTTCGATTTTACCAGCATCTGCAGTTCTTTCTGACACAAAATGCTGCAGTAACTCAGGGGGTCAGGCAGCATCTGTGGAGAACATGGATAGGTGACGTTTCACAGAGTGCTGGAGTAACTCAGCGGGTCAGGCAGCATCTGTGGAGAACATGGATAGGTGACATTTCGGGTTGGGATCCTTTCTCAGACTGATCCATAGTTTAATTTTTAGTTTTGACCTTTGTAAATTGTAATAGTGTGTTGGAAGCTGATGCAAAAGCGGGACAACAGAGAACTAGTGGTTGGCGTGGACTGAGTGGGCCGAATGGCCTGTTTTCACGCTGCCTCTTCCAATCAAGGAACTCCATAGTGAGAACATGCAGTAGCACAAGTGAACAGACAAGAGTTTTAATTAAAAACTTTACTTGCATTGTATTTAACAGATTATGTAGAACGATACAAACATTGCAATTTCAAATCACATAACACGTATTTATTTATTGAACAATATTTAAAAAAAGTGACACATGTTCCATTGAACAAGACATTTCACTCCAATATAAAACCAGTCAGAGATCGGTCGGCTGCTAAGACTTTGGAATGCTGGGCTGCCAAGGTATTTGACAACTTACAACTAAAACGGTGCGGAAGAGATGCCTTTGGAATTCCCATCTTGGACCGAAGGCCGATATGTGGAATGTCAACCCTAACGATGGAACAAGACGTTGCCTTGCACTGAAGCGAGGTGATCAGTGCTTCTCCTCAGAGGTCTGAGCTCGGTGCTTCTCCTCAGAGGTCATGTTTTGAGGTCCTCAGTACATTGGGGTCCAATTCAATGGGTGCCAACGGCCCCGAGCACCTCATCCATGCAACCCTTCAAGTGCAAGCCAAGGCAGCAAACGCTAACTAGATACTGAACCGTTAAGGGCACCAACTCAAAGTGGTGCACGCCAGCGACCTTCCTCTACGATGTGCCCGAGAGCCAGCTGGTCCAGATTTCCTTTCAACGTGCAACTGAATGAGGATCTAAGAAACACAGCCATGGTAATATAAGGCGCTCACTCTAACCACTGAAAAGCATGGACCACATCTTCACACGGAAAATTGACTAATCTGCTCAAACCCTTGAAGAGCCATTTTGTGCGTGGGGAGACTGACACACAACGACCAAGAATGCTACAGTCGCAGCCAATTTCATTTTGCTCCTCAGTCGACATCTGACAGTACGTGGGAAAAAAAAGAGAATTTTCCTGCCGAAGCGGCCATTTTGAAGGCATTACAAAAATTATCAAAGTTCCCATTAAAATTCATAAATCGCTGAAAGGTTAATTAAATTGGCAGGGACCGGTCTCTATGGCAACACTGCAAACATGCTCATGAAAGAAGAACCAACGGCCCGGCAACAAAGCAAACCTCTCACCTGGCACATAAACAAACGCCATCTTATGAAAGCTGCAGGAAAAGTCAAGGAGAAATGGATTTTTTTTTTGCATTTGCATTTTAAGTGTGCACCTGATGAACAACTTTAGAAAGATTAGCAATCTCTACAAGGTTAAGTTGCACCATTAAAAAAAAAAGATAATAAGGAAATTAGAAATGTGTTTATACTGGATTTTGGACTCATCAGATATATTGGAATAGCTTCTGAAAACATTATCTTGTAGTGAGAGTTGAGGACTGTGGCCAGAACACAGAACATCTAACACTTGTCAGCTCAGTGGTCCATGACTCTGAGCTAAATTAAAGCGCTCACAGCTTTAAAGGGAGAATTATCACACACAATTATCACCAACTGCAATCTTACGGGATTGATTTCTCAATTCAATCTCTACAGTGCAAATTTTCACCAAGGGCTTTGATGCCAAAACCATTTCGGAGAGTCTCTCTGTGGGAAGGAACTGCAGATCCTGGTTTAAACCGAAGATAGACACAAAACGCTGGAGTAACTCAGGAATGGGCGACGTTTCGGATCGAGACTGAAGAAGGGTCTCTGCCTGAAACGTCACCCATTCCTTCTCTCCAGAGATGCTGCCTGTCCCGCTGAGTTACTCCAGCATTCTGTGTCTGTCGCAGAGTCTCTTTATTGGCAATCCAATTATAAAGATTTTTATGTTTCCAAAAAAGGGAGGCACATGAGCATTAACAAGCGACTATGATATGGACTTTGTCAAAAGACCCACTGTTGCGTGTCAGAGGGGTGTTGTAAGTGTGCCATGCGCCCATACAGTCTTGTCCAAATCGCCAAAAGGAAATGCAACTTTTGACTGAAACATAAACGGGGAACACAGTTTCATGCTTGCGTCTTCGCAAATGCCCTCAAACAAGTGGTAGTTGTAGTTCTGGCTTGGCAGGCACGAGACAACCTAAATGTGAAGCGCAGGGATACACTGTTATAGCTTCCAACCCTCCTTACGGGCCTGTCCCACTCACGCAATCTTTTTTTCCGGCGACTGGTCGGCACCCGTCATAGTCGCAGCAGGTTGGCTAAAGATTTTCAACATGTTGAAAATCCAGCGGCGACCTGAAATAGGTAGGAACTCTTTGGGCGAGTACTCACGACCATACCGGCGTCACTCTTTGGGCCACGGGTCATGACCACACACGCCACGGCTCCAGACATGTCGCGGGGGTGACGCCTGTATGGTCGTGAGCCGTGGCCCAAAGAGTCGTACCTATTTCTGGTGGCCGCTGGATTTTCAACATGTTGACATTTTTCAGCGACCTGCTGCGACTATGACTGGTGCCGGCAAGTCGCCGAAAAAAAAATCGCGTGAAATCGCGTAAGTGGGACAGGGCCGTTAGTCAACGGAATACAAAGACCAAGCGAGGATACAAGAGGCATTGCTTCATCTGCAACCCCAATACCTCCAGTAGTAAAGCAACTGGTTTGGAGTTGCCAGTAACTGCAGATTAGAACGCCTGCAATTTTGCAGAAGTTCGTTTCCCCCCCCCCAAATGAAAAGCATCCATCTCCCCTGCCCAAATAAAATCACAAGAAACTCTTCGAAAACTATTTACAATGTTCTAGACCCCTTGGGAAAATCTCGCTCAACCATCCTCTTTCTTTGCGGTTAGCAGCCCGAGTTATTAGTTCACCACGGCCTCCATTACGCGGCTCTGCGTGACGCAAGGCTCGTGCGGTTCAACACAAATAGCGTCTAGTCACAATTAGGACCGTCCCCCCTCTTAAAACTCAGCCACACAATATTCCTGCTCTCCGATCCAACCGGCCCCACAACGCAGGGAAATTCTTCCCATTCCATCCTTCCGACAGCTCAAGTGTCATTTAAAAACAGAAATGGAATGATTGCAGTCAATGCGGAATTTTAAAAAGTTCCAACAGGGACAAAAATACATTTAAATAAAATACACTGAATCCACAATTTAAAAAAAACATATTGCACAATATATAGTGTAAACATTTAACTGTCTGAAATATCAACCACTTTGGATTACTCCATTGCATAATAGTTTGCAATGACTTAATTAGTTCGGTCTCATCACAGCAAAGGAGATTCCAGCTTCATTGGATGTAAACAAAGTTTAGGCTCGCCACAGGTGGAAAGAGGTTGCCGAGTGGGCAGCCAGTGGGCTGAAAAGTGCCTGACCCTGAGTTTGAAGTCGATGCTACCTTCCCCCGGGGCAGGGGGTCTCAAAACGTTGACGGCAGCTTTCACAGTATAGTTTGAAGACAGTTCAGTCCCTTCACATTTCGCCTGCCACAAGCACCGGCGATGCTACGAGAGTCTCTTGCTGTTCGCCCAGCCCATCTGGGCAGATATGCTGGATCGGGAGACCGGGAGAGGCAATCTGTCCAAACCTAGGAGAAAGAGAGTGGACCAGTTAGAGCCGCAACATCGGTACATTCGACGGCAGGTGAAAATCTGAGTGTCGATCCGTGGAATGTGTATTTTGCTCCGTGAATTAATCAAATTAAATTGTGGCTTTGGAATTCCTTAATCAACTTCACTCTTCTGCACATGCAGTTTCATAATCCGACTCGGTAGACAAAAGTGCTGGGGAAACTCAGCGGGTGCAGCAGCATCTATGGAACGAAGGAAATAGGCAACGTTTCTGGCCAAAACTTTTAAGGAAATAGGCAACGTTTCGGCCCGTAACCCAGAAGGGTTTCGGGCCGAAAACGTTGCCTATTTCCTTTGCTCCATAGATGCTGCTGCACCCGCTGAGTTTCCCCAGCACTTTTGTCTACCTTCAATTTTCCAGCATCTGCAGTTCCTTCTTAAAAAATTCATAATGCAACCCGCAGAAGGTTGTCTTATTGAGTCTCGTTGTCTGCAACTCATTTTCACCTTGCCCTCACCTAGCCTGTCGCTTTTATCATTATTACTTTTTTGCATATCATTCATGTGCTCTGATATCGCCGTCTTTATCCCTCGTTTCCCTTTCCCCAGACTCTGTCGGAGGAAGGGTCCCCTATCAGAAACGTCACCCATTCCTTTTCTCCAGAGACGCTGCCTGACCCGCTGAGTTACTCCAGCTTTTTGTTTCTATCCAGGGACTCCTCTCAACGGGTGGAAGATTGCAACCTTCACGTGGCCCGCCCTGTTTCGACTAATGCAATCAACTCGACGTGCACAAACGGGAGATCAAATAGAACAAGTTGTCCCGACAACTTTAGGCTGTGCGCGCCACACGAAAGAAGACGACAACTCCTCTCACCTCCAGGCAGGCCCTGGGCACAATATTAACGCAAGCAAGATTTACACGTGGCCACCTCTGCAAGATTCCGCTAAGGAGACTGCAATTAATTATGTGCATAACTGACTCATGTTGCCCAACCATTCCACACCACGACTTTGAGAAACTGTCAGAATCAAGTTTGCCTTTCCTGTTAATCAGGGCACATAACTTACTTCCTTGATTGGCGATAAGTCAGAAGCATGAAGAGTTGACAAGTCTATTTGAAAGTAATCTTATCAAAATTTATTATAAATAACTTGGGACATTTTTTTCCCCCAGTCAGACTACATTGTGATCAAGGTAGACCCCACTGTGCTTCCAGGTCTGGTCAGGCCCGGAGGTTTTCCCTTTGTCTAATCTTTACATCCAGAAATAGAACTTAATTATTTTAGAACACAGGATTTGAGTCAATAATGCGAGAGTTCTTTTCATAGTTTGGATTTACTCCAGTTGGTCAAAAAAAAAGTTAGTTATTGTGAAACTTGGCTCTTGGTGAAGTAAATTATTCAGATAAAGAAGAAAAAAAGAAAAATTGAAAACGAAAAATCGAAAGGCGCATTTGTCAACTGGGTGGCCAAGAATCTGAGCAGTAACTAACGGTACAATATTATTGACTGTTTTTACAGATAAAGCAGGTTTAAACAGTTGGTTGAAGTGGCTGCAATATTTTAATCAATAGCATACTGCAGCGTTTGGGTGGGCAGCCATTTCAGTTCAGAGAAGCCATAATACCTGGTGAATATTTAGTATAGAGATACAGCACGGAAACAGGCCCTTCAGCCACCAAATCCACGCCGACCTGCGGTCCCCGCACATTAACACTATTCCATACACTAGGGACAATTTATTTTACAATTTTACCACGCCAATTAACCTACAAACCTGTCTGTCTTTGGAGTGTGGGAGGAAACCGGAGCACCCAGGGAAAACCCACGCAGGTCACGGGGAGAACGTACAAACTCCGTACAGACAGCACCCAGCGTCAGGATGGAACCTGGGTCTCTGGCGCTGTGAGGCAGCAACTCTACCGCTGTGCCATCGTGGCCACCAAACACAATTGACACGACTTTCTTAAATGAGTTAATTTATGTTTTTCGCTCAAGTGACAAAATAAATTATATATAAAATTATACACAAGGGAGAAGAAGATGAAAATTACCAAAAAAATAAGAAAATTTAGTCAAAGGTGAATGAAATTTTGTGATAAACTCAAGGGTGAATGACACTGAAATAGTTTAAGAAGCACTGCGTTGGAGAGTGGTATTAATAAGAATATTGGATAGGAACGTGGAATCCTTTACTTGCTTACAATTGAAGAAGTGCCCCGACAATCCACATCAACCACCTCATATTTGCCCCAATAACATCACTCAGCTTGACGCTAATCTTTGTGGAACTGCAGAGGCTGCTTTACACCGAAGATAGACACACAAAGCTGGAGTAACTCCGCAGGACAGGCAGCATCTCCGGAGAGAAGGAATGGGTGACATTTCCGGTTGAGACCCTTCTTCAGACCGAGAGTCAGGGGAGAGGGAGTCTAGAGATATGGACGAGTAAGGTGCGAAAATGACAGATCAAAGCAGACAATAAGGAAATGTAGAATGGTTCCTTGCTCGCTGTTGGAGAGGTGACGAGGAGGCATACAATCAGTAAAATTAGTACAGACAGTGGAACTAGTTGGACGATTAGGATGGGACGGAGATAGAGGGAAAGCAAGGGTGACTTGGACTTGGAGAGAAGTCAATATTCATACTGCTGGGGTGTAAGCTGCCCAAGAAAAATATGAGGTGCTGTTCCTCCAATTAGCGCTGGGCCTCACTTTGACAGTGGAGGCGGCCCAGGACAGTGTGGGAATGGGAAGGGGAGTTAAGGTGTTTGGCAAACTTCATGTTATAGGTTAAAAAAAACCCCAACATTTAATGAACGAAAGAAAACCTTGCCATTTGGCTTCTCGGAAACATAGAAAATAGGTGCAGGAGGAGGTCATTCGACCCTTCGAGCCAGCACAGCCATTCATTGTGATCATGGCTGATCATTCCCAATCAATAACCCGTGCCTGCCTTCTCCCCATATCCCTTGATTCCACCAGCCTACAGAGCTCTATCTAACTCTTTTAAAGTTTTTTTCTCACCTCAGTCTTAAATGGCCTCCCCTTTATTCTAAGACTGTGGCCCCTGGTTCTGGACTGGCCCAACATTGGGAACATTTTTCCTGCATCTAGCTTGTCCAGTCCTTTTATAATTTTATATGTTTCTATAAGATCACCCCTCATCTTTCTAAACTCCAGTGAATACAAGCCTAGTCTTTTCAATATCTCCCCAATCTTCCATCCCAGGGATCAATCTCGTGAACCTACTGCCTCAATCACAAGGATATCCTTCCTCAAATTAGGAGACCAAAACTGTACACAATACTCCAGATGTGGTCTCACCAGAGCCCTATACAACTGCAGAACAACCTCTCTACTCCTGTACTGAAATCCTCTTGTTATGAAGGCCAACATTCCATGAGCTTTCTTCACTGCCTGCTGTACCTGCACGCCAACTTTCAGTGACCGGTGTACAAGGACGCCCAGGTCTCGCTGTACCTCACCCTCACCTAACCTAACCCAAAAGTCAGTCCAAAACAAAACACACAAATACCTCAAACAATTGTGGTTAAGTTAACTGGTTCAGCAATCTGTACAAATTATCTTGATCAACTTAAAAATACCATACAATTAGTTATATTGTTATTTGCTTTTGAAGTGCCTGCGCCTTCCCCCCCCCACCTTATGATACAGAATGGCTTTATAAAACAGTACCTACGTGCCAATATCAACTCGTTTCAGTAGGTGGGTACGGGCTGCTAATCGCGTGGTGTGGGCGAGGCGCTTCGCTCCCCCCTTATCTCGGCCACTTGGAATGAACTTGGGCAGCCATTGTATTCAATTTGTTGACAATGGGAGATTAGCAATGGCTCCCAGAGGGGAAAGCTTTTCACAGCAGCCTTTGCCCCGAGGGACCAAGCTGGGATTGTAATGCAGGACAAACGTCACATCACACCGATCACATGGCCAGGGCATAGTTTAACCCCGTGGCGATTTCATTTTATTAAGCAAGCCAGTAAATCGTGATTGAAGGTACATACTCGGAGTGGGAATCACGGTCTCTTTTCTCAGTGACTGCAGGAGGCATTTGCAGAAAACTAGTCTTGAAATAAATGATAGCACTACCAGTGCACATAAAGCATTTTAGTTTAGTTTAGAAACACAGTGCAGAAACAGGCCCTTCGGCAGAACGAGTCCGCACCGACCAGCAATCCCTGCACATTTACACTCACCTACACACAATTGTGGGACAATTTTACATTTATACGAAGCCAATTAACCCACAATAGACACGAAAAGCTGGAGTCACTCAGCATTGCTGGACAGAAGGAATGGGTGAGATTTTGGGTCGAGACCCTTCTTCAGACGACAACCTACAAACCTGTATGTCTTTGGTTGCAATAACCACAGCCAAACTAATGGCAATCTTACTAATAATAGGTCAGTCCAAAATCTGTAACTGAAGACCAGATCTGGGTGCCAAACCAACAGCAAACTAATTGGAAAGGGAACATTAGAAGACATTGTGTCGGAAGGAACTGCAGATGCTGGTTTACACGGTAGACACAGAATGTTGCAGTAACTCAGCGGGACAGGCGGCAGCATCTCTTGAGAGAAGGAATGGGTGATGTTTCGGGTCGAGATCCTTCATCAGATTGAGAAGCTGAAATCTCAGTCTGAAGAAGGGTGTCGAACCCGAAACGTCACCCATTCCTTCTCTCCAGAAATGTTGCCTGTTACGGTGTTACTCCAGCATTTTGTGTCTGCATGAACCTACATGGACAGGAGAGGGAGATAGTGGGAAGTCTAGCTGGGGTGCAGTTCCACAGAGTTACAGCTGTCCCTCGACTCGCCACGTAACAATGCAATCGTTGTTGGTGGCCCATTCCACAAAGCGATCAGAAAATGGCCAAAGTGGGCATTTAAGCAAGAATATTTTTAAAAAAGAGCGGGAAGTGAGGCAGTGTTTCGGGAACGTTAAATAGGAGGTTCCCAACAGAACGAGAGATCACTTAACACTTGCGTACAGTTTTGGTCTCCTAATCTTGAGGAAAGACATTAGAGCACAGAGAAGGTTCACCAGACCGATTCCTGGGATGGCAGGACTTCCATATGAAGAAAGACTGGATAGACTCGGCTTGTACTCGCTAGAGTTTAGAAGATTGAGGGGGGACCTTAGAGAAACGTACAAAATTCTTAAGGGGTTGGACAGGCTAGATGCTGGAAGATTGTTCCCGATGTTGGGGAGGTCCAGAACAAAGGGTCACAGTCTAAGGATAAGGGGGAAGAGAGTGGTGAATCTGTGGAATTCTCTGCCACAGAAAGTAGTTGAGGCCAGTTCATTGGCTATATTTAAGAGGGAGTTAGATGTGGCCCTTGTGGCTAAAGGGATCAGGGTGTATGGAGAAAAGGCAGGTACGGGATACTGAGTTGGATGATCAGCCATGATCATATTGAATGGCTCGAAGGGCCGAATGGCCTACTCCTGCACCTATTTTCTATGTTTCTATGTGTCAACTACAAGCAAAATGTCCACCAGCATAGCCTTGTCAAGCATGTGATTCACACGGAACACCGTTGCATTTGTACAGGTACCACTCACCAAAAGCATGGAGAAGCTCGGCTTGGATTGCCCTGGTGAATTTCTTGACCAAGCACATTGCAGTAAGGCCAGCGAAAAGCATGTTGTACAGGAAGATGATGTAAAAGTTTCCCAGCCAGTCAAACCTGCCAAAGTTCCCCAACAAGTCAAAGTTTGTGATTCCTAAAACATACAAGAAAAAAATACTTTTATTAAGGACTGCAATAATCCACAAAGTTAGAATATTCAGAAGTGCGGGCATGCATTTAGTTAACTCAGGTCATTTAATAAGAGCAGACAAAAGTGCTGGAGAAACTCAGCGGGTGTGGCATCCGCACCCGCTGAGTTTCTCCAGCACTTTTCTCTACCTTCGCTTTTCCAGCATCTGCAGTTCCTTCGTAAATACTATACTTCAGCAGCTCTTTTCTTTTAAACCCAGCCATAATATTTAGGAGATTTAAAGGAAAATTAAGATGAGCTCTCTATTCAGGATGCATTCTTCAGCAGGTACAGATAGTATTATGGCAGCGTGACCAAGCAAGTGCAAGCCATGCTATGGGACGGGAGATTGCAACCTTCACGTGGTCCGCCCCGTTCCGATGAATGCAATCAACCCGGCGTGCACAATCAAATAGAACAAGTTGTCCTACAACTTTAGGCTGTGCACGCCATACACGCAAGAAGAAGCCATGCTATCGATGGGCAGATCTGGTCAGAAGCAGCCTGAACGAACATGATCACTGCGCCCGCTGAGTCACACTAGCATGTTGTGTCTATCTTAGACAACTCAGTTCATTGGTAAAATGACAGATGATCAGTGGGGGACATTTGAAGTAGAATTTAATGCGACGGTGAACTTGGTTTAGACAGTTGCAACCCAAGATATGTCCACTGCAGGTTTGGGCAGCACAGTGGCCCAGCTGGGAGAGAGGCTGCCTCACAGCGCCAGAGACCCAGGTTCGATCCTGACCTCGGGTGTTGTCTAGGTGGAGACTGCACGTTCTCCCTGCGACCGTGTGGGTTTCCTCCAGTTTCCTCCCACATCCCAAAAAACACGCGGGTTTGCAGGTTAATTGTCCTCTGTATAAATTGCCCACAGTGTGTAGGGAGCGGATGAGAACTGATGTGAATGGGTGATGGATGGTGGGTGTGGACTCGGTGGGCAAGGGGCCCGTTTCCATGCTGTGTCTCCAAACACTAAACTCCTCAACAGCAGAGCGAAAACAAGGCCAAACAGAGACAAAACACTGAGACAACGCCTCTGCCTCACCAGGTGATAAAGGCATTGCATATTTGCATTACTAATTGTAGTCTAACCATCCTGGTGAGGGAGGGTAGGTTTCAGTTAAAGATTTTCCAATATTTCTGCATATAATACAAGAGAGAAGAGCTTTTTTTTTACACAGATGTAGATTTTAAGAATTGGAAACGGCTTCAAGTCCCCGCGAGCTTTGTGGAGTCTGGCGCCACCTGCAGGCAACTTCAGACACCTGAAGGGTCTCGACCCGAAACGTCGCCCATTCCTTCTCTCCAGAGATGCTGCCCGTCCCGCTGAGTTACTCCAGCATTTTGTATCTATCTTCAGACAACACAACACAGCTCCAAGATGGTGCAAGCCCGCAGTGTCTCCAGGAAAGACACTTTGCTGCAGCAGTATAGAAATAAGGAACTGCAGATGCTGGTCACAGAAAAGAAAGTGCTGGAGTAAGTCAGCGGGTTAGGCAGCGTCTCTGGACAACATGGATAGTTGATGTCTCGGGTCCCGACACATCGGGATTCAATTGGATACATAATGACTGCTCTGCATGTCACGTGGTGGCAGTGGTGCTCTGAGATTGAGGTCAATATAAACATATTCTTTCCCCTTCCCTTCAGAAAGTTCAGACACAAAATAAAAGCTCGGTTCCATACACAAGGTAAAAGCCTGATTTACCATCTCCCTCATTGGAGAGCGTCGGACTATCTTTAATCGGACTTCACCTTGCACTAAACGTTATTCCCTTTATCATGTATCTGTACACTGCGGACGGCTTGATTGTAATCTTTCCGCTGACTGGTTAGCGTGCAACAAAAGCGCTTTTCACTGTACCTCGGTACATGTGACAATAAGCTAAACTAAGAGTTTGGGTGGCATTGGGGGAAAATGGAGCAATATATTGAATTTGCTCTCTCGCCTGATCAAGTTGGAATGATCCCACCAATGCTCAAGGGATATGGGGAGAAGGCAGGCACGGGTTATTGATTGGGGACAATCAGCCATGCTCACAATGAATGGCGGTGCTGGCTCGAAGGGCCGAATGGCCTCCTCCTGCTCCTATTTTCTATGTTTCTATGCCTCAACCAAGCCCAAATAAACTGTGCACAAACCAGAAAACCGCGTTGAGCCGAACTAGTTTTAATTTTGGACCAGGATGGTTTGTATGATCCACAGACACTGTCTGACTGAAAGTTCAGGCACGCCAGCGTGCGGAAGCATCTGCAGCGACTTACCGAGTGTCCGGGAGAACACAGGCAGGGCTGAGCTTAGGACGAGCAGCGACACACAGTTCCCAATGATCTAGATAAAGCAGATAGTTTCACATATAACAATAATAATAATATAGATAAATGACATCCTTTAAACCAGTGCTTGTTAAACTGGTGAATGGTTCACCCACGGGTGAATGAAATTATTTTTTTTGGGGGGGGGGGGGGGGGGGGAGGAGCTAATTTATGTTTTTTGCTCATGTTAAATTTAATTATATATTAAATTATACACATAGAAACATAGAAAATAGGTGCAGGAGTAGGCCATTCGGCCCTTCACCGCCATTCAATGTGATCATGGCTGATCATCCAACTCAGTATCCGGTACCTGCCTTCTCTCCATACCCCCTGATCCCTTTAGCCACAAGTGCCACATCTAACGCCCTCTTAAATATAGCCAATGAACTGGCCTCAACTACCTTCTGTGGCAGAGAATTCCAGAGACTCACCACTCTCTGTGTAAAGAATGTTTTCCTCATTTCGGTCCTAAAGGAATTCCCCCTTATCCTTAGACTGTGACCCCTTGTTCTGGACTCCCCCAACATCGGGAACAATCTTCCAGCATCTAGCTTGTCCAACCCCTTAAGAATTTTGTAGGTTTCTATAAGATCCCCCCTCAATCTTCTAAATTCCATCGAGTACAAGCCGAGTCTATCCAATCTTTCCTCATATGAAAGTCCTGACATCCCAGGAATCAGTCTGGTGAATCTTCTCTGTACCCCCTCTAAGGATGTCTTTCCTCAGATTTGGAGACCAAAACTGTACGCAGTACTCCAGGTGTGGCCTCACCAAAACCCTGTATAACTGCAGTAGAACCTCCCTGCTCCTATACTCAAATCCTTTCGCTATGAATGCTAACATACCATTTGCTTTCTTCACTGCCTGCTGCACCTGCATGCCTACTTTCAATGACTGGTGTACCATGACACCCAGGTCTCGTTGCATCTCCCCCTTACCTAATCTGCCACCATTCAGATAATAGTCTACCCTCATGTTTTTGCCACCAAAGTGGATAACCTCACATTTATCCACATTGTACTGCATCTGCCATGCATCTGCCCATTCACTCAGCCTATCCAAATCACCCTGCAGCCTCCAAGCATCCTCCTCACACCTAACTATACCCCCCAGCTTGGTATCATCTGCAAATTTGGAGATGTTGCATTGAATTCCCTCGTCCAAATCATTAATATATATTGTAAATAGCTGGGGTCCCAGCACTGAGCCTTGCGGCACCCCACTAGTCACTGCCTGCCATTCTGAAAAGGACCCGTTTACTCCTACCCTTTGCCTCCTGTCTGCTAGCCAGTTCTCTATCCAAGGGAGAATAAGACGAAAATGACCCAAAAAAACAAGAAAATTTAGTTGAGGGTGAATTAAATTTTGTAATAAAGACTCAAGAGTGAATGACACTGAAATAGTTTAAGAAGCATTGCTTTAACCCATCTTAATTGGGATATACCGAGCATGCAGAAGCCAACTTTATTCCCTTTCTCCAGTATCTGTACAGTGTGAATCTGTGGAATTCATTGCTACAGAAGGCTGTAGAGGCCACAAGTCAGTGAATATATTTAAGGCAGAGATAGATAGATTCTTGGTTAGTACGGGTGTCAGGGGTTATGGGGAGAAGGCAGGAGAATGGGGTTAGGAGGGAGAGATAGATCAGCCATGGTTGATTGGCGGAGTAGACTTGATGGGCTGAATGGCCTAATTCTGCTCCTATCATTTATGAACTTTGAATGCAGAGTATCACAGCTCTTGGATTAAAAGTTTCACAGTGGGGACTGGATTATATAAACTATAATGACTGCATCCCATTTAATCTAGTTTGATCAGGTCGGATCTTGAAAACTGTCCAGTTTTGATCCCCTCACATAGCACAGGGTATTCATGCATTAGAAAAAAAGTTCAGAATGGGACCACTAGATTATTAATAAAAATTAAAAGCCCTTAATTGCCAAAGCTGATCAAGATATGTGCAGCTTTTAACTTGAGCAAACATACTAAAAATTCAAATGCTATTGCTCTTTGCCGGATTGCGTATAGAATTCAAACACGATTCTGGAACCAAACTGATGGAGATGCAGAAGGTAAATTAACCCTCAGTCTCTTGATCACCGTGCAATACACTCCCCCAAACCTGTACAGTGATGTGCCATCAAATAGTTTAGTTACAACTCAAGTCTAATCAGCACAAAAGGAGAGACAAGGAACTGCAGTCAAGGATCACAAACAAGATCAAACAGAACAAGTTGGCCTACAACTTTAGGCTGCGCACGCCATATGCAAGAAGAAGTCGTCACAGGATTACAGAAAAAGACACAATGTGCTGGATTAACTCAGCAGACCGAAGAAGGGTCCAGACCCGAATCGTCCCCTATCCATGTTCTCCACAGATGCTGCCTGACCCGTTGAGTTACTCCAGCACTCTGTGAAACGTCACCTATCCATGTTCTCCACAGATGCTGCCTGACCCGCTGAGTTACTCCAGCACTCTGTGAAACGTCACCTATCCATGTTCTCCACAGATGCTGCCTGACCCGCTGAGTTACTCCAGCACTCTGTCTCTTTTCCTAATCAACACACGACTGACTCAGGGGAGCGGATTCCAACAGACACATGAACACCTACCTTGGTCATGGTGGTGTCCTGCTTCCTCGGGGCAAGTTTGATGAAAAGCGGGGAGCTGTAAAAGCCAACGACTGACGACACCATCAAGTAACTGCGCTGAAGTTAAGTGGTAACAATACTCATCCTGACAGACAAGAAGCAACCCAGAGCATTAGATCCGGCCCATTACCATTGATAGTAACAGATCAGGGTGCTGTACCCTCACCCAAATGAGAAGGGTGGAGGGTTCAAGTCCCATTCCAACGTGCAAATCACCAAAGTGTTAAAGAAGGAACTGCAGATGCTGGAGAATCGAGGGTTACACAAAAAGCTGGAGAAACTCAGCGGGTGCAGCAGCATCTAAGCATCGAAGGAGATAGGCGACGTTTCGGGTCGAGACCCTTCTTCAGACTGCAGAAGGGTCTTGACCCGAAACGTCACCTATCTCCTTCGCTCCTTAGATGCTGCTGCACCCGCTGAGTTTCTCCAGCTTTTAGTGTAACCCCCCCCCCCGGCAAATCACCAAAGCTCCATTGTGGGACAGAGAGAACAGAGATGCCATCTTGCAGATGAAAGATTAACCCAAGCTCCAATCTTCCTTTACTTTAGTGTCGAGATACAGCATGAAAACAGGCCCTTCGGCCCATCGAGTCCACGCTGACCATCGATCACCCGTTCACGCTGGTTCAATGTTATCCCACATTCTCGTCCACTCCCTACACACTAGGGGGCAATTTACAGTGGGGCGAGTAATCTACAAACCTGCACGTCTTTGGGAGGTGGGAGGAAACCGGAGCACCCGGAGGAAACCCACGCGGTCACAGGGAGAACGTGCTAACTCCACACAGACAGAACGAACCCCAGGTCAGGATCAAACGCGGGTCTCCGGCGTTTTGTGAGGCAGAAGCTCTACCCGCTGCGCCACTGTACCGTCTTCCGAGGTGGACAGAACAGATCCTACGGCACGACGGTGACGAACATGGCAGTTCTCCGGGGCCGACCACCATTGTCTGTTGACAGATTGGCTCCTCTCCCACCTCACCACAGTGACTACACAAACAAAACATTTCGTTTAGCTGGAACGTGCGTCGGGGTGCCCCAAGATTGCAAAACACACTCTGGAAATCAAAGCCCTTTTCATTGTCCGGAAAGGATACAAAATCAGGACAACTTCCACAGCCGCTCCGAGTGAACCGAACATAGAGAGAGAGTCTTTTCCCAGTGGAGGATCCTGGAATAGAAATAAAAGTACTTAGCAACGCAGCAGTCACTCAACGACAGGGCAACTCAATGTTCGACGCAGTAATATCCTCCATGGATGCAGTTATAGCTGGTTAGAGACCTACAGCGTAGAAACAGGCCCTTCGGCCCAACTTGCCCATGCGTCCCATCTATACTAATCCCACCTGCCTATGTTAGGTCTATACCCCTCTAAACCCGTCCTATCCATGGTTTACACTGGAGACATTTTTGGAAGGAGCGCAGGAGAAAGGCAACAGGGCGAATAACGACATGATGCAGGACAGCAGTCACTACCAGCAACTGTGGGCGATTCAGTACAGAGCAGCCAACAAATCCCAAAGTCCATCACCACATTGCAAGGGGCACCTACAAATACCAAGCCTCCATTTTGCTCCCTAGTCCAACCAAGATACATCACACGGTTGAAAAGAAAAAGTGTGATAACGGTGTAGGTACTTCACTAGCCCCCCTCCCCATGTTCAGATAGGAGGGGCAATGGGTTAATTCTCCACCTTTGGTCCTTCTTCAGAACCACAGAGGAGATGGAATCGGTCACTAGGTAGAGCTGACATTTGCATTCAAACATTTTATGCTCTCAATTCAGATCCTGGAGCTCCCTCTGCAGGTCACTAAAACTACTGCAGGACGCTGGACAAAAATCCCAGCTCCAGGGGCATCCATTTAGACAGTTTTTACTTTACATTTCAGGCACAATACATGTTTGGCTTCACGTTCTTTACCTGCATTCCCTTGGGCATGGCTGTTTCATCAATGAGTAACTCAAACACATGGAATCCCACCAGCAGGACTGAGATGCCCTGAAATAGAATAAACATACCATGTGAGAACAGAGTCCTCCAGCCTTCACCAGCGAGCTGTGCATCTGTTAGTTTAGCAGCACTGGACACGATTCGGGCTTACAACATCTAGCACTCATTGCAACCAAGACAACTGCGAACAACATTCTTGAATAAGATCGTGGGGCACAGCAGCGCAGTTGGTAGAGCTGCTGCCACTCAGCGCCAGAGACCCGGCTTCGATCCCGACCTCGGGTTCAGTCTGTGTGGAGTTTGCACGTTCACCCCGCGACTATGTGGGTTTCCTTTGGGTGCTCTGGCTTCCTCCCACATCCCAAAGACCATCAAGTCTTAGAATAAAGGGGAGGTCATTTAAGACTGAGGTGAGAAAAAACCTTTTCACGCAGAGAGTTGTGAATTTATGAAATTCCCAGCCACAGAGGGCAGTGGAGGCCAAGTCACTGGATGGATTTAAGAGAAAGCTAGATAGAGCTCTAGGAGCTAGTGGAATCAAGGGATATGGGGAGAAGGCAGGCACGGGTTATTGATAGGGGACGATCAGCCATGATCACAATGAATGGCGGTGCTGGCTCAAAAGGCCGAAGGGCCTCCTCCTGCACCTATTTTCTATGTTTCTAAGTACTGGGTCCACTGAATACTGTGTTTACAGCCCTGTTACTCTGCTGCAATGAAGAATTTCATTGTTTCATTTCGGTACAGATGACAATTAAATTCTCTTGACTCTATCTTGACCTAAGGGTTTGTAGGTTAAGTGGCTTTGTTAAATCATCCCGGATGAGAAAATGGGAGAACATAACTAGCGTGAACGGGTGACCAACGGTCAGAGTGGACTTGGTGGGCGGAAGGACTTGTTTCCATACAGCATCTTTAACTTAGGATGAGCGTTTGTCGGCACTGGGCCTGTACTCGCTGGAGTTTAGAAGAATGAGTGGGGGCCTCATTGAAATGTACAGAATAGTGAAAGGCCTGGATAGAGTGGATGTGGAGAGGATGTTTCCACTAGTGGGAGAGTCTAGGACTAGAGATCACAGCCTCAGAATTAAAGGACGTTCATTTAGGAAGCAGATGAGGAGGAATGTGAGAGTAAATGGTTGTTTGTGTTATTGTGTTTTGTTCTTTTTTTAATCTTTTTATCCTGTGTCCTTGTTTACCATTGAAGAGGATGCACATGAAATTTCGTTGTACAGTTGATGTGCAATGACAAATAAACGTATTTGATTTGATTCTTTAGTCAGAGGGTGGTGAATCTGTGGATTTATTTGCCACAGAAGGCTGTGGAAGCAAAGTCAGTGGATATATTTAAGGCAGAGATAGATAGATTCTTAATAAGTACGGGTGTCAAGGGTTATGGGGGAGAAGGCTGGAGAATAGGATTTGGAGGGAGAGATAGATCAGCCATGATTGAATGGCAAAGTAGACTTGATGGGTCGAATGGCCTAATTCTACTCCTATCACTTATGATCTTTCAATTCAATTTTTTTTTTAAGATTGGAAAGGGGAAGGTTTATAGCTACAGGTGGTGAGACAGGGCAGAGCAAGTCCTGTTTGTGGCTAATGATGCAGCTCAGTTGAAAGGACTCAATGCTGCCGCACTGCTCACACCAGCTTTGGGGAACAGAAAAACTCAGAAGGGGTGGGGGGGAAAAGCACTAAATCATATTTGATTTGACCGAGTATAGCAATTCCAAAATAATGAAGTTACATTTAATCGCAGGTTGAGTAATGCACAGTTGCTGGCTCACACAGAGCCAGACAGGTTTGTACTGAAGGTCAGCAAAGCCTTCATCTCAAGCAGGCCTGTAATGTGAGGTTGCATTTTCAGGATGCAGCCATAACAACCGCAAGCAAATACCACAAAACTAAAAAAAAATTCCCCCTTCCCCCACAGACGTAGGCATGAGTCACTCCTGAAACAAATGATCACGGAGGAACTGCAGATGCTGGAAAATCGAAGGTGGACAAAAATGCTGGAGAAACTCAGCGGGTGCAGCAGCATCTATGGAGCGAAGGAAATAGGCAACGTTTCAGGCCAAAACCCGGAAGGAAATAGGCAACGTTGCCTATTTCCTTCGCTCCATAGATGCTGCTGCACCCGCTGAGAAGAAAATAGTCAACGGGTTTTCGGGTTTCGGCCCGAAACTTTGCCTATTTCCTTCCGGGTTTCGCTCCATAGATGCTGCTGCACCCGCTGAGTTTCTCCAGCACTTTTGTCTACCTGAAACAAATGAGCCAGGCAGACAAAGCTCCCAGCATTCAAACATAAAATGATCAATGCGAGGGGTGGGGGAGGAGAATTGTGAGTGAACTATTATTCAGCTCCAGCACCTTTAGTTCCAGAGCTTTGCTGCATTTTCCGTTTTGCCGGCGGTATGAACATTGACTTCTCTAATTTCAGGTAGTCCCCGCTTTCTCCTCCCGTCCCAGCTCTCCCTCAGCCCACTGTCTCCGCCTCTTCCTTTCTTCTTCCCGCCCCCCCCCCCCCCCCCCCCAAGCCTACCCTCACAGCAGTCTGAAGAAGGGTCTCGACCCGAAACGTTGCCTATTTCCTACTCCTACAGAGGTCACGGCATTCGAGGAGTCCAACGGTACCGGAAGGTTCCGCCTAGGCTGCCGAGAAACCGAGATACCGGCCCGCAAATACGGCAACGGATGCAAACTCTCACCAGCAAGACCCTTTTGCAATCAAGGGTTGAGAGTGCTTGCGTCCTGCTATCAGGCGTCAGCTAACGCATTCCAGACACGAGATGTTTATAATAAAGGAACTGGCTTTTCTTTTTTCTTTCTCTATTTTTCCCTCTTTCTTTTTCTTCCCTCTCCAGGGTCTATCTTTTAATTCCCGTTTCTATCTCTTCAAGGGTTTCCTTTCCCTCTGTCACACTTTGGCACTTCCACATCTCTTTTTCACTTTTCTACTTTCTATGCTGCTATTTTTCTCTCTATTCTCTCTTTTCTAAAGCCTTAAAATAAAAATTAAAAGGGGTACAATGACTGTAATACAATACAAGGGATGTACACTGATGTAACTTACAGTACCGCTAATAAATAAAGATATTTAATAAAATATATATATATATTTTTTAAACCATTCCAGACACCAGCAGCTTCCAAATTGCTGGAGAATGCCGCAGGTGATAGATTCCCTTGACAATTGTAAAAGCTCCAAGTGGACTAATCCACAAATGCTTTTAAGATATTGCAGTGCAATACACACAATTCAACCTTGATACAATCCCGCTGAGGAAGGAACTGCAGTTGCTGGTTTCTACTGAAGATAGACACTCGCTGGAATTTAGAAGATTGAGGGGGGATCTTATAGAAACTTACAAAATTCTTAAGGGGTTGGACAAGCTAGATGCTGGAAGATTGTTCCCGATGTTGGGGGAGTCCAGAACAAGGGGTCACAGTCTAAGGATAAGGGGGAATTCCTTTAGGACCGAAATGAGGAAAGCATTCTTTACACAGAGAGTGGTGAGTCTCTGGAATTCTCTGCCACAGAAGGTAGTTGAGGCCAGTTCATTGGCTATATTTAAGAGGGCGTTAGATGTGGCACTTGTGGCTAAAGGGATCAGGGGGTATGGAGAGAAGGCAGGTACGGGATACTGAGTTGGATGATCAGCCGTGATCACATTGAATGGCGGTGCAGGCTCGAAGGGCCGAATGGCCTACTCCTGCACCTATTTTCTATGTTTCTATGTTTCTATGACACCAAAAGCTGGAGTAACTGGCAGCAATAGGCGATGCTTTGGGTCGGAACCCTTCTTCAGGTACAAGGCTATTTGGTTTTGCAGAGAAATACGCAGCATTTCAAGCAACGTCAGGTGTACAGGCGACATGCAAAACTAGTGCATGCAGGAATTTGACCTGAAGCCTCTTGTAGGAACAAAGTCAGACTGAAAGGTGCACTGTGGACACCAGGTGACATTGGACAGGCAGTTGGCTGCGTTTAATTGGCAAGGCATTTAAGAAGCACATTTTGCAGAACACATTGTAATTAAATGTTCTGTGCGATCAGCAACTCTGGACACGCGAACAAGATGTGATTGCGTGCGTTGCATCCACTACTTGGACGAGGTGCGTGTTGATCTGAAGACTTTTTTTTGGGGGGTGGGGGTTTGTTCTTGGCATTATTGTGACACGGATGCAAATGCCTTCTTTGAATTGTACAAGCTGACGGGCAAAATGCAAAATGGTCAAATGAGCTCGAAGAGGCTGAAATTTGCATGAACTACATTTGGGCAGGAAAATAGGAATTTGTTCCCACCTCACAATGGAAATACAGATCTTTTAAAGACTTACAGTTAATGCCAGCAGCAGCAACATGACCAATGGATAGCCCAGATTCCTTTGCCACGGAGACGCTCTTCTTCTCATCTCTGTCGGGAGAGATTCGCTGTTAGGTGTGCAGGGACACGGACACACACTTTGACACGGACAATACTAACTGTACACTTCACACAAAAAATGATATCAAGTTCCGCTCAGCTTATTAGCCAAGCGACTGCTTGGCTTGCTTACCAATGGCATGAACCCAATGGCATCACATTGAATGGCGATGCTGGCTCGAGGGGCTGAATGACCTACTCCTTCGGAGGCTCCGGGCCGCTGAGAGTGTTTGAGGGCCTGAAACATCGGGCCCGTCGCCCCGACCACGGGTGAACCGAGCAAGAGGACTGAACTTTGGTGCCTTCCCTCACAGTGGGAAACATTGATTCCGCTGTGTGGGGGGGTGGGGGGTGGAGATGTTTTATGTTTTATGTTAAATTCTAAAGTGTTGTGTTTATCTTATGTGTGTGCTGCATGGTAACTCAAAATTTCACTGCACCAATTGGTGTATATGACACTAAATATCGTTTGTCCATTGGCACGAACACACACTTTGACACGGACACACGCTTACCCAATTTAAGCCTCCTGGCGTGAATACTCAGGAACTGATTTTTGAGAGATTCCACACTAAAGAACACCCAGCAGGATGACAACTTGCCTGTCACCAGAACAAAGGAGACACATTAGTAACAATTTCACTTAAATTACTAAGAATTTCACTCTAACATTGAATTCGCCAAATTTAGGTGACCTCTGGGGTGGAAGATTGCAACCTTCACGTGGTCCGCCCTGTTGCGACTAATGCAATCAACTCGACGTGCACAAACGGAAGATCAAATAGAACAAGTTGTCCGACAACTTTAGGCTGTGCACGTCACACGAAAGAAGAAGACAACTCCTCTCACCTCCAGGCAGGCCCTGGGCACAATATTAACGCAAGCAAGATTTACACGTGGCCACCTCTGCAAGATTCCGCTAAGGAGACTGCAATTAATTATGTTCATGACTAACTCATGTTGCCCAACCATTCCACACAACGACTTTGAGAAACTGTCAGAATCAAGTTTGCCTTTCCTGTTAATCAGGGCACATAACTTACTTTCTTGATCGGCGATAAGTCAGAAGCATGAAGAGTTGATAAGTCTATTTGAAAGTAATCTTATCAAAATTTATTATAAATAACTTGGGACATTTTATTCCCAGTCAGACTACATTGTGATCAAGGTAGACCCCACTGGGCTTCCAGGTCTGGTCAGGCCCGGAGGTTTTCCCTTTGTCCAATCTTTACATCCAGAAATAGAAGTTAATTATTTTAGTACACAGGATTTGAATCAATAATGCGAGAGTTCTTTTCTTTAGGTTTTGCACGCCACACGAAAGAAGGTGACCTCCAACAAATTCCCCCCCCCCCCCCCCAAACCTGCACTCACACTGATTTCCCTCTCTCTCTCCCCCCCCCCCACCCCCCCATCATTCCTTCCTTTAGCTTCACAATTCACAACTCTTCAATCTGCCTGTCAGAAACTCGCTCACCTATTATTAGCCACGCTTTGACTTCCCCGCCTCTTTCAGCTTACTTCCCCGTCCCAACAATCAGTCTGAAGAAAGGCCGTGACCCGAAACGTCACCTATCCATGTTCTCCACAGATGCTGCCTGACCCGCTGAGTTACTCCAGCACTCTGTGAAACGTCACCTATCCATGTTCTCCACAGATGCTGCCTGACCCGCTGAGTTACTCCAGCACTCTGTGAAACGTCACCTATCCATGTTCTCCACAGATGCTGCCCGACCCACTGAGTTACTCCAGCACTCTGTGAAACGTCACCTATCCATGTTCTCCACTGATGCTGCCCGACCCACTGAGTTACTCCAGCACTCTGTGAAGCGTCACCTATCCATGTTCTCCACAGATGCTGCCTGACCCGCTGAGTTACTCCAGCACTTTTGTGTGTTTTTTGGTAAGCCAGCATCAGCAGTTCCTCGCTTCCAAGCTTATTTCACTATCATTCATGGCTGTGAACAGACGAACATGTGCAGCCAGGAGTCATAGAACATTTTTGCATACCATTTAACTTGTGAACTATAGCAGCCTCTTCAAATCGTGTGCAGTTGAGCTGTTCTTCCAGATCCTCCAGAAGCTGAAAGGAAAAGAACAGGGATGAATCAAGTCATCCGTCCCCCTTTCAAACCAATTACATTTAGGGAGCACCTTTTTTTGGTGGTGGAAAGTGCTACGATACATGACGTACAAATCAGATAATGCGTTGTGGCAATTAGCACAAGTGGCCAAAAGCTAAGTTGAAGGAAAGTCTTGCGGGATTAGAGTTCGAGAGCTTAAGCGAGGATATTCTGAGGCGTAGAACAGTGGCGGAGAAACGTTAGCAATGATGAAGTGACCAAAATTGGGAATGCAAAAGGAGTCCGATTTGGAGAGAGAGAGACACAGAGATTCAAGGGAATTATTTCAAGAAATTGGAAGATTAATGTTACGGAGGGATGAGCATTGCCAGTTTAAAACATGACCTGACCAGGGGGCAATGAACAGATGGGCAAACTCGGAGACTAGTCGCAGAACTTTGGAGGAGCAGAGGCGAGGAGATGGAGTACTGTGGCGGAATCCCACAGTTTCTGATGCCGATGGGCCGAGAGAGAAGCAGAGATGGAACGAGGCAGTCTCGTCATGGATTCTCTATGGGGTCACCAGCTTAGCATGGCTGGGTTATGCCAAGTCTGTGTGTGCGGGTGTCAAAGACTGGTGTCACAGATTGAGGGTAGGGATGGAGTCATTAGTAATGAGTCTGTGGAATGACCAAAGACTGATCAATCGACTAATAGATCAGCAGAAAACATCCAACACCGGGTAGCAGTGATAGATAAACCGAAGATAGACACAGAATGCTGGAGTAACTCAGTGGGACAGGCAGCATCTCTGGGGAGAAGGAGTGGGCGACATTCCGGGTCGAGACCCTTCTTCAGACTTTGGGCGTTGGACAAATCCCTGAGGCAAAGCAGAGGCAGTTCACCCCACTTCAAATAAAACGACTGGTTACTTGGAGGAATGGTGCCTTTAAGGGTAGCACGGTGGCACAGCTAGCGGGGCTGCTGGGCTTGATGCCCACCTGTGGAGCCGTCTGTGTGGAGTTTGCACGTTCTCTGTGTGTGGGTTCCCTCCCACATCCCAAAGTAGTACCGGTTTGCGGATTAAGTGGCAATTGCGAATTGGCCGTGGATAGTTGGGAAGGTGGGAGGGAAAAGGTAATATCAGTGCGAATGGGTGGTTGATACAGACCCTGTGGGTAACAAGGGTTTCTGTGCTGCATCCCTCTCTGAAGTTCCCAAACAGTTTATAACTCACATTTTTTTTTAGTTTTTAGTTCACTGATTTCTGATCACAGCGACCATCTCCCACAGCAAGAACCTCCGCACCAATTTGCTAATGCTGCACTTATATTTGAGACTGACCTTAGGAACAGAGCCAACTTTAAAACAGGCTTTTTTATGCACGGGCTTGCTAGCTTCTTTCAATGGCCTTCAAAATGTCTTTATTGATATTCAATTTATCATTTATCATAACTTGCTATGAAAGCTTTTGTTTCGGAACTTTGGATTATTTAACCAATGGCACAACAAGAGAATGTGCAAATTAAAGAGAGAATGCGCTGGAGGTCAGGATCAAACCAGCGTCTCTGGCGTCGTGAGGCCAGAGGGTTGCTGGCACTCAGAAATCCACCCCAGCAGGAAACAGTCAGGAGAACAAAGCCAGAGTCAGTGGAGAGGAAAGCTTACCCTGGGTTTCACAAGCAGCTGCCCAGTGACGGTGAACATTCGGGACAAGCCAAACGGAGTGCACACTGCAAAGAGACGTCAAATCCAGAAATCAAACACCCTTGCAACTCACGCACGTCGAGTTCAGATTGGCCTGTGTTCACTTTAGACACAGCATGGAAACATACCCTTGGTCCCACCAAGTCCATGCCAATCATCGATCACCTGTTCCATGTCATCCCACTTTTGCATCCACTCCCTACACACCAGGGGCCGATTCACCGACAAACCCGCACGTCTTTGAGATGAGAGGGGAAAGCAGAGCACCCAGGAGAAACCCACGTGGTCACAGGGAGAACGTGCAAACTCCACACAGACAGCACCCGAGGTCAGGATCGAACCCGGGTCTCTGGCGCTGTGAAGCAGCAGCTCTACCCGCTGTGCCGCCCTCAAAGTTATCCAACTGAGAAGCAACTTGTCAGAGATGCACAATTTATTTTCTCAATAGAGAGGTTGTCTGGAAAGATGCCGGGACGCCTTCTGCTCAGGTTGGAGTTTGCACTGGGGGCAGGTCTAGGGATGAGGGGCCATATACATAGGACACAAGATGAATTTCTTCACTCAGATGGAAGTGTGTCTTTGTAAACTTTAAAAAAGTAACTAAAAGCAAAACATGCGCCGGAGGAACGCAGCAGGTCGGGCAGCGCCTGTAGAGGGTAAATGGACAGGCGACATTTCGGGTCGGGATCTAAAGAAAAGCCCCCAACCAAAAACTTCGCCTGTCTGCTCCCTCCACAGGCGCTGCCTGACCTGCCGAGTTCCTCCCTTACTAAAGGCTCCAGCATCTGTAGAACATTATGCCAACAATAATTAAAATGTTGAAATGCTGTAGAAGGCTCAAAAATTACGATAAACCCAAAATGATTCAAACAAAAACTGGTAGCGCAAAAGAAAAAAAAAAGAAAAAAAAAAATCCCCAAACATTTTGTGCCAACAACCAGGGGAAGTGGGACGGTTTGGAAAGCCCTGGAGCAGTGGCAATAGTTTGTCCGTTTCCCACGTTGGGACTGTCTGACCCACGCTCTACCCACACAGTACATCGCTAAACATACTTCATGAATACTTCAATGCCTTTAGCCTTCATGAGATGCGTGCATCAGAGGCAGCACTGACTACAATGTTATGCTGACGTTACTCACAGAGGAGAAGCAGGACTCCAAAGAGAGAGATGCAAGAGTACAGGTACGGAAGATAATAGTCCCACAGATCTGTTGGTGAAAAACTCCACGTTAGAATTCAGGATACAAAGAGAGCGGCAACAAATAAGAGTTGGCAGTGTTTAGACGGCGGCAAATAGAGTGCGAATTGGCAGCGTTTAAAACTTTGCGGCTGTAACATCTGAAAGAGTCTCGCCGCAAAGATGTAGCGGGAGTGTGGGAGGACCGCTCCAAATCAAGACTCCGAGATTCACGACTACCACAGGCTGTTTATTTTGCTCCGCCTCGCCTTAGGCAGACTCAAAACGCCCGAGTGATACTCACCGTATAGAGACTCTCTGCTGGCTGCGTCGTTATCGATGATCGCAGACGCCACCCAGACAATCCCCAGAACCAGGAGGGTCAGAAGAAAGAGGACAACAAAAGTTTCATACACTCGGGCCATGACCCCCTGTTCAAAATTAAAAAAAGCAGCAATTTAGGCCACGCTCCTCATCTTCGCTCCACAGAACATAGAACAGTACAGCACAAGAACAGGCCCTTCGGCCCACAATGACGATGCTAAGATCAACTCTCCTCTGCCTGCACATAATACATATCCATCATTCCCAACAAATGTAAATACCCATCTTTTTTTTGAACTCAACATTTATTGACATAACAAAATACACATACAAACCCGAGAAAAAAAGAAAAAAAAGACAATAGCAAAGTACAAATCACCTAATACCCATCTAAAAGTCTCTTAAATGTCACTATCGTATCTGCCTCCACCTCCACCACCACCCCCAGCAGCACATTCCAGGGACTCGTCTCCCTCCGTATAAAAAAAAATCGCACCACGCATGCCCTTCATACTTTACCCCTCTCACCTTAAAGCTGTGCCCTCTAGTATTTAATTTCTTCATCCGAGGAAAAAGGTTCTGACTGTCTACCCTGTCAATGTCTCTCCCAATTTGATAAACTTCGATCAGGTCTCCCTGGCATTCCAGATAAAACAATCCGAGTCTGTCCAGCCTCTCCCTGTAGCTAATACCCAGTCATACTGGCATCATTCTGGTAAACCTCCTCTGCACCCTCTCCAAAGCCTCCACATCCTTCCTGTAAAGGGCGGTGGCCAGATCTGCACGCAAGACTCCAGTTACTGTACTATGTTTAAATTGAAACTGTAAAGAGATTTCTTCATTGAAACCAGGATTCACTGAAACTAGCAACCAACATTCATAATGGGATGGTCCGATCGTGTTTAGTTCCAGGGCTGCTGGTTAAGCTGTACAAACGGCCAATGGCTTTGGGTGCATTTGGAAGAGGGAGGATTCCTGGAACATGGTTGATGAGTTTTTTAAAGTTTAGTTTAAAGATTCAGCACGGAAACGGGCCATTTGGCCCACCGAGTCTGGACTGACCAGCTACCCCTGCACATTAACACTTTCCTACACACACTGGGGACAATTTACATTTATACCAAGCCAATTAACCTGCAAACCCGTACGTCTTTGGAGTGTGGGAGGAAATCGAGGTTCTCAGAGAAAACCCACGCAGGTCACGGGGAGAACGCACAAACTCCGCACAGACAGCACCCGTAGTCAGGATGGAACCCGGGTCTCTGGCGCTGTGAGGCAGCAACTCTACCGCTGCGCCACCTTGCCGGTGAGTTATTGAATTGATGGCACCATAAACTACGATGGGTAACATAATGCAGTACATTGACCCTCTGGGCTATTCCAGGCTTTGTGCTTTTTTATTTCAATGAGCTACGCAAACTCTTGATCACGAAGATGAAACCACATGGTCAGCTGTTTCACTCCAGGCCACCAAGCCAAACACCGCCACCCTAGGTTCGTCCCCGCACCCTCCCCCTCCAAACTCTTTCCTCAGCTTCTCTCACCATCACCCCACCCATGGAATTTGCCTCTTGCTCTCTCTTGAAAGCTGTTCAAATGCTGCCCTCCCATTCAGAACGTCACTGCAGCTAAAGTTTGGCATTCATCTTCTCGCCCATTTGGTATATGCAATTATCACAACTGCTTCCCTGCCAAAAGCAAACCACTGCGTCGCAATAGAAACAGCTATTTGAAAGTGATGACTCGCATTCTTTTCAGTAGAGTCAATTACTGCTGAAATTCCAGGCTTCTAAATATAACTGCATCCTTCCTCACCTTTCTTGAGCCAGCAAATCCTTCAGATTCAGTGAAGAAGTACGCAAAAGGCATCAGGAACACCAGAGAGATGTTGGAGAAGAGGAAAACAAGGTTCCACAGGCCTGGAGAGAGGAGAGAGATGGGAAAATTACATTCCCCGTCATTCCACCCACTGGGAACGGACAGAACAATCAACGGTTGAAACAGACAAATCATTTCTTGATAGTCCGTCGAGCGGGCCCTTTAATCTGGAGACAGATTGATGGCGAGGTAAATGGTTTTTCTCTCGCCTTGGATGCTTGCAACAGTGTTGAAGTGATAGGTCTTTACATGTGCCATTGGCAGTCCTGCAGTTGGCACCCTTGAATTGCATCCAGGATTTGTGGCAATGCCTGAACTCCATCAATGTAAAGGAGGATGACAAATATTGTACTGAATAAATGTTTAAGAGGGAACTGCAGATGCTGGAAAATCAAAGGTAGACAAAAGTGCTGGAGATACTCGGCGGGTGCGGCAGCGGCAGCGTCTATGGAGCGAAGGAAATAGGCAACGTTTCGGGCCGAAACCCTTCTTCAGACTGATGTTGGGTGGTGGTGGGGGGGGGGAGAAGAAAGGAAGAGGAGGAGCCAGAGGGCTGAGGGAGTGCTGAGAAGGGGAGGAGACAATAAGGGCTACCGGAAATTGGAGAAGTCAATGTTCATGCCCCTGGGGTGTAAACCGCCCAAGCTAAATATGAGGTGCTGCTCATATTTGAGGCCCAGGACAGAAAGGTCAGATTCGGAATGGGAGGGGAAGTTGAAGTGCTGAGCTACCGGGAGATCAGGTAGGTTATTGCGGACCGAGCGGAGGTGTTCGGCGAAACTGAATAAAGTTGTTCGAATTCTCCAGGTGGGGAAAATATCCAAGTCTAGATTTGTTGGGCACAGGTCATGAAAACACGGCCACTTTCCTCAAAGCAAGAATCTGGCTTGTGCATTACCCAACATCGGCAGTAGGTGGCAGCATTGACTCACTTTTAAGGACGAGTATTGAATGCAACATCAAAAGCCTTCATTTTCACGGGTGTTAAAAATATTAAAAACTGGATTAATAAATCAAATTGTGGTCAAGAGCAATAATAATGTGGAACAAGAGCAGGTGAAACTTAATGAAGTAATGCTGGAGTAACTCAGCGGGACAGGCAGGAGAGAAGGAATGGTGACGTGGGAAAAGGAATCGAGGCAAATGTGATCATGTTAGCGAGCGAGAAACAGAATTTGCTTCCGATCTCTTTATGGTCAGCAAATGAGATAAGTGATCATTTCTTCTCCCTCTCCCCCGCCCACCCAAAAACATCATCTATCACCCCCTCATTTTGTGTAGCCTATTTTTCCTGTCGCAATGGGCCCCAACAAGTGCAAGATGTTGAGGCGTGATACACAAACACAGTGGGGACCTGGGCTCTGTTTCCCTTCTAGAACCAACTGCCCCAGTTTAAAACAATCAACAAGCCCCACATGGGATAGGCCTCGTAGGTTACATTACTTCTGTTCAAGGACACATCCTGTTTAGACTTGGTGTCAGTATTCTTATTTTTAACACAAAGGCCATGACTGAGAAAAAGATATGATTTATAAAATTAGTAAACATTCCCTGGTATCTTGCTTTTTAAAGACCCCTCTACACATTTCCACATCGCATTGCAGTGACACTCAAACCATCGCTCCACAGACAAGAAGGGCCATCACCTGAAACGTCACCCACCCTTTTTCTTCAAAGATGCCGCCTGACCCGCTGAGTTACTCCAGCATTTTGTGTCTAACCCCACAGACAACTGTCGGGGTGCTCTGCCTTTCTCTCCGTGTCCACGAAGCAAGCTGGAGGCATTCGTGAAGCAACAACGGTGAGAGGCTGGCAAAGGCTGGAATTTGAGTGGGCGGCAGGGTGGCGCAGCTCCAGGGACCCAGGTTCGATCCTGACAATGGGTGCTGTCTGTGTGTGTGGAGTTTGCACGTTCTCCCCGTGACTGTGTGGGTTCCTGTGGGTGCTCCAGTTTCCTGCAACATCCCAAAGTCGTGCGAGTTTGTGGGTTAATTGGCCCCGTGTAAATTGCCCACTAGTCCGTAGGGAGCAGATGAGAAAGTGGGACAGCGTGGAACTAGTGTAAACGGGTGATCGATGGCCGGCGTGGACTCGGTGGGCCGAAAGGCCCATTTCAATTAAGCAATTCAAGTTGAAATGCTGCACACTTCCCTTCAGAAAGCAGGTTCTTCCTAAATGTGCTAGCCTGTCGCAGCTAATCTTGTAAACAACAACAAAATAGAGCTTTGTTAATCCGGCATATCTGAGAGGCAGAGACAATGAATACTCACCATGAAGAAGTGAACCGTTCAACCACTGCATGTAATAGTTTTCCGGCAATGAAAGTAGGATCTCATTGCTAATAATGGAAAATGGCAGGAGGAAGACAGCACCAGCAGACACAGCCAGGGTGAACGTGCACATCCAAAGCCTAGTCAAATAAAACAGTGCTGTTAGTCAACCTCTATTGCACCATTGTCTTCACTCTATTAAGCATTCTCTCTCTTCCCTTCTGAAGAAGGGGCTCGACCCAAAACATTGCATATTCCCTTCACTCCATAGATGCTGCCTCACCCGCTGAGTTTCTCCAGCATTTTTGTCTACCCTCTCTTCCCTTGGCCATTTCAGCCCAAGCTCACTTCCTTTTCTAAAGGTGCTACTTTTTGCTCACACACATACAAATACACAAACATATATACATATAAAATATATTTAAATTTGCGTCTGCGTATACACGTGCGTGTACATACACTGATTTTTTTGTTCTCATTTATCATATAGTTTACAGTGCACTGTGTTCACATATTCTGTTGTGCTGCTGCAAGTAAGAATTTCAGTGTTCTATCGGGACATATGACAATAAAACACTCTTGACACTCATTCCTGAGGCATTGCTGTGTACAACCTCCACGCTCTGTTGTTAGTTACACAAATATATCGGAAACTAAATGTAGAAGGAATCCATTGAACGGTACAGCAATGGAACAGGCCCATTTCCACCCTGGGGGGAAAAAGGTTGTGACTGTCTACCTTGTCTTTGCCTCTCGTCATTTTATACACTTCTATCAGGTCTCCCCTCAACCTCCGGCTTTCTGGAGAAAACTGAATTTATCAATCCTGTCCTTGGAGCCAATACCCTCTAATGCACGCAACATTCTGACAAACCCCTTCTGTACCCTCTCCAAAGCAAAAACAAAATGCTCGAGTCCTGAACCTGTCATAGAGGTCACGGGTATTACGGGAGAATAAAATGTGGAGCCAGTCATATGCGTTTGCTCAGAGCAGTTATTTAGCAGGCATCTTTCCAGGGAAACATACGCATTCATATCTCTGCAAACTCTGCCTGCCAACGAGTAAAAATGTGACTTCTCAGCACTTTAAACAATAGAGATAATCCTCAGAACACCAAGGCAACATTTCAAGTTTAAAACAGGACGTCACGTTTGCGTGCAAGCTCAGTTTTATGTGAGGCAAGTTTTGTTTTTACATTACAATTGTGTTGTAACCTCCCCCACTCTTCCCCCTCTCTGTTCACATGAAGCTCACAGATCAAGGAGGATAAATATAGTCATGAAAAACACAATATAGACAAGAACAAATCAGCAGAATGGTGCAAGGTTCGTAGTGCATTTGACAAATTGCGGTGTCATCCACTGTGGGGCATGAAGATAGCAAATCTCAGTCATTGTCTCAGGCGGCACAGCGGTAGAGTTGCTGCCTTATGCCCCTGTCCCACTTTGGAAACCTCTGGAGACTTTGCGCCCCACCCCAAGGTTTCCGTGCAGTTCCCGGAGGTTTTTGTCCTCCAGCAACCACCTTCAACTAGCATCGCAACCGGCTTAGACTAAAAAATTAACGATTTTTAAAACGGAAACTACTTTCGACCATTAACAAATGGGAGAGTGACAAAAACCTCTGGGAACCGCACGGAAACCTTGGGTGGGGCGCAAAGTCTGCAGAGGTTTCCGTTCAGGTTTCCTAAGTGGGACAGGGGCATTACCACACCAGAGACCCGGGTTCGATCCTGACCTCAGGTGCTGTCTGTACGGAGCTTGTACATTCTCACAGTGACCTGCGTGGGTTTTCTCCGGGTGCTCCGATTTCCTCCCACACTCCAAAGACGTACAGGTTTGTCGGCTAATTGGCTTTGGTAAAATTGCAAATTGTCCCTAGTGCGTGAGGGGTAGTGTTAGTGTATGGGGGTCGCTGGTCAGCTCGGACTCGGTGGGCCGAAGGGCCTGTTTCCGCTCTGTATCTCTAAACTAAACAAAGAGGCACTTTGTGATACTAAATCTGAATAAATGCAACTCCTTTTCTTTTGCTGCCCGTGAAGACGGATCCCATGACAATGTGTTTCTTGTTTGTCGAGTCATCAGGTCCCACAGGGCTTTCTCTGTGGCAGATGTAGAGTGCGCCCCTGTACCAAGCTCAAAGGAAAATGTCACCAAGGCTAGTCACCAAGATGTTGCACTTGAACTTGGAGAGTCCTTCCTTTTAAACAGAACCCAGTATTTACACAGCACCGACAGGCTGCTGCATAAATACCTACTTATAAAGTAACCTACAAAATGAGCATCTCCAGATCACAAAATGACATAAATGGCAGCACAACAGGGAGGACTCGGGGAGGATGTTGCTCGGAGACTCTGTGCTATCTGGCAATCGCATTGCACCTCCAGAGCTTTGCTTCAATGCATTAACATCTGGACCATATCCAGGCACAAGCACACTGCAACATCCAAATCCAAGTGCTTGCAGAAGCACAACGATACTGCAAACGTCATTCACTTTAGGAGGCTTTCAGAGGACAGGAAAGGCTTTCATTCACCCCTCGCTCTGTAGGAGGGTGAACCGGGATGATGCCTCCAGCACCTTCAAGGTGGGGTACAGGAGCCCCCCCCCCCCCCCCCCCCCCGGGACACAAAGATGGGCGGACGAGGAGAGGGACAGCGATTCGCGGAAACCTCTCCGGTACATCGATTGCGCGGGCCGGACTTTGGACTCTGAATAATGGCAGCGCCTGCATGTGCAACTTATGCAAAAATAATTTGACCATGCAGTTGCACGTGCGGCAAATAAAGTACCATTGAAATGGACTTGAGCACTCCACATTTCCCAGGCAAGGAACAAGCTCCATCCTAGATGCCTTGGACCATCAGCTCTCGCTAGTTAAAAGGGCAGCAGGTGCAGGGAAACACCACCACGCACAGGTTCCCCAGGTCACACACCACCCCGATCTGAAAAACTCAATTTGTTCATTATCACCAAGTCTAAGTGATGGAATTCCTTCCCCAACAATTCATAAGCTCATAAGTGATAAGAGCAGAATGAGGCCATTCAGCCCGTCAAGTCTACTCCGCCATTCAATCATGGCTGATCTATCTCTCCCTCCTGACCCCATTCTCCTGCCTTCTCCCCATAAACCCCGACACCCGTACTAATCAAACAGCACTGTCGGAGTAGTCACAGTGGACTGCAATGATTTTAGTGTTATCAATGCTTTGTCAAGAGGAATGAAGGATTGGGCAATAAACATTGACTCGTTACGCCCTGGTCCTGTGAATTAATAAAACTGCCGCAGTGAGATGAGGTCAGATTTCCTCGCTTATAAATGACACGAGAATACAAAGTGGAAGGAGTCGTCGGCCACTTTGGCACCACCATTCAAGATGAGCACAGCTGTCTGAATGACTGGTCTGCTAACAGAATGACTATACCCTCATGGAGGTGCCCAAACATTCACAGAACAAAACGATGGCCAGGTAACCGGATGAGTTTATGAATTAAGTTTCACAGGTATGTACGTGGCTGTACAAAGGGCATGTCTGATATTGTCAGATATGTCACTGATATCACAGTAATCACTGGGCAGTAGCAAAGTCCAACTGACATGGGATTTTGGACCTCATCCAATCGACTGCGTCAAAGTTTCCACACCGAGTCATTACTACAGACAGTGATTTGAAGGTGTGCCCATATCTCCTCTCCCCACCCCCCCCCCCCCACCTACTAAAAGCTAATGGCAGATAAACAGCAGCCAACACAATTGCAATGATTGAGGCAAATATTAATGTTGGCACTTACGTGATGCGATTGACTGTGGCGTCCTCGATATTGTCTAGAGAGAAAAATGATACGGTAACGTTAGAAGACTTGAAATTAGCTCTTTATTCTCATTAAAATGGAGGCACACCGTGTAACATACAAGGTTCGATCAGACCAAGGACAAGTCTGCTTCAGATCACATCACCACTTGATCAATGTTTTGGCCAAGTAGATCCCTTCATTAGGCAAGGATGGCTATGGTTAAAGGACTTTAATCCTGATGACAGTGCCCACACAACCCAGACTTTTGTACACCTTACAACACACACACACACACACACACAAATCAGACGTTGGAGTGCAATGGGCAAAGGTTTCACTGTACAAGGGAAATTAATCCCACCAGTCAAGATTTAAGCAGCATCTCTTAACATCTCCGACTTCGGATAAGAATCACCTTTGTTAGGAACAGCAGCCCTTTGTCCTTTGAAAGCAAGGTCTTGTCTACAGGTTATTGTCAGACATAGAAATGCATTCTACATTCTCCTGTAACGCTAACCAAAGTTCAACAGCATATGGGGTCAAGGAAAGAGCGTTCACGTCGCGGCAACTGTTTTCACCAATATTTCCACCACCACGCACAAGAAGCACAAGGCAGACACCATTGTCTGCAGATGCCGAGAAGTGTGTTCAGCTCTGGCTGAACAACTTCTGATCTTGTGTGTGGCCTCAATAAGAAGAAGAACAGCAGATCATTTCAATTGTGGTTCTACGACAGCGGAAATGTGCCAATACTTTAGCGCATTAATAGAGGAACATCGCATCCAGAAAGCACGGGAAAAGGTTACGCCATCTGACGTCAATGGCTAGTCAACAATGGGAGAACCTGTTTGGTGACAGGCAGTACAGGCACCGGCAGGTGCTGCACAAAACCTTAGAATAGCTGAAATAAGAGTTAAAGAGAGACGGTAAAAATAGCCCCTCCAGCTGTTAGCATTAATCTTGGCACAGACAATCCATTATCGCGCATTCTCTTAGCATGCTGAACCTTGGCACTATTTGGAACTGGAAGGTGCAGGCCACAATCGCTCTCTTGGCTGCACATGTCTGTAAAGATCAGCGGAACCTCCAGTTAGATCTCTTGTTCGGGCGCACGTAGGTTGCATCTGTCACATGTGCAGCGGGAGGGGGGGGGGTAGTATCAAAGGTTTGCGGATGGTCCCTTATGCCAGAAGGGGGGGGGGGGGGGGGGGGGGGGGGGGGCTGAAATAAACATTCAAATGGTTAGACTTTAGAGATACAGCGTGGAAACAGGCCCTTTGGCCCACTGTGTCCGAGTTTGACTGGTGATCCCTGTACACTGCCACTATCTTACACACTAGGGACAATTTTAACAAAGCCAGTTAACCTACAAACCTGTACATCTTTGGAGTGTGGGAGGAAAGTGGAACACCCAGAGGGTGATTATACAAAATAGACTTATTATACAAATTAGAAAATGCCAGATCTTGGGACAAAGATCTGGGCCGATCTTGGGCAGCACACTGGCACAGCGGTAGAGTTGCTGCCTTACATCGCCGGAGAACCCGGTTCGATCCTGACTACGGGTGCTGTCTGTACGGAGTTTGTACGTTCTCCCCGTGACCGGCGCGGGTTTTCTCCAGGTGCTCCAGCTCCCTCCCACACTCCAAAGACGTACATGTTTGTAGGTTAACTGGCTTCTGTACAACTATCCCAACTGTGTAGGATGGAGCTAGTGTTCAGGAATCATAGGTCAGCACCGACTCGGTGGGCCGAAGGGCCTTTTTCCACGCTGTATCTCTAAACAAAGTTAAGTGTTCAATAGACAATAGGTGCAGGAGTAGGCCATTCGGCCCTTCGAGCCAGCACCACCACTCAATGTGACCATGGCTCATCATCCCCAATCAGTACCCCGTTCCTGCCTTCTCCCCATATCCCCTGACTCCGCTATCCTAACTGGCTCTCTCTTAAAAGTATCCAGACGCAAGAGACTGCAGATGTTTTAATCTTAAGCATACAAAATAAAGTGCTGGAAGAACCTAGTGGGTCAGGCAGCATCTGTGGGAGGGAATGAACAGATGACGTTTTAGGCCAGGGCCTTTCTTCAGACTGATTCAATTAAGCGTTGAGATAATACCAAAGAGTTTTTTAAATTTGTCCTTTAAAATTAATTGCATTGAATCTGACCCGGGTCTCGGGAGCCGTGAGGCAGCGGCTCTACCAGCTGCACCGCTCCATTTCCTCGCTGTATCCTTAAAGTCTAAAGATGGAGTTGAGCTTTGGACATCTCACAGTGGGTCGCTCGGCTGGTACTTGAGGGCAGCCCACACTCTGGTCAGCGCCATGGTGCTACAGCAGAAAGTGGAGAGACACACACACACACACACACACACACAAAGCCCCTTAAAAATCAATACTAGTCATCAACTATCAGCCAGAGGTTGACACTGTTAAATCTTAGTACTGATGTACAGATACAGAACAAAAAGTAATGATTGAACAGAACACCCTGTTTAAACATGAGATTCAACCAGCATGATAAAGCTATGGTATTAGCGGTGAATAACATGAGGTCCCTAAGATTAAATTGATATTTCTATTAAATCTGTACACAATTCAAGTTGCTGACATGACAGACCATGGTATTCTGAATTACAGACCGACAAGTGCTGATTGTGTTACACACCACCCAGTAGTTGTGTCTTGTTGCTTTTTTAATTAGTATGGCTGTGTGGTAATTCAAATTTCACTGTCCCTTAATTGGTGCATGTGACAATAAACTGTCCTTGAAACCTTGAAGGTAGACAAAAACTGCTGGGGAAACTCAGCGGGTGAGGCAGCTTCTATGGAGCCAAGGAATAGGTGACGTTTCGGGTCGAGACCCTTCTTCAACCTTGAACCTCACTATGGTTTTGGTATCCTGCTACCAGATCTCATTTCTGTTGGATCATCGGGGCGGCACGGTGGCGCAGCGGCAGAGTGGTTGCCTTACAGCGCCAGAGACCCGGGTTCGATCCTGCCTACATTCTCTCCGTGACCTGCGTGGGTTTTCTCCAAGAACTCTGGTTTCCTCCCACACTCCAAGGACGTACAAGTTTGTAACTTAATTGGCTTGGCATAAATGTGACTAACAATTGTCCCCAGTGTGTGTAGGATAGTGTTAATGTGCAGGGATTGCTAGTCGGTGCGGACTCAGTGGGCCGAAGGGCCTGTTTCTGAGCTGTATCTCTAAAACTAAACTAATCTGAAGAGGCAACAATAACAGCAGACTGTAAGCTAACTGGTCTGTTATTCAATGGTCATGTGTACCCAAGTACAGAAAAATACTTTTCAAGCATACAATTCAGTGACAATCCTGCTATTCCCCATGCGAAGAAAAGAACTGCAGATGTTGGTTTCAATTGAAGGGAGACACAAAATGCTGGACACAGTCTGAAGAAGTAGACACAGTTTGATGAAGGATCTCGACCCGAAACGTCACCTATTCATTCTCTCCGGAGATGATGCCTGTCCCGCTGAGTTACCCCAACATTTTGTGTCAACCGGCTATTCCCCATTATGTCTTTCCCATCTTTCTCAACAGGTGGCATTTCCAAATTGTTGGGGTCATTCCAGAAGAGGGAATTTCGGAAGAGTATCACAGAACTATCGAAAAATCATTGCAGCCACCTCTTTGCCCGGCTTTTCACCCCATTTAATGCAGGTACTCGAGAAAATCACTTCACTCGTGACTCAGTTCTCAATCACTCGTTCGTCATTCACATTAAACCCTTCACAAAATAACCAAAACTTTCCTCAAAGTAAATTAGAGAAATCAAAAATTCCCATAAATTCCTTTCCTAGACCACTGCTTAAAACGGAACCAGACTGTTTGCAACTTCAATGCCATGATCTAGAGTTAAGCCCCTGTCCCACTTGCGTGTCCTTGGCATGCTAATTACGCGACCTCGTGGTCGCGTTGAGACGCGACGGTCCCGTGAAGGTCGCGTGCGACTTCATGCGTCCGCACAGCTGTCCGGAGCGCGTGACGTCATTTGAAGATGGACACAAAATGCAGGAGTAACTCAGCGGGACCAGCAGCATCTCTGGGTGATGTTTCTGGTCGAGACCCTTCTTCAGTCTGAAAGAAGGGTCTTGACCCAAAACATCATCCATTGCTTCTCTCCAGAGATGCTGCCAGACCCGCTGAGTTATTCCAGCATTTTGGGTCCATCTTCAATTTTCTTGGCCCCGCTCTGGGAGTAGAAGTGGGGGCGGATCCGGATCCGCAACGGCCGTGAGCCCCAGGCCGAGCTGGGCGATCGTTTGCCTGCTTCTGTTGGAGGTGAGACGTTGCGCCGCGCCAGGGTCTTGGGCCTGTCCCACTTTGGCCGTCAGTTACGCGACAGGCCGGAGGCGCGCCAAGATTTTGTTCGCTACAACATTTCGGAACACCGCGCAGAACTCCATACCCCTCCGCGATTCTCAGTGGGACCGGCCCCGCGCGGCCACACGATGCCCGTGCGCCTCAATGCGACGACGAGGTTGCGTAATTTGCGTGCCAAGGACACGTAAGTGGGACCGGGCCTTTAAGCTTTGCACACAAGTCTCGATCAACACCAAGACCATCTGTCTCCATATCCCAGTCATTGGCCTAATCCTCCTCCTTTCTCTCTCCCCCCCCCCCCCCACCCCCGAGCAGCTCATTTCCTGCTGAAACTATCAGCCATATTGCTAACCTCTCCGCTCAACAACTCCAATGTATTTTGAGGCGGCCACACCCATTCTAGTCTCGAAAAACCTCACCTAAACCTCGTGATCAAACCTAACTCTCGTTGACCTACGTTGGTGGGGTGCAAGTGGCAGTCAAACTTTTAACAGTGGCATCGTTTACAGATCCCTCCACAGCCTCCAAACACTACTCTTCAAGTCCCGTAACCTTTGATGACATCTGCGCTCTGCAACTCGATTATGTGTGAATTTGATCACTTCACCATTGGCAGCCATGACTTCCAACCAGCATACTAAATGGAGGAGAAGGCCACTCGGCCCCTTGACCCTGCTGCACCCAGGGCCACTTTCTCAGAGTCGTATCTGTCCAGGCAAGACTGGGAAAGGTACAGAATGGGTTAAGTGCGGAAACGTGGAGTGCTGTGAAAATGCAAATGCATGATTGAACAGAATATTTCCACACATCACCAAGCCATGTTTTGGTAGGTTGAACTAGAATAACCCTGGGTGGATAAAACAAACAGCCTCATAATAGATCCAAACAAGTCTCGACATCTCAAAAAGAACCTGATGGAACAAAACCTTTCCCCAGGGTGATTCCCTCTGCCTTCGAGCCGAGCAGATCTCAAAATAATAAACACCAATGCAAAGAGGGACAAAGGTACATCAATGAAGGGACATATTAACATGCAGAGAACGCCTGATTGCAGTGGGGGGGGGGGGGGGGGAAGGGAGCTGGAAAAGAGAGGTGGGAGGGGGAGGACAAAGCATGGCAAGTGATAGATGGATATGGGTATGGGAGAAGATTGATTGGAATATGGGCGAAGTGACAAAGGCGAGAGGTGAAAAGGAGACAAACGGGTGTCAGAAATAAGGGACTTGGGGATGGGAGGTGAGTGTACATAGGTGGGGAAAGGAGCAAGGATGATGGGAGTGGGTGAGAAATAGTCAGTCATACAGCACAGAAACAGGCCCAACTTTCCCAAGCCAACCAAGATGGCCCATCTACTCTAGTCCCACCGGCCCAGGTTTGGCCCGTATCCCTCTAAACCTTGAGAGAAGATGGGTAAAACTAATGAGAGAACAGAAGTCCAAGGTGTTGTTACTCCAGTTTGCATGTGGCCTACAAACGTACAGGTCAGAGCAGGAGTAGGCAACCAGGCCCTTCACCCCTGATTTACCAAGGTCCACTTTCTCCAAGTTACTTTTGTCCCAGCTAAGACCAAGTAATAAAAATCACCAGAACAGACTTCTCTTCCACTGGGTAACGTACGGGAATGCGGAGGGGTGCTGGAAAATACAAAAACATGGTTGAACTGAATATTTCTACCTTTCTCCAACCAGCGTTCTGACTGGTTTGACTACAATAGTCCTGGGTGGATAAAAGCCTTGTAATAGAAATGCAAGTCAAAACAAGTCTCAAATGATTGAACAAAAGTGTACAAACTGTGGAACTGGTTAATGGACTTTCAGTGGAAGAAGGGGAGAAAGGGAGGTGTTTGTTGAAGTTATCCAAAATTGGAGAATTCAACATTCAAATCACTGGGTTGTAAGCTACCCAACCGAAATACGAGGTGCTGTTCTTCCAATTTACGTATGGCCTCACTCTGGCAATCTAGACAATAGGTGCAGGAGTAGGCTATTTGGCCCTTCGAGCCAGCACCGCCATTCAATGTGATCACGGCTGATCATCCCCAATCAGTACACCGTTCCTGCCTTCTCCCCATATCCCCTGACTCCGCTATCTTTAAGAGCCCTATCTAGCTCTCTTGAAAGTATCCAGAGAACTGGCCTCCACCGCCCTCTGAGGCAGAGAATTCCACAGACTCACAACTCTCTGTGAGAAAAAGTGTTTCCTCGTCTCCGTTCTAAATGGCTTGCCCCTTATTCTTAAACTGTGGCCCCCGGTTCTGGACTCCCCCAACATCGGGAACATGTGTCCTGCCTCTAGCGTGTCCAAGCCCTTAATAATCTTATATGTTTCAATAAGATCCCCTCTCATCCTTCTAAACTCCAGAGTATACAAGCCCAGCCGCTCCATTCTCTCAATCTAGGAGGCCCAGGACAGAAAGGTCAGTGTGGGAATGGGAAGGGGAGTTCAAGTGGTTAGCAACTGGAATATCCAGCAGGCTTTGTCGAGCAGTTCTTTGGGACAGTTGGTCCTCACGGAGTATCATGGTAAAAACTCAACAGCATCTCGAAGTTCTGCCGAAATCTTGCTGCAGCTCACATTATAAGCAGCCTTCGGAAGAAAATATCAACACATTTTGTTGACCAAGACGACTAAACCAAATTAACACACTTCACAATACTAACTTAGTAGGCTTAAAATAAAAACAAAATGTTATTACTGCCGAGTCAAATTGGAAGAGACTTAAAACACATTGAAACATTTGGAATGAAATGCAGATGTTGCATTTTGAAAGCACGCAATCCAATATATTTGAGCACGTGTTTAAAATGGCTTCTGAAGGCCACCTCTCAGTTCACCATGACATTGGCAACACTATGAGTGTCAAAACAACAAGCTACTTTTGAGATCAATGTTGCAACCTGCGTAAGCAAACACAAGAGCCACCCTTTAGGATCCTCAGGCTTGGAGCCACCACCCTTTCAAACGTAATTGTTAAAACTTGTATTTAGGATACACCTTTAAAGCAATGCGTTCAGACTAAAAATAGACACGGCATGAACAGAGGCGGCAGTAGGACCAGTGAGAAAGGCAGGGAACAAAAGATTTACATTTCTAAAGCTCATTCATCTCATGTACTCACGTTCTTGAGACATAATCGCCGTTGTTATGGAGGAGACATAACAACTGATGTACGCACAAAATACTATTGAAGCAATGTGACAATGGCCCGATAATCTGATTTATAATGAGCTAAGGATTAATATTGCCCAGAATACAAGGAGGCAGTCTCCTGATCTTCCTCAGCATAATCCCATGGGATATTGCATGTCCACCGGGAGCAGACAGGTTTTACCTGGAAGACGACATCAATAAAAGTGAAGACCTCGCACGGCAGGGTCAGAGAGCTGGACAGCATGTAAAACAGGCTCACACTGACCAAGTTGCTCAACCGAGCTAGTCCTAAGTGCCTTGCCTGGTCCTTATCCCACCAAGATAGACACAAAATGCCATAGTAACTCAGTAAGCTAGGCGGGAAAAAAAGGTGGGAACCAGTCTTCAGACCTCTTCCTTATCCCTCCAAACCTTTCGCATCCATGTGCCTGCCTAACTATCTTTTAAATGTTGTCATTCCTCCCTCTGGCTTCACAATTTGCAACTCTTCAATCAGTCTGTCTCACAATTTCGGCTTTAATCTCTGGCCTTCGGTCCAACCAGCTGCCTGTCAACCCTCCATCGTATGTATCCACCCGTCACACTTTGCCCAGCCTCTCCTCTCTCCCAGCTTTCTTCAACCTCCCCCGCCAACCCCCTCACAATCAGCCTGAAGGATCCCAACCCAAAACGTCACCTATCAGTGCTCCCCAGAGACGCTGCCTGACCCGCTGAGTTACTCTAGCACTTTGTGTCTTTTTGCGTCAACCAGCAACCAGGTAGTTGCACGTACCTGTATATTTATTAAAACTGCTTTCAAATGGAGCTACTGCGTAAACTTTGATCATTCTAATCTTAGTTCCAACATCTCAGACAAAAAAAATGCTGCCCTGTCCCGCATGTTTCCGCCCCATCCGATGAAGACACAGACTCTTGGCGAGTGATAGTTTGGCATGCATCAATATTACTTCAATGAAGAGGTCAATACTAGTTGTATGGAGACAGGTTGCTGCAGATGCTGGAACCCAGTTGTATTATTGCTTTGCAAAGTTGTCATCCATCTCTTCGATGCATCGCACCATTTTATGACAAGCACCAAGCTTGCTTTACTTCCTATAATAAAACAGTTACCCATCTAAAGGAAGCATGCCACACCAGCAGAGGTGGTGTGTACAGACCAGCAGCGGGAGGGAGTGCACTGCAATGACGGTGGAGTGGGCTGCTGGAGGCCCTGCAGCAGCCTGGGGCTGTGCTGGAACGGGCGCCGCTCCAAGAGGCAGGGCGGTGGACCGGATGTGGCCTGCTGCAGCGGAGGACACCACGGCTACACGTGGCCAGTCCGACCCCGCAACGTCACCCGCACAACGGGCCTTCATGGTCACGACAAGAACCCTGCACTTACAAAATGGCACCAAATCCAGCGACTCCGTATACTTACTCAGCGTACTACTACATACACTTATACTCTCTCTGAGATACGATACAAAATCTATCCGTGCTCATGTGTTGTGATACTTGTACTGATCTGTATAAAAAAAATGAATTTCACTGACAAATAAAGTACCACTGTAACTATAATAACTGAAGGGATGAAAGAGCAAAAAAAAGACAAGTTGAGGTGCATCTCCATCATTCTTGCAGCACTCCTGGAAAGGGAATTTTTCCCACCTTTGAGCATATTTACTCATTTCAATGAAAGATTTCACTTTTAAAAAGTCACCTGTTGCAAACTCTGCATTCTTTTTAAACCGAGTGATGACCAGGTAGGAGAGGATATACAGTGTGGTGAATAGCAGCGCGCAGATCTGTGGAGAAAAGATGAATAAGTAAGTTAATGGGTCAGACAACAGCACCAGCAAAAGCTGCCTAATCCAACACTCTAAATGAAGCTGAAACTGTTCACTTGGCCACAAGAGCAATGCCTCCCATCACCAAGCTCTTGCATTGCTCAGTAGGTACCTGGGTAGAATCACCAAGCCCGCTGAACCACGGCAGGTTCTCATCATTACCTACAGGGTGGAAGATTGCAACGTTCACGTGTTCCGCCCTGTTTCGACGAATGCAATCAACCCGGCGTGCAGCATCAAATAGAACAAGTTGACCTACAACTTTAGGCTGTGAACGCCATATGCAAGATCATTACCTACGTGACCTGGTGAGGCAGTGAGAGAGGTACTGCCAACTCCAATTTAACGGGAACCGAGTCACATGCATGCACTTCAATATTTCACTACTTTCACTGAAGCAATTTGGAAAATCCAGACAGACAAGTTACTTTTGTGCACGTTTGACATCATCCATCCAGTGCTTGCATTCTTGTTCTCCCTTAACAAGCATTTGAAAAATGCAGAGCTCCAAAACCCAACTGACCCCACCCCAATCATGCACAGACCAACAGAACCACACTGCCATTTAGGACCATGCATCTTAGGAAGACAAAATGATCCCAGAACAAGTCTTACTTTAACATTACAGCAGAAATACTGCTACCCAGTAGCTCATCTGCATCCCCATTTTCAAACACCAAAACCAATGCTTTTTAGACTTTGGCAACCTCTTATTGAATGTAAATAATCCGTAATTATGTCTCGGTAATACAAAGTTACTTGGTACAGAAACTGACAAACGGTCAGTTTTATTGGTCTAAACCTTCTTCAATCTCAACTCAAAACAAACTGCATGAGCAGAATGCTAAATTTTGGCCAGGGGAAAGATGTACATGCCCAGGATTCCTGCTTGCCAAATTTTAGTAATAGTTATATTTATAGAGATACAGCACGGAAACAGGCCCTTCGGCACACCAAGTCCACGCCGACCAGCAATCCACCCCGTGCACTAAAGGGCCTGTCCAACTTTCACGACATAATTCACGATCTTTGTAACTCATGGACATTTTTCATCATGCTAGAAAAAACGCCCCGACCTACTGGATGCCACGAGTACCTACGACTAACATCACAACCTACCTACGACCCCGTGACGACCATGCTGCGAGTATGAGTCAAGGGCAAACTCGGCAGAGGTCGTGAAACTGGGACAGGCCTATAACACTATCCAAAAACACTAGGGACAATCGGCAATTTTTACCAAAGTCAATTAGCCTACAAACCTGTACGTCCTTGGAATGAGGGAGAAATCCCACGTGGTCATGGGGGGAACGTACAAACTCCGTACAGACAGCATCCGTAGTCATGATCAAACCCGGGTCTCTGCCCGTGCAAGGCAGCAACTCTACCGTTGTGCCATATGGGGCAATATACATTTTGAATATTAAAGTGAGATGAAACTGCTGTGCGTGAAGAGACTTTGTCTACAGATCAGACATGATTTAATTAAAAGACCGAGGGCTCAAAGGGCAGAATGCTCTTTATAGAAACACCAGACAATATCATCCCTTTCTGCTGGTGGATCTCTTCAATTGCCTGTGGTTTTGCTTTATTTAAAAGCTAGTATTTGCATACGATGAGTTACAGGAATGCTTAAGCAAACATAAACTAATCTCGAGGATTCAAGAAAATAAACCTTTGTTATTCAGGCTTTTTGGACATCCGAACCGGGAGGGAACTGGAGACGTCAGGGCGCAAGGAGTGGGCCGGTAGAAGGGTGAAACGGGGTGATGCCTCCAGCACCTTCAAGAGGGGGGGCTCAGGAGGCGCCCCCGGGACACAAAGATGGACGGACGAGGAGAGGGACGGCGGTTTGCGGGAACTGCTCCAGTACATCAAACGTGCAGGCTGAACGGACTTTGAATAATGGTGACGCCAGCATGTGTAATATACGCAAAAAGAATTTCCCTGCGCAGTTGCACATGTGGCAAATAAACGCTATTGATATTGACTATTGAGGCAGATATTTTAATTGCTCGGGTCACTTCTTGCTGGATCAGACCCGCACAATGGAAGCACTGGTGCGGGGATTGAAAAATAGGAAAGAACAGAAAAATTGATCATTCCTGCAAACTTGCTCTATTTGTACAAGTATAAACCGCGCTTTTGCGGTTGCAGCACCTAGACTGTGGAACAGCATCCCTCTCCTCATCAGAACTGCCCCCTCCATCGACTCCTTTAAGTCTAGACTTAAAACCTATTTGTACTCACAAGCGTTTCTTGAGGTCCTCTGAAGGAGCGCTGTATGCATGTATTTATGTATGTATTGTTAGATCTATGTACCATTGTTTGTAGCAAGTTAGTACCTGCACTGATGTAAAACACTTTGGTCAACGAGAGTCGTTTTAAATGTGCTATAGAAATAAAATTGACTTGACTAAAGTTGCGCAATGCTGAATACCTTCTCAGCCAAATGAAAATCTGCTCTTCCCACCTCCTGCTGCAAGCTATAGACAGGCAACAGCATTTAACAGCAGCAACAAGGGGAAAGAGAGATCACAGAGTGGAAGACTACTCACAACAGGTTGCAGAATGCGAGGGGCAATTGAGTGACTTGACCATAAAGTTAACAAATGTGTAAAATGCTGACAACTCATTATCAGGATAGTCTGAAAGCTTCAGTCTGAAGAAGGGTCTCAACCCGAAACGTCACCCATTCCTTCTTCCCAGTGATGCTGCCTGTCCTGCTGAGTTACTCCAGCATGTTGCATCTATCTTTGGTGTAAACCAGCATCTGCAGTTCCCACCTACACAACTCATTAACAGGGTGCTCCAGAGACACAAGGAACTGCAGATGCTGAGATCTTGAGCAAAGCACAAAGTGCTACAGTTAAATTCTTATTAAAGATGGTTCAAAGATCGGCAAATGAGGTAGGTGGTAGGTCGGATCCACATTCTAGTTGGTGAGAGGACGGTTCAATTGCCTGAAACAGCTGGGAAGAAGAAACGGTCCCTGAATCTGTAATAGTGCGGTGTGTTCTTACACTCAGCAAAAGTGAAGGAACAGCTTCAAGGGTGCAGTCAAGGACATGGAAATAAAAAATATTAAATGTTTAAAAATTAGCTTGATACATGAACCAAGAACAGATGTGTATCCGTTGCATTTTGCATGAGATACCCGGTGTTTGTGCAACTCGTCTTCTAGGGATTCACATGCAAGTGATACAGTGAGATAGCCTATCAGAACTTCTGCAGTTCTTTCTGCAATAAATCCAAAACCAGTTGGTAGTTTGGTAAAAAAATTCACCATTTTTTTCCCCCCCACCCCAAAATTCCTGTGAGCGGCGTATACGAAATGTAACATTAAATGGTGGTTGGGAATTATTATTTATTTATCTGCTTTTTTAAATTTGGTTAAATTCAAACCAGTCTTTGCTGGTTTCTGAACACGGGTGCTGTCTGTAAGGAGTTTGTATGTCCTCCCTGGAGACAAGTGACTCATGAATCCCACGTAACAATCAAATTACAATCTGCCCTTTGGGCACAACACAGCACATGGGAGTAACTCTTTAGCATTTGCTTAATTCTCTCTCAATGTCCTGAATGATTAAGATGCCACACAATATAGCTGGCCATTTTTCATAGTTTGTACAAATACTTTGTATCTTTCATAGTTTGTATGGATCTTTCATACTTTCATAGTTTGTACAGATAAAAGCAAAGCAATGCTTTGCAGAAGTATTGCCTACTGAGCAGAATTACAAGCACAAATCCACAAATGGATCTCTGCATGTCTACAAAGTGTTAGACAATAGAAACCATCCAGGAAGTCGCAAATGGGATTACACAAAATGCCCGATCAAGGCGATTAAATGAATCTCCCCCCCCCCCCCCCCAAAAAAGTAGAAAGTTAAATGTTGCCCTCACCAATAACGGCAATATATTGCTCAACTGCTCATTACTGCTGTTACTGCCCCACGAGTCTCGGGCAGATGGGGCTCGTCAGTCTGGGAAGGCAGTCTATCAAGGAGAGTGAAAACTGTGATTTAAAACCTCCACTGCCTTGTGGTGATATCCAGTCATGGAAAAGGCTCCTAGAGTAAACCTCAAGAAAATCTGGAGTCGGAGACCCCCAAGGCTACAACCTCGCTCTGGCAGCCCCTGCAACGGCAATCAGCGACGTGGAGAGGGGGGTACGTGCTGCATGGACAACAGCCTGTCCTCCATATGACATCGCCCAGGCTTGCATCCGACCAGGACGCATCACCCATGGTCAGTCATTACCGAGGGGGGCCTACTACTACTGCTCATTACTAAATCCGAATTCACTACAATATATGGAACCATATCATTTTGGGAGAACAAATCATTGCTGCAAAGATATTATCAACAAATTGAATTAATTCCATTGGAAAATCCCTTCCACTTTCTCCCCATCAGGGATCTGCACTTGATTTTTGCCTGAAATATTGAATTCTGTGGAATAGTGGAGAGAAACATAGAAAATAGGTGCAGTAACAGGCCATTCTGCCCTTCGAGCCAGCACTGCCATTCAATATGATCACGGCTGATCATCCAAATCAGTACTCCGTTCCTGCCTTTTCCCCCAGATCCCCTGATTCCGTTAGCCCCAAGAGCTAAATCTAACTCTCTTGTATCAAAGAAAATTGTCACAACAGGACACAAACAAATTAACTTTCCCTATTGAAAAGTTCTTATGTAGTTTGTGGACCCGAGAAGAGAATGCAAGGTTAGTACAACCCATCAACATAAAATTTCAAAAGCCAGGAAATGTTTATCCACGAGTAGATCATCTGTTGCGTTGGATTACTGGAATTCTACCAACCCCCAACTTGATCCTGAAACACTAAAGTGAAACAAAGCACGTACACAGGATGTTGTCAAATGGAAGTGGAGGCTTTGTGTTACTGGCAGTCAGCCTCCATGTTGGCAAGATCCTGGGGAAGGGAAGGAAGATCAGTGCAGGTATCTTGTGCATCCGCCATTTCCTCCAGCCAGCATTACGAACAGCAAAGCACAAAATGCTGGAGGAACTCAGCAAGTCAGACAACGCTTGTGGCGGTGCTCAGGAATGAATTGCAGATACTGTTTACACCAAAGATAGACACAAAAAGGTGGAGTAACTGTGGGTCAGGCAGCATCTCTGGAGATAAGGAATAGGTGATGTTTCGGGTCAAGACCCTTCTGGAGGGAATGGACAGGCTACATTTTGGGTCAGGACCTTTCTTCAGTGGTTAGCCTGGCATCGCCAACCTTCCTTCCATCACAAGGGCAGATATTCACTGATGATTGCATGTTGTTTAATTCACAACTCCTCAGTAAATGAAGCAGGTCGTGCCTGCACGCTGCAAGACAATGATCAAGCAAGGACTGATAAGTGATATTTGGGGCAATAAGAATGCAAGACAATGGCTAGAATATCATGCAACACAGAAGCAGGCTGCAAATATCGCCACCAATTCCATTCTCCAGCTCTCAAACTGTATCCTTCATGTCATGATAACCTGAAACAGCCAAAAAACTCAGTTCTCTAGTCAGCAAGTTATCCATCTTAGTTCTGGTAAGGAAGAAGGGATGAAAATACAACCAAATTCTCACATTTCCCTGCAATTTGCAGCATTTAAAAACATTGAACCCTCAAAGCAAACACTTTTCAGAAGTAATTCTGTGGCAGAAAAGCACATGGGCGACAAGTCACGGAAGTAATGATTAAGATGCAAGTTCTCTTCCTTTGCAAATCCTTTTTATTTAAAGTTCTACTCTTTAAAAGGCATTCAAGTGAACAAAAGACTCCAAAACATGTTTTGAAGTCCTATGCCTTTGTGCCAGAAAAACTAATCAGAAGCAAAGAACAGCTTTGCATAAACTGCAGAAGCATGGAAACATAGAAAAATAGGTGCAGGAGTAGGCCATTCGGCCCTTCGAGCCTGCACCGCCATTCAATGTGATCATGGCTGATCATCTAAAACCAGTACCCCATTCCTGCTTTATCCTCATAACCCTCGATTCCTTCAGCCCCAAGAGCTTAATCTAACTCTCTTGAAAACATCCAGTGAATTGGCCTCCACTGCCTTCTGTGGCAGAGAATTCCACAAATTCACAACTCTCTAGGTGAAGAGGATTTTCCTCATCTCAGTCCTTACGTGCATTGTTTTGGAGACTTTTGTTCATTTGAATGCCTTTTAAAGAGTAGAACAAAAGAGAACAGCTCCTGTCTTTCCGGTTGGAAGGCAAATAAACATTTTCATACGCTGGCTAGATATACCACGGCTCTAAGGATGTGGGCTTGCAAACATCCTTGAGTCCTAACATCCTGTCCCACAGAGTCACTGGAAAAATAATTCCCTTTGGGGAGGAAAACCTGCCGCATCAGCCAACAGTATTTCCCTTATTAGTTGTTGAAGCATGTTTTACAGTAGCCTTAATCCCCAAATGTAAAGTGGTGGATTCCAAGTCTCAATGTCCAAGTCTACAAACCAGCCGTGACTTATATCTGCTTCCGTTAATTTGCCCTCGGTGCAGCTGTTTAATTATTAACTTCGCAGTGATTGAAATTAATTAATAGGATTGTATTTACATAGGCCGAGCACCAGGAAGCCTGGCAGCTGAACCTGAAGCAACGTCCACAATGGAAAGGTCAACGTTTGTTTGCTACTCACCTCAGAATAGTCTGGAGATGAGAAAAGGAAGATTTTTGGGAGGGGAGGAAAGATTTGATTAAAGGCACTACAATAAAAATGACTTGTTATTTAAAAACAATTAATTAAATTACACTTCCAGCTCTCATATCCATTCTGATCTTTATGAACACTTAAATAGTAATAGTAATAGTTTCTTTATTGTCATTGTAACATGAACCATGTACAACCAAAACTATCCAAAAGAATAGTTTAGAGAGATACAGCATGGAAACAGGCCTTTCAGCCCGAGTCCGCGCCAACCATCAATCACACGTTCACACTAGTTCTATGCTATTCCACTTTCTCATCCACTCCCTACACACACAGGGCACTTTTATAGAGGCCAATTACCAATAAAACTGCACATCTTTACTGTGTGGGAGGAAGCCGGAGCACCCAGCAGAAACCCACAAGGTCACAGGGTGAACATGCAAACTCCACGCAGACAGCACCCTAGGTCAGGATCAAACCCGGGTCTCTTGCACTGTGAGGATGTAGCTCTAACAGCTGTGCTGTCCATAAAAGTGTGCAATTCGTGAAAATGGTCATCTGAAAATGAAGAAGGGTCTCAACCTTAAACATGACCCATTCCTTCTCTCCAGATATGCTGCCTGTCCCACTGACTCACTCCAGCATTTTATGTCTAGCTTCAGAAAATGAAGCTGGCATTTGGGATACCCCAAGCTTGATAAAAAAGATGCTCGTCCATGAATCAGTTTAGAAGAGTTTTTTCTTTTGGAAATTCCCGCACCTCCTGTTTAGTGATCTGGAAATAACAAACTGTTGAAAATACCCAAGGAAGTCAGAGGCTGCAATATTTCCAGTATTTTGCGTATTAGTTCAGAGTTCCAACATATGGCTTGTTTCTGTTTGTGGTAACCTTGGGCTAATCGAGAATCCAGGAGGGGAGAGTATCATTTGGGTGTTTCATATCAGAGGGGCGGAGGTCAGCATCTGCCAGTCTGGAGTATACGTTAGTGTGCAGAGGACATCCTGCCTTTGTTCACAATTTGTTTCTCATGCACTTTTCCACGTCAAAGTAGGTTTAATTGTTCAGACTTTACAGCCAATAAATTCAGTCAGAAGGGTCCTGACCTGAAATGTCACCGATCAGAGATGGTGCCTGACCTGCTGAATTGCTCCAGCAATGTGTCGTTTTTTTTGGCCAATTAACCACCAAGCTAAGTGCAACACTCTGATTGTTAATACTGATGACCAAAGATCCTAGAGCCGCTCTTAAGATCTCTGCTGATGACCAAGGTGCCATTAATGTACCTCTACTCTTTACGTGCTCAAAATGTCCACTGTATTTTGCTCTTCTTAATGTACAGTCCCTAAATTTAAATTAGTTTTAACAAGTGCTGCATGTTCTGTTTGTATGACATTGTTTCAAAGAGATCCTTATCACATCTTACAACACAATGGAGTGCATGGTCTTTCTCCCCCTCTCTTATTGTGATGCTCAATTACTAGAGAGAGCAACAGATAGCAATGCAAGATACAAGGTAACTTGAGAACAAAGGCTTCCCTGATCAGTGCAGTGATCAGTTTAAAATTAGTGCAGAGACAGGTCTTGCAGCTTAGGGAGATATCAGATTTTAAAAAAAGGACACAAAGTGCTCGAGTAACTTAACTGGTCAGAGGAGTCTCTGCTGAACATGGATAGGTGACCTTTTAGGTCTGGACCCTTCTATTTCTTGCATCTCAGATCTCTTGTGCATGCTGAATAAGGGTCCCGACCTGAAGTATCACCAATGTTCTCCACAGATGCTGCCTGTCTCGCCGAGTTACTCCAGCTTTTTGTGTCTCTTCGATTTAAACCAGCATCTGCAGTTCCTTCTTACACATCTATTCCACCACCTGCAGGTAACCACATTTTATTTAACTGAAAATGACATAAAATGCTCCATAGAGCTAGTAGCTAATTATGATAGCATGCAATAGCAAGTTTTACTGAAAATTATAATGTAGTATTTAAAACTAAAAATATGCCTGTTAGTGCAGATCAATCTATCTATAGGAAGATTAAAGTATACCTCCCAAAATCTAGCAAACATGCACAACTAGTGGGAACAGATTCATCCTACCTTGGGACATGGCCAGATTTGAGGGTAGGGCTGTTCCAAACACAGTGCTTTATACCAGAGCGGGACAGTGAGGAAGCCATTTGCAGCAGTGCAATTTTTGGTGCTATAAATTTTGTGGTGGGCAATTTTAGGCAAATGAAGGTAAAAAAATATCAACAGTGCAAGTAAACAGAAACTTGTGCCTAGAGGAATTCTTTCGTTGACAGGATTAAGCAACAGCTCAGGTTCTCTGACTTGGTATCTATAACGCCATCACATAACAGATGCAATTTCTCTTTTGAACACTGCTGATACCCCTTGGGATTCGGACAGCTCGAATAAAAATTCACACACAAACACATACAATCTGTAGCCACCACATCTATCTTGTCAATCCACCCCTGCCAAATATTTACAACTGGAATGGCTTCCGGACAGAGTCAAGTTCACAAGAAAACCAAACCAGTGCAATCTTTAGGTTTTCATCACAATACAATTCAAAGCAACTCAACATGCTTTAAAAAAGAATTCAAAGGAACTGGGCTATTTCAGCGAGTTTGATAAGTGACTAAAAGACGGCAAAGTATTTTCCAAGTAAGCAATAGTCTGCAGCGGTTTCAAATTTCAGTCACATAGCTCAAACAGAACAGCCACTGAGTGAGAGGTTGAAACATCACATTAGTGCACCAGTAAGCGTAATTAATAAAGGCGACAGAGTGGTGTAGCAGGTAGTGCTACTGGCACTATCCCAACCTGGAACATCACCAGTTGAGTTCCCATGCTCGCTCTCTCTCTCTCTCCCTCTCTCTCTCTGATCATGTGCAAAACAATTCTTTAGTGTGAAGGAAGGTCTATTTCCCTTCACAGACGCTGCCTGACCCGCTGAGTTCATATCCAGCACTTTGTGTTTAGCTCAAGATTCCAGCATCTGCGGTTCATGCATCTCCAGTCTCTGACCTTGCGGGTTTCCCTTAAGTTATTTTCTTCCAACGTCCCAAAGCTGAAGTGAATGGTCAGTTAATTGGTGACTGAACATTACCCCTCGTGCAGGTGGGTGGTGGGAGAATAAAGGTGGATTTGATATGGGAAAGAACCAGCTTACACAGTTTGTAGGCGGCGCCGGATTGATGGGATCAGCCTGGGCCAGCACAGACACAATGGGCAGAGTGGCCTACATCTTGAAGATGTGATCGTATTCTGTCCTTAAATTTTTTAATGGTCACACAGTTAATGATTTTTGAAAATCTAAAGTATATTAATCACACAGCACAGAAACAGACCCTTCGGCACAATTTGCCCATGCCAACCAAGATGCCCCATCTACACTAGTCACACCTGTCCGCGTTTGACCTACATCCCTTTAAACTATTCCAACCCAGGAACCTGTCCAAATTAGCCAGAGTCAAATAATACTGTTCAGCATTGCAAGTTCTTGGTCAACTTGCAACCAACAGAATATTTCAGTATCTTGTACATCGGACAAAAGGCAAAATTGATCACTCAGGTATCTGCTGCACCCATCAATAACAACTCGTGTCAATTAACAAATGACATAATTCCAGTGATTATTATTCTAGGGGCAGGTTAAAGGTACACTTTATGACTCTACGTTGCAAGAGAAACATTTGAGAAACATTTGACAAATGATTGCACAAGGCTTTGGTGCAAGTTATGGTTCAACAAGCATTTTATCACTGGTTCTCCTTAAATAAATGTTTGCCACACTTCAAAAATGAATTCATGTTTATCAGTGGGCTGGCTAAGTCCTTCCACAGTAAAGGATGCATTACATCTTGGCACCTCATCAAAAATGACAATTCTTTGATTACGAGGCCAAGCGGCGATGCTGCAATACGGTCTTCGACTCAAAATGTTAATAGTTTATTTCTTCATGGATACAGCCCGACTTGCTGTCTCTCTCCCCCTCTCCTGGCATTAGTGCAGTCAAAATTAATTTTGCTCTACCTCGCTCAAAGCCTACAATTGTACCGTAGACGATGAGGTCATTAGACATTACTCGGTGGAAAAAAATAAGCAATTCTGTCCGCATTTTCCACATCAGTTCTTGCCAGAATTATCAAGTCCATACAAGATATTGACACACTGAACCACTCCACATCATGGTACAGGACCAAGCAAATTTGTTAATTTAAACACTACGGGTATATCTTTTGGCCGGTGGTGAGAGAGATTGCCGTTGCACACAATTCCACTGCATGCAATGTGGGAACTGACTGCATTACTTCCCTGAAGAGTGCTGCAAAAAAAAAAGCAAAATGTTCATGCCAAAACTAAACCGGAAAACAAATCAGCACAAAACATTGGATAAACTGGGCAATTTATCAGAGCCTAACACCATGTTGGGTTGGATAGCATTCCTGAGTGCAGTACAGGATATAAATCACTCGAGGGAATATAAACACATTACATGCATCGCATTCACAATAAAGAACAGCAGATACACCAAGTCACTATGTGGTAATGCAAATGGCGCACTTACCTCATGGAAGTAATTTAAAAAAATACATAGGCAATGTATTAAAATGATTAGTTTATGATTATATTTTGCTCAAAAATTGAAACTCAGCATGCCTTTTTTAGGTAGCTGTGCAGTACAAAAAACATGTCATCACATTGAATAACATCGCTAAAATACAAGCTTGCTGTTATTCTGGGATCACTCCAGATAGCAAGGATGACTGCATATTCCCCCTCATATCCAACTGTCATCTTTGACTTCTTCCCCCAAAGCATATCAAGTATAAGAAGTGAATGGATTTCTTTAACTGCTTTTAACCATAGTCTTTGGTTTGGGCCCCGCAGTGATATGAATATAAACTGCTCATTTCCATACGGTGGCATCCAGAACTCTTCTAAAAACCACCATCTTCCTGAAGGTAGTAAAAAGGACAGAGTCCCTATTCAAATTATACCCTGCCAGAGCAGACTTCATTTTGGAGTGTCTTTAGGGGTGGGGGGGGGGGGGGGGGGGGGGGGGGGGGGTTGAGGAGAGGGAGTAGGGAGCAAGAAAACACTCAGCCAAGCCAATCCAATATGGCAACACAAGAAATGGAAGATGCAGGAATCTTGAGAAAGACACAAAGTGATGGATGAACTCAGCAGGTTAGGTAGCATCTGTGGAGAGAATGGACGGATTATGTTTCAGGTCCGAGCTCTTCTTCAGTCTGGCGACATTATGGGTCAGGATGGCAGGCAAATAGGCAACGTTTTGGGTCAAAACCCTTCTTCAGACTGAAGAAGGGTTTCGACCCAAAACGTTGCCTATTTCCTTCGCTCCATAGATGCTGCCTCACCCACTGAGTTTATTCAGCATTTTTGTTTACCTTCGATTTTCCAGCATCTGCAGTTCCTTCTTAAACATTATGGGTCAGGACCCTTCCTCAGACTTGTTGATCTATTTGATCAGTAGTGCAAAACCAATATACGCTTCCAACTCATATATCCATTTATTTCACTTTTATTAACCCAGCTTCCCCAATTTGATATATAAACTGTACGTGGTTTAAAAAAGTTACAGTTATTATTCCTGCAGTTTCCATATTCTTGCATACAGAGGAACACCATTCCCTGCTCTGTTGTATTTTCACATCTAAAGCAATCCCTCATCCTTGATCCTCAATTGGTGCTGTTTAAATCAACACTGTTCAATTCTAAATTTTCAAGATCTCTATCAAACCATTGTGCTGACAGACAGGATCAAAGTCCCAACTCATGTGACTGCAATTGCAACACAGACATTTGCGCTGACTTTTCTGAGGTTTTTTTTAACAAGCTTGAAGTATGGAATAGAAATTATTACGTAACCATCCCTTGATTTCTATTCTATTCCTACCTTTGCTAATAAACGTAGGCAGTTTATCTTCAAGAACTTAGAAACAAGGAACTGCAGATGCTGGTTTACCAAGGAAAAACACAAAATGCTTAAGTAACTCAGCAGGTCAGGCAGCATCCTTGGAGAACATGGATAGGTGACATTTCGGGTCAGGACCCCTCTTCAGTCTGAAGAGCTCTGACACAAAACGTAACTGACCCGAGTTACTCCACCATTTTGTGTCTAATCCGCAATACCTTCTGCAGCTCTATCCAGCATGCATAACTATGCCCAAGATACAACACTAAAGTCTTGCTTTCCCAGCCTCCCCATCCCATAAATCATTCTCCAACATTTCCGCCAGCTTCATCGTGATCCCACTGCCAGTCAAATCTTCCCCTCTCTACCCCCATTTCCTTTCTGCGGAGACCACACTCTCTGTGACCCCATGGATCGCTCATCCCTCCCCAACCCAGGCACTGACCAAGAATAGACGAGGCGACCACTTCGCCGAACGCTTGCCCCCCATCTGCCAGGGCCAGCTGGAGTTCCTGGGCACTAGCCACTTCCATTCCCAGGCCTCCTCCATTGCCAGTGAGGAAACACAAACTGGAAGAACAGCACCTCACATTCCACTTGGATAGCTTACAACCCAACAGTATGAACATTGAATTCCCCAACTTGCGCTAAACTAACCCTCTCCCTCTTCCCCCCCCCCCCTTCTGATCCACACAGATCCTCTCAAGCACACTGTTTAAGAAGGAACTGCAGATGCTGGAAAAATCAAAGGTAGACAAAAACAATGGAGAAATTCAGCGGGTGAGGCAGCATCTATGGAGCGAATGAAATAGGCAACGTTTCTTCATCTTCAACGTTTTCAGACTGAAGGGTCTTGACCCGAAACATTGCCCATTTCCTTCACTCCATAGATGCTGCCTCACCTGCTGAGTTTCTCCAGCATTTTTGTCTACTCTCAAGCACACTTTTTTCCCACTGCCCACTCACCAAACTCCTCTTCTCCTTCCCCATCCCCTGCTCCACAGGCCCCCCTATTTCCCCCCCCCCCCCCCCCCATTTCCCATCTACCCAGCACCCCTCCTTCTGGTTCTACATTTCATTCCTCAGCTTCCTGACTTATCAGATTACACCATCTGCAGCCCTTCGTTTTCTACACTGATCACCTGCAGCCTTTGCAGCTATCACCACCCATCTCTTCTCCCATCTTATCGGCCATTGACCCAACCTTACCTGGGTCCACCTATCACTTGCTCCTCTCCTTCCCCTTCACCTCTTTCCACCAGCTGGCTCCCCCTACTCCAGTCTCAAAAAGCCCTGACCCAAAATGTAATCTTGCCATTTCCTTTCGCAGATTTTTACTTTGAATCTGGACAACACTGCTGGAGTAAAGGAGAGGTGTAAACAGAGTCAATTGTAGTTTTCAATAAAGAATTAGAAAAATTACTTCAAAAGTTAAAAAACAACGTGCAGAGGGACGTGGAAAGTTAAAAGAATAAATAGGTTCCTTCTGTGTTACATCGTTCCGATTTTATTTATACTAACCAACACCACATGTGAACATATAGTTAACTACCAGATAGAATAGGACATGATAATATATCCCTTCAAACTCTCCATTGAAGCGTCCATAGTATTGAAGACCAGAGCAAGCTCTTAACACAAGTGTACAACCTAATGACTTAGTCACCGTTGAAAGAGAACACTCCCTCCAGAGAGAATCAATAACTTTATATCTAATCTTGGTTTCAAGAAACTTTCAAACTGTTGAGAAGTGGGAATGCCCAGGAAATCCAAGTACACGTTAACACGCGTGGAGCCGGCATTCGCTGGAGGTCACCGCCCGAGTAAGTTATCACAATTAGAGAAGAATCAGAAAAATCAGAACACCGCTCTCGCGTTGAAGATAAATTAAAAGGCAGGAAGAAGATATCTTCCGGGCATTAAATGTACCCATGCCATGAGATTGACGCTTTCTTCAATCCTGAAAGAAAAAAAACCTAAATGAAAGTCACCGAGAATCAATCTAAAAGACTTACGATGCATTCGCGAACTTGGTTGTGAAAGAGCTGTGTTCTAATTATAACGTCGTCTTCCATCGCAACGCTTCATGGCTGAGGCAGCGCGAGCTACCTGGCGGGCCGGGAGAAGAGAGAGTCCACTCGCGAGCTCGGCGCCGCTCTCATCTTCCAACTCCGCAGCCCGCCTCCGCCGCGGCCGCTCCCCATGGTACGCCCCTCCCGATTGGCCACAAGCCGGCACTGGACGACACCGTCCGCGACGCTCCATTGGCGGAGAGAAAATGCCCGAATACAACGCCACTTGCGATTGGCTGGAACGGCGCGAGTTTGATTGGCTTTGGCTTCGGGAGTAAATGATTGGTGCACATTGCACCAATCATTTACTCTCGAAGCCAAAGCCAATCAAACTCGCGCCACATAGCACCAATCAACGGGGCGAATACAACCTGAACGTCTGATTGGTTGTATTCTCTCCCTTTAAACGTTATCATTGGTTGGAACCAGTGAATCGGACGAGCTACTTGATTGGTTGGACGACCTGCATTTAAACCGTGCGTCGAGGAGTCAGCGGGAAGAATAAAGTCTCTCAATGTGGGCGTGGTGAGGAAACTAAGTTGTAACATTAAGACGGAAAATACCTTGTTAGCACATTCTGTTCTCGTTTTGATAGATAATTCATGTGTAACATTTTGAAGGATAAGCATAATCAATGGGAATCAACGTAAAAGCAGATAAAACATTCAGCAGTCCGGGCAGCATCTAGAAGGGAGAGAAACAGTTGCATTTTCAAGTCTGTGGCCCCCTCATCATAACTGGGAAAGATGAATAAAACCAAGTTTGTCTTCAAAGTAAGTGATAGAGCAGGAATGGTTCAGGTTTGTTATTGTCACATGTACCGAGGTAGATTGAAAATCTTTATTTTGCAAGCTATCCAAACAGATCAGATATATTCCATACCTAGCTATAATCAGTTTAAACTGGAGTACAACGGGAAGAAGAGCAAAGGGGGAGATACAGAGTGCAGGGGGTAAAACAAAGAGTGATACCAAATGAGCAAATGTAGCACACAAGGAACTACAGATGCTGTTTTACAGAGAAAGACATAAAGTGCTGGAGCAACTCAGTGGATAGGTGATGTTTTGAAACGTCACCTATCCATGTTCTCCACAGATGCTGCCTGACCCGCTGAGTTACTCCAGCACTCTGTGAAACGTCACCTATCCATGTTCTCCACAGATACTGCCTGGCCTGCTGAGTTACTCCAGCACTTTGCATCTATCTACAGCATTTTCAATTTTAATTTCTGTAGAGTGAATAAAAATAGAAAATGCTGTTCTGATACTTTACCTCTCCTCCTTCCACAGATGCTGCCTGGCCTGCTGTTTCCAGCATTTTGTTTTTATTTCATATTTCCTTTATCTGCAGAATTTTTAATTTCTAATTAAAGTTAAAATGTTGATGAAAGTTCATCAAATTAACCCAGTTTGTTTCTTAACAGATGTTACCTGATGTACCGAGCGTTGCCAGTGATCTGAAAACAAGTAACTGCAGGTAATCTTTAAAAAAATGATTTCCCCCCCTGGTTTTTAATTTCAGTGGAAATTGAACTTATTGGCTCCTATAAATCATATGTTTCTGCGAGTTCAAAATTGAAAGATTATACTTCTGGAGGAAACCAGTGGGGACATATGTGGAGGAAAATGTTGATTTCCAAAAATAAACTTTGGTCAGAGTATGTTTTTATATATATATATAAAGGACATGCGACGTTTGTGGTCTGGACCAGACTGAAAGCTGGAAAAGAGAGGCGAGAGCTCATGATTTAGTAAAAGTAGATTCGACTGAAATAAAAAGAAATAATAAAGAAACGTTTTCTCTTTACAGAAATTATACATCATCATTATCATTTTTTAGACTTTTCATGAGGTATCTGATGACAGATTACCGACGGGCAGTGAAAATGTCATGAATTAAATTTAATGTTTAAGAACTGCAGATGCTGGAAAAATCGAAGGTAGACAAAAATGCTGGAGAAACTCAGCATCTATTGAGAGAGGGTCTCGACCCGAAACGTCGCATATTCCTCCTCTCCGTGAATGCAATTTATGTCACTAGTGTCCTCTGTAGTCGGATTCGAACTGTTAGCGGGAACGTGCACTCTTTCTCCCGAAAGTCAACGTTCATTGCATACGTGAAATTCAAGTGTACCGATCATCAGTGGATTGTGACTCTGTGTGAACAGAGCGCTATCTACAGGCCGGTTCTTCCACAGCATTTAGTCCGAACACGTTTGGGTTTTTTTTAATCTCTCTTTTAACGACTCTTCAAACCTCCTAAATATTATTTGTGGCAATTAAAAAATAAAAAAAAGACAAATCGATTCCCTTCCAAATGCCTTCAATCATTCTGAATGGTCCCGACCCGAAACGTCCCCCGTACATGTATAATGTGGATAAATGTGAGGTTATCCACTTTGGTGGCAAAAATAGGAAAACAGACTATTATCTAAATGGAGGCCGATTAGGAAAAGGGGAGATGCAGCGTGACCTGGGTGTCATGGTACACCAGTCATTGAAAGTAGGCATGCAGGTGCAGCAGGCAGTGAAGAAAGCGAATGGTATGTTAGCTTTCATAGCAAAAGGATTTGAGTATAGGAGCAGGGAGGTTCTACTTCACTTGTATAGGGTCTTGGTGAGACCACACCTGGAGTATTGCGTACAGTTCTGGTCTCCAAATCTGAGGAAGGACATTATTGCCATAGAGGGAGTGCAGAGAAGGTTCACCAGACTGATTCCTGGAATGTCAGGACTGTCTTATGAAGAAAGGCTGGAGAAACTCGGTTTATACTCTCTAGAATTTAGGAGATTGAGAGGGGATCTTATAGAAACTTACAAAATTCTTAAGGGGTTGGACAGGCTAGATGCAGGAAGATTGTTCCCGATGTTGGGGAGGTCCAGGACAAGGTGTCACAGCTTAAGGATTAGGGGGAAATCCTTTAGGACCGAGATGAGAAGGACTTTTTTCACACAGAGAGTGGTGGGTCTCTGGAACTCTCTGCCACAGAGGGTAGTTGAGGCCAGTTCATTGGCTATATTTAAGAGGGAGTTGGATGTGGCCCTTGTGGCTAAGGGGATCAAGGGGTATGGAGAGAAGGCAGGTACCGGATACCGAGTTGGATGATCAGCCATGATCATATTGAATGGCGGTGCAGGCTCGAAGGGCCGAATGGCCTACTCGTGCACCTAATTTCTATGTTACATACCCTCCACAGATACTGCCTGACCTGCTGAGTTACTCCAGGATTCGTGCATCCGCAACTCCGTATCTCCGCTTGCTTCAATGCGTTTGTTCTTTTAGATTTTGCAGCACTTAATTTTATTATTATGTAGGCTTCACGTTGTTTACTGAGTTGATCAGTCTGAGGAAAGATCCCGACCCCGAAACATCGCATATCCATGTTCTCATTAGATGCTGTCTGATCTGCCGAGTTCAGAACCCGTGTCTTCTAGTTACTGTTATTTTTTAATTAATCCCCACTATTTTAATGTTTTCACTCAACGCGAATTGAATGTCATTTGATGCTATACTTTGGACGCTGTTTTTCAAAAGATTGTATTATATCACAGCGAGAAAATTATTATTCATAATGATGTGATCATAGATTTAAAATAACCTGTAACCCTCTTCCCTAATTTTTGGTTTGAAACATGAATGCAACGTCCTCTATACATTCTGCAATTGTTTTCAGAAAACAAGAAGAATATCAACCAGTATTTAACTAACACGATTATTGTAAACTATAAGACACATTGCATGACAGCTACCCATCCAAACTTGACATCAACTATGAGATATTACTACAGGAAACCAATAGCTTGGTCATACAGATGGGTTCTCAGGGGGAACTTTTGTCAAGTCGAGTTTACTGGCATCATGCACAATGATGTTGCTTGTAGACTCACAGTTGTGCAGGGTGATTCCAGGACTTCTTGTGTATGGCGTGCACAGCCTAAAGTTGTAGGACAACTTGTTCTATTTGATTGTGCACGCCGGGTTGATTGCATTAGTCAAAACAGGGTGGACCACGTGAAGGTTGCAATCTTCCACCCCATTCAAGGACTTGGTTGATGGGAAGAGGCTGTTTTTGCAAAGACACAAAGTGCTGGAGTAACTCAGCAACATCTCTGGAAAACATGGATAGGTGACGTTTGGATCGGGATGTTACTATCTTCAATTTTAAGAGATAAGTGGACATTATAGTGGCATGGTGGTAGAGTTGCGGAAAAATGGGTCTTGCAGCGCCAGAGACCCAGTTTTGACCCTGACTACGGGTACTGTCTGAATGGAGTTTGTACGTTCTCCCCGTGACTGCGTGAGTTTTCTCTGGGTGCTCCAGTTTCCTCCCACACTCCAATGATGCATAGGTTTGTTGTTTAATTGGCGTTGGTAAAGATGTAAAATAGTTCCGTGTGTAGGATAGCATTAATGTAAGGGGGTGATCGCTGGTCAGCAAAGACCCGGTGGGCCGCAGTGGGTGTTTCCGCACTTTATCTCTAAAGATGCATGGACGAGATAGAGGGTTATGGGCCAATCGCGGGCATTGGGACCAGTTGGGCCAACGAGCTTGTTTCTGTGCTGATTGATTGATTAGACTGATTGATAGCTGTTATTGAACTTGGAGATAACTGTAACTCTGGCTCCTATACTTTCCTCCTGATGGTAGCAGCGAGATAAGAGCGTGGCCGGGGTAGTGTGGGTCTTTGATGATGCTGGCTGCCTTCTTGAGGCAAGTGACTCCTATAGATCGCTTTGATGGTGGAGTTGTCAGTACCAGTGATGGACCGGGCAATGTCCACTACTTTCAGCAGCCTCCTTTCTTTTTTGGATTTCATGGCATGAGCAACTTTTGTTCCATTTTTCCCCTCTCCCAGAATATTGCCTGGTCTACTAAGCACATCTCTCATACAGCCTTTAGTATTTTTGGCATGCAGAAATAAAAATAAACATTGTTATTGAAAACTTTTGGATAAGCAGATGGATAAACATGAAATTGAGGGATATGGATCATATGTAGGCAGATAAGGGCGGCATGGCAGCGCAGCAGTAGTTGCAGCCTTACAGTGCCAGAAATCCAAGTTTACTCCAGAGTATGGGTGCTGTCATTATGGAGTTTGTATGTTCTCACTGTGACCACGTGGGTGCTCCTCTGGGTTCCTCCCACACTCCAGACATACAGTTTTGTAGGTTAATTTGTGAAAATTGTGAATTGTCTCTAGTCTGTGTGGGATAGTGTTAGTGTGCGGGAATCACTCATTGGCGCGGACTGGGTGGGCCGAAAGGCCTGTTTTCGTGCTCTATCTCTAAACAAATCGAATCTAAAATAAGTGTTGGTCTTGGCATCATGTTTGGCACAGGCAGTGAGACAGACATAAATGTATAAAAATGGCCTTGAAATGACAGTGTGCACGTTAACCACATGTGATTTTTTTTTTTTCTATTACAAATCTCAAATTGTGGAGTACAGAGGCAAATACATAAATGATGGGTCTTTGTCCCAAACACTATGGTGGGCACTGTATGTTCTATGTTGTCGTTTTAAGAAGAAAAAAAGAATGCTGAAGTAAATCGTGTTTTCTGCTGTAGAAACAGCACTATAAAGTTCCTCACTTTAGTTAGAAAATGTAGCAGCTGTCCCACCTCTGGTAATACAATCTGCTGCCGAGGCTGCTGGCGGCAGTGTTGCCGAACATTTGTTCCCTTGCTTGCGCTCGGTCACAAATGTGTGAGCCAGCAGATGACAAACAAAGGGCTCCACGTTAGACAGGGAACAGTTGTGTAGATGATCGGGCACTCCTTGCCAAAACATTCAGCGTCAGCAGGTTATTTGACGACGTTGACGAATAGATGTCACAGCCAGCTGCAGAGACCATCAGCTCCCCCTTCAGGTCTAGCACCTTTGTTTTATGTCTGAAAATATTCAAATTATAAGATAAGACCAGGATCCCATTACCAACTCCGAGCTTGCTCATGGATTCAAATTGTTGGAGCTTCCAAGGTCAACGTGTATGAATGTTGATTTCTCCAATTTCAATTAACTCCTACATTATTTCTCCCATCTCCCCCCACATCCTCCTAGTTTGACTGTTCACATCCTTGTATCCCTGTTGTTAGCACATTTATCCCAGTCAACAATGGGCCATTATGGACTCCAACCTTCCCAAGGTCCCGTTTTGTTCTGGCCTTTTCTCACCTTGTTTATCTTGCGCTAGCGCGTGCCCCCCCCCCCCCCCCCCCCCCCACTATCTTTTGGTCTGAAGAAGGGTACCGACCAAAACGTCACCTATTCCTTTTCTTCTGGATGCTGCCTGAACCACTGTGTTACTCCAGGATTTTGTGCCTGCAGAGATAATATTGCAGTAAGAACAAACTGCAGATGCTGGTTCAACCTGAAAGACAGACACAAAAAAACTGGAGTAACTCAGCAGGACAGACAGCATCTCTGGAGAGAAGAAATGGGTGATGTTTCAGGTCAAGACCCTTCTTCAGACCGATAATCCCAGTGCAGTTTGCGTGCATACATATATACATATGTGTATATGCACACACATCCACACCCCCCAATTGTGAGAGACCTGGATTAAGTTTGACTGAAATTCCTTCCACAATATAATCCCACGTTCAGCCAGGACTCTTGTTCAGTTACTAGGCAGGTAGTTTCAGATTGCAATGGGCATCCAGAAAAATAAATTGTGGTTAAATAAAAGCATCTGAAAGAGGAATAAAGAAAATTGGTGGAACAAATATTGTACTAATAAGTGCACTCATAACATTCTTAACTCAGTCATACAGGCACAGTAACAGGCCTTTCACCCCAACTCATCAATGCTGACCAAGGTACCCCATCTAAGCAAAGTGTTAAAGAAGGAACTGCAGACGCTGGAGAATCGAGGGTTACACAAAAAGCTGGAGAAACTCAGCGGGTGCAGTAGCATCTAAGGAGTGAAGGAGATAGGCGACGTTTTGGGTCGAGACCCTTCTTCAGACTGGTCAGGGATCAGGGAAACGAGAGATAGACGGTGATGTGGAGAGATAAAGAATAATGAATGAAAGATATGCAAAAAAGTATCGATGATAAAGGAAACAGGCCATTGTAAGCTGTTTGTAGTGTGAAAATGAGAAGCTAGTGTGACTTGGGTGGGGGAGAGATAGAGAGAAGGAATGCCAGGGCCCGAGGGCTGAGGGAGAGGTGGGAAAGGGAGGAGGCAGCCTGGGTTAACAGAATTGAGAAAATTCAATGTTTAAGCCCAGAGGATGCAGACTCCCAAAATTTCGCTGTTATTGTAACGTCAGCAGTCAGATTTTTTAAAAAAGGTCAGATTGGTCAACAATTTTAATTAGAAAGTCAGGAAAATAATGTGCCAAATGTACAGAGGAGTGGATTTCTAAAATCACAAGGAAAATCTCTACTGAAATATGTAAACATTTTTCCGTTTCAGCGTCTGGTTGTCGAGGAGATACATTTCACATACAAAATCTCTCACACACACACACAGTGTTAATAGATATATGATAGATATATTATATCTAGGAGAGGAGGGAAGGGGAGGAGACAGCCAGGGTTAACAGAATTGAGAAAATTCAACGTTCAAGCCCAGAGGATGCAGACTCCCCAAGTGGAATATGAGGTGCTGTTCCTCCAACTTGCGGTGTTGCTCACTCTGGCCGTGGAGGAGGCCCAGGACCGAGAGGTCGGATACGGAATGGGAGGGGGAGTTGAAGTGCTGAGCCACCGTGAGGTCGGGTTGGTTATTGCGGACCGAGCGGAGGTGTTCGGCGAAACGATCGCCCAGCCTCCGCTTGGTCTCACCGATGTAGATCAGCTGGCATCTGGAGCAACGGATGCAGTAGATGAGGTTGGAGGAGGTGCAGGTGAACCTCTGTCGGACTTGGAAGGACTGCTTGGGTCCCTGAAAGGAGTGGATGGGGGAGGTGAAGGGACAAGTGTAGCATCTCTTGCGGTTGCAAGGGAAAGTGCCCGGGGAAGGGGTTGAGCGGGAGGGAAGGATTGACAAGGGAGTTGCGGAGGGGGGGGGGGGGGGGAGGGAGGGGGGGGGAGAGAGATGGGAAGATGTGGCGAGTGGAGGGGTCACGTTGGAGGTGGCGAAACTGGTGGAGGACTATCTGTTGTATGTGCCGGCTGGTGGGGTGAAAGGTGAGGACCAGGGGGACTCTGCCCTTGTTGTGAGTGGGGTAATGGGGAGAGAGGGTAGTGTTGCGGGGTATGGAGGAGACCCTGGTGCGCGCCTCATCTATAGTGGGGGAGGGGAATCCCTGTTCTCTGAAGAACGAGGACATTTGTGATCTGGTGTGGAACACCTCATCCTGGGAGCAGATGCAGCGTAGACTGAGGAATTGGGAATAGGGGATGGAGTCCTTACAGGAAGCAGGGTGGGAGAAAGTAGTCCAGGTAGCTGTGGGAGTCAGTTGGTTTGTAGTGGATGTCGGTCAGGAGTGTATCACCTGCAATAGGTGATACCTGATGCCTGACCAGTCTGAAGAAGGGTCTCGACCCGAAACGTTGCCCATCTCCTTCGCTCCTTAGATGCTGCTGCACCCGCTGAGTTTCTCCAGCTTTTTGTGTAACCCCATCTAAGCAAGTTCCATTAGCCCATGCCTGGCCCATATCCTTCTGAACCTTCCCTATCTAACACAAATCTGAATAAGTCTGAAGCGTCCTGACCCGAACCATCAAAGTTATAGTAGAATTAGGCCATTCAGCCCATCGAGTCTACTCTACCATTCAATCATGGCTGATCTGTCTCCTAATCCTTTTCCTGCCTTCTCCCCATAACCCTCGACACCCATTCTAATTAAGAATTTGTCACCTATCCATGTTCTCCAGAGATGCTGCTTGACCCACTAAGTTGCTTCAACACTGTGTTGTGTACATTAAGCAGTATCTGCTGTTCCTAGTTTCGAAAAATCTCCAAGATATGTATTTTATGGACAATTCTGCAGAACTGTTCCCACTGGATAACTGCGCACTCAGAAATAAAATGATTCTTAGAATCCAGGGCTCAATAATGTAGATCTATACCAAAGCCATGTTCCCATTACATGCAGCTTTCATATTCCAAAGGCATGATTCCGTACTCCATTTTCTGCTGATTGAACTTATTTACATCAAAACCCCCCCTTGCCAGTGTTCACCTATGATCCGTCAGGCTTTGTCCTGCCCTTCCACTCTTCTCGCTTTATTTCCTGCCACCCCTGCAATCAGTCTGAAGAAATGTCCCCACCCTAAACGTCACCTATCCATGTTCTCCAAGGATGCTGGCAGAACCGGTGAGTCACCCCCTGTATTTTATGTCTTTCTTTGGTAAACCAGCATCTATATAGTTCCTCGTTTCTGAACTATGTAGTCAGAAACTGAGGAGCAGTCCCATCGAACAGTGACGAAAGCCCATCACCCACTCTCATCAGGAAAGGAGGAAGTAGACTATTCATTTTGAAAGATGCAGAGGTCAATTTAAAATAGTTATTCTCACTTCCTATTACAATACATTTTTTTAGATTGAACACTGCCAATCTTCACCTCACTGCAGTGTAACTGATAATTAAATTTTAAAAACTTAATTGATGGCTGACAGCACATACATGGCAACGTTACTCGTTATATTTACAAAATCTTTCTCATCCCTTAATCCTAAATATTACACTAAATTAAAAGTACAAAATTATTTGACTAATTTAATAGCTATACTGAATGATATCGAAGCCAAGTCAATCACAATATTTAAAAGGGACTTGGATAAACATTTTGTTTAGAGATACAGCATGGAAACAGGCCCTTTGGCTCACCAGGTCCACACCATACATCGATCACCCGTTCACTGGTTCTATGTTATCCCATTTTTAAAATCCACTCCCTACACACCAGGGACAATATTCAGAAGCCAATTAACCAACAAACCTGCATGTCTTTGGGATGTGGGAGGAAACCCACATGGTCACAGGGAGAAGGTGCAAACTCCACAGACAGCACCCACTGTCAGGATCAAACCCAGATATCTGGTGAGGCAGCAGCTGTGCCTCTGTGTCAAGATGTGATCAACAATTTTTCACAGAAAGAATTTGGAAAAATTGAAAGCAGCTGGATTGGTGGCAGCCTTTTGTTGTGGATAGAGAATTGGTCTGCGAGTCAGGTGCACTCCAACTGGCCAGAATGCAATGAATTAAGCACAAACAGAATATACTGAAAAAAACTCAGCAGGTCAGGCAGTATTTATGGAAGGAGAATCAGCGATAACATATTATGTTGAAAACTATTTATCAGAACTGAGGGAATCTGATGAGTTTCCACCATTTTGATTTTGCTTCAGATTTTCAGCTCTTGAAATTATTATTTTCATTCAGCTACTTGCATTCAGAGATCAGCTTATTGTACATTAGTAACATGAAAGTAATACTCACAGTTCGTTGCACCCCCATGAGATGTGATGTGTGGATGAAAATGGGAAGTTAGACGTTGATAAACTCAACATTGTCATAGAGCCATACAACATGGAAACAGACCCTTTGGCCCAACTCGTTCAAGGTGACTAAGTTGATTAGCTGAGCTAGTCCCACTTGGGTGCACCTGGCCCCAATCCTTCGCTATCCGTGCACTTGTTTTAACTTTTTTTTTAAAATGTTGTAATTGTACCCACCTCCACTTCTAGCAGTTCCTTCCATGTACACACCACACTGGAAAACGTCACCCTCAAGGTCCCTTTTAAATCTTTCCCCTCTTGGCTTAAACATATGCCCTCCAGTTTTAAGGCTCTCTTAACCCGAGGAACAGACTGTAGCTTGTGATTTTGTGTCATGGCGAGTGCCTGGAACGTGCTGCCAGGATTGGTCATTGAGGCAGATACACCACCATGGCATTTAAGAGGCTTTTGTATAGGCATATTAATATGCAGGGAATTAAGGGATATGGATGTTGCGCATCCATAGATAACAAATGGTGTTAGTATTTATTATGTTTGGCACAGAAATTGTGGGCCAAAGGGCCTGTTCCGGTCTATAGGGTCAACCCTTATCCTCCTACTACCAAGGAAAATATATCCAGCCTATCAAGTCTCTAGCTCAAACCCTCAAGACCTGGTAACATGCTTGTTTTTTTTTAAACCTTTAACAGGTTATTGAAATCCATCCTATAGCAGGGCGATCAGAAATATTCAATGCTATATAGCCACTCTGATCTATTCTGTATTTATGCCTGCAATATTATGTTGTGCTGCAGCAAGCAAGAATTTCATTGTCTTATCTGGGACACATGACAATAAACTCTTGACTTGAGGCAGGATTGAGAGTGTAAAGAGACAAAGGGGATATAGGCAAATTGAGAGATGCAATGCAAGATGAAAAAAATGTGACAATCCACTCTCATCCGCAAAACAGAAAAGCAGTGTATTTTTTTTAAATATTGAGATAGAGTCATGTTGTTGATCAAATTGACCCATGTATCCCAGTGCACGTAACTTAGTGGTAAATGGCATGTTGGGTTTTGAAGGAACTTTTACTACAATTGTATAGCACCTTGGTGAGATCACACCAGGATAGTTATGCATCTTTGGTCGAGAAAACGGATGTTCTTGATATAATAGGAATGAGCAAAGATTTGCCAGACTGGTTAAAGGGTGCTGGGGTAAACTAGGACTATAATGCTCAATGCTTACAATGAGATCTCAAAATTCTTACGACATGGGAGAAAAGAAAAGACACGGTGGTAGAGAAATTCAGGAGGTCGGGCAGTATCTCTGAAGATAGGTGATATTTCTGGTCAGGACCCTCCTTCAGACTGAATGTTGCCCAGAGATGCTGCCTGACCTACTGAGTTATTCAAGCACCGTGTCCTTTCCTGTAAGCCAGCATTTGCAGTTTTTCATTTCAAAATTTGAGATTTTTAGTTTCAGCAACTATGGAGATGAAAAACATGAGGTGGGTCAAAGGCTTGATCATTTGCAACAAGTGAGAAGGGATAGAGGTCTAGTCAGAAGTGTGCCGAGCAAAGGCAATTTCAAATTCAGCTTTTTTTTGGTGCGCAATTGGCCCCAAGAGAACACCATTTCTGGTAAACAATACCAGACAGTAAACAATAAATGATTGCGTTTTCTTTGATAACCAAACTACAATTCCAGACAAGATTACTAGTTTGAGAAACATGGCATGGAATCAATTAGGTGATTCTTTAAGCTCCTTTATTGCATCAGACATGATGAAAAGAAGTTATGCATAGACAAGCAAACATGATCACAGATCAAACACAACCACAATCAATACGTATTCTACAGTACCAAGCCAGCACCATTTCTAACACCCTGGTTGTGTAACACTCAATAGCCAAACACTGGAATGAACCAAGCCTGGAGCTTAAGTACATGCTTTTGCAAAGTGACAAGACTCGCATTAATATTCCTCACCTTCCTCTTCCCCTTCTCCCTCCACTGAGTCAACACCCACTTCTTCATAATCCTTCTCCAGAGCAGCCATATCCTCACGGGCCTCTGAGAACTCTCCTTCCTCCATACCCTCACCAACATACCAGTGAACAAAGGCACGCTTGGCATACATCAGGTCAAACTTGTGGTCCAGGCGAGCCCAAGCCTCAGCAATAGCAGTGGTGTTGCTCAGCATACACACAGCTCGCTGCACCTTGGCCAGGTCACCTCCAGGAACCACAGTGGGAGGTTGGTAGTTGATGCCAACCTTGAAACCAGTTGGACACCAATCCACAAACTGGATGCTACGTTTGGTTTTAATGGTAGCAATTGCCGCATTAACATCTTTTGGCACCACATCACCACGATAAAGGAGGCAGCAGGCCATGTACTTGCCATGGCGTGGGTCACATTTGACCATCTGGTTGGCTGGCTCAAAGCAAGCATTGGTAATCTCAGATACCGAAAGCTGCTCATGATAGGCTTTCTCAGCGGAGATAACTGGGGCATATGTGGCCAAGGGGAAGTGGATACGGGGATATGGCACCAAGTTGGTCTGGAACTCAGTCAGATCAACGTTCAGGGCACCATCAAAGCGGAGGGAGGCTGTGATGGAGGACACTATCTGGCTAATGAGACGGTTCAGGTTGGTGTAGGTTGGTCGGTCAATGTCAAGGTTTCTGCGGCAGATGTCATAGATGGCTTCATTGTCAACCATGAAAGCACAATCTGAGTGCTCCAAGGTGGTGTGGGTGGTCAGGATGGAATTGTAGGGCTCTACCACTGCTGTGGACACCTGTGGAGCTGGGTAGATGGAGAATTCAAGCTTGGATTTCTTGCCATAGTCAACGGACAGACGTTCCATCAGCAGGGAGGTAAAACCGGAGCCAGTGCCACCACCAAAGCTGTGGAAGACCAGGAAACCCTGGAGACCTGTGCATTGGTCAGCCTGTGGAACACAAACACAGTTAGTTAGTTACATCCAAATGCTTCGAGCTGCAGACCAGATTCTAGATGTCCACCCAAATACTTACCAACTTGCGGATTCTGTCCAGAACTAGGTCAATAATCTCCTTGCCGATTGTGTAATGGCCACGGGCGTAGTTATTGGCAGCATCTTCTTTCCCAGTGATGAGTTGCTCAGGGTGGAAGAGCTGGCGGTAGGTACCAGTACGAACCTCATCTGAGAAAGAGCGAGGGGTTTCAGTTATATGGCCACATGTCATTAAATCATTGGGAGGGTGGAATGAGTGTGTGGGCACCTACCGATCACAGTTGGCTCCAGGTCCACAAACACAGCTCGGGGAACGTGCTTGCCAGCTCCCGTCTCACTGAAGAATGTGTTGAAGGAATCGTCTCCGCCCCCAATGGTCTTGTCACTGGGCATCTGACCATCAGGCTGGATGCCATGTTCCAAGCAGTACAACTCCCAGCAGGCATTGCCAATCTGGACACCAGCCTGGCCAACATGGATACTGATACACTCACGCTGTGAACAAAGGAACAATTTATTGTCATACAAACCATGTAAAAACAACAACTGTTTGTTGCATCAGCTCTCACATCTCTTTTTGAAAAATGCATAATATGCAATCCTTGATTCAGATTCTGCATATTTGTTATTCAAAACATTGAAGGCCGAAGTCAGCGGGTAACAAATGGACTTCAAGGATATGGAGGTTAGACACAAAAAGCTGGAGTAACTGTCAGTCAGGTAGCATACATTGAGAAAAGGAATAGGTGACGTTTCAGGTAGAGACCCTTCAGACCAAAGATTCTAGTATCATCTAGTATCTTTGCTTCAGACTGCCACAGATTGGGACTCTTATTCCGACCTCCATTCACTACACGGATGCTGCCTCATCCGCTAAATTGTGTTTTGCTCAACAATGCAACATGTGCATTGCCTTGCGTCTCAAACAAATTTAGTCTTAACTCTCGTGAACAAAATAATCTTGATAAATTAATGGAAATTACGATCAGTTCATCTTTCCCTAATAGCGACTGCAGTGACACTAATTGGTGGGCGGGGGCAAGTGCGTATGTCTCCGCAAGCGGCACAGAGGACCGTGGGAGATGTGGTCCCGCTGAGCCTCCCAAAGAGCCGCTGGCGTGATAAACGCACTACAATGTCCAGGATGCTTTGCACAATACGGCAGCACCATACAAGTCGTAACCGACATATTTCCACCCAGTTATTTTTTTAAAACCAGAAAATCTCGCCCAATCAGCAGAAAAAATTCTGCAGGGAAATCAACGGACGAACGAGGGCTCAAGGGAGGCTATCATACAATGGGGAAAGCAAATCACCGAGGTGGCAGAAGCAGATCAGAAAGTGAACTGCCGTTAAAAACAACAAAAACCGCACTTGCATTGCGGATATTGAACCCTCCATGCGGGGTGTTAAGTTTAGCGGCTCAGATTGCAGGCAAATAATTCCGATCACGTCCCAGCCTCACATCTCTAAATAAAGCGTTTCGTACAGAGCCCGGCGCGGCCACCAGCTCCCGCCCTTTTGCTCGGGAAATGGACCGTTTCACATGTGACTGCCGCAGAATTTACTGGCGCGTATTATAGGCGAATGGTGGAAAGGAAAACGTACAAGGTTACAGGGAGGAAAAGAAAAAAAGGTAGACTCGGACTCCCCGGGATCAGATCTATCTATTTAAAAACAAAAAAACACATAGGCGCCCAGCCTCCCGCCCTCGGGCAGCGCAGCATCCACACGCGTGATGATGGGAACCCGGGCTCGCTTCCAACCCAAAGAGACCTCATTCAAGCGAAATAATTGATTCCACTACCCCTCAGCAAACAAACAAAGAACATATTTGCATTTTTGGCAATGGTATTGACTTGAAGTAGGTAAGGAATGGGTTCGAGGGAAACCATTGGTGCAAGGTAGTTTTCTTACAGCCATTTAAAAAAAAAACATGCCAAAAAAAAAGCCAGTTTCACTTAACAATCACACCACCTCGCTTTTTTAAACCCTGTAATTTGCTTTGTAAATTGAAGGGGAAAACATTGCTTTTAGCCCCAAAATGAAACGATGACATAATTAGAAAAGGTAATTACATTCTTACAGTAAATATTAATTAAATCTTAACTAAAAAGACTTACATAATATAGCATACTTACCATTTTTTTCAATAAGTTATACTAGCTATGAGGATGATCCTACAAAAACTAGTGGGGTGACTGTTACTTTGCTCGACAGTAACGAGTCGATGTAAGTAACCTAATGCGAAGCGGCGGCTTCTCGGCACCTTTTATAGTGGAAGAGGCGGAGCGGGCGCTCGGTGCTCGCCTGCTATTGGCCCAGAGGAAGGAGAGGGGGGCTGTGATTGGGCCAGAGCCCCGTTAACGGTTCGATTCCCGCTGAAGGAGACGTCGCGGGGAAAAAAGCGCCGCAGAATGTGGTAGAAAAGGGGCGAGTACTCCCTTCCCTTTTGGGCAAACGGTGAGGTTGAAAATGGAATCTGTGTTATTATGTCCCCCTCATAACCATCCTCTTGAAATATTACAAGCATCCTGCAGAGTCCCACCTTGTTCATTCAGAGATCAAAACCTGAGGGGAGAAATGATGAATTGCAGATATTTCATTCAGTTAATTTTCAATCACATCATATTTGTACAAGGATGAAAGGGAGAATAAACCGAAAGGGTGGGGCATTGACAGGTTTAATAACGTTTGAGCATATCGATTTCATGAATTTAATTATTCCGTCTGAAACGTCATCCATTCCTTCTCTCCAGATATACTACCTGTCCCGCTGCGTTACTCCAGCATTTTGTACCTTATCTTTGATTTAATGAAACCCCTTCTCTGCAAGGCATCTGCATTAAGGGCGTGGATGGTGGCAATGGCAGAATGCGGGCTATGAGAGCAGCAATTTGACCGAGCCTGCAGTTGCTGCAGAATTTACATCACACCCCATCACGTACTCTGACTCATTTTCTAAGAATGTCAAAAAGAACAGATGCTACACAGCCTATTTGCAATTAAATCTTTTATTTTCTAACCATTTGCAACAACGATTGCCCTCGATCCTTGTTGCAAAAACATGCTTAAGCATTTGCAATCTTTAGATCAATCGATAGAAAATGTCACCTTAACCACAAGTCTGCAGGATTTCAGTGCAGTTTACACACATAAAATGGAGGCATGCAATGCAAAACTGCGCACCTTCCCTTTTTTTTTTACAAAGAATATACATTTTTGGGGGTGAGATAGGAAGACAGCGTTTTGGTTGAGTAGTAGCAATATCGATTCTGAATCAGAGATTATGGAGCTCAGGACCTTACCGGAGATTTAAGGTTGTAAATGAAATACAAAACTGCGCGCCTTCCCTTTTACAAAGAGGAGACTTTTTTTTGCGAGTTAGAAAGGCAGTGTTTGGGTTCAGTAGCAGCAATATCGAGTCTGAATCAGAGATTATGGACCATTCCGGAGATTTAAATCTGTAATCTGGAAAACCTGATAAAGAGATAACAATGATATAGATGAAGGAAATAGCCAAACAGCCGCTATTTAAGTAACTTTAGATGGTATCAAAGGTAATCTCTGTAGCCCCAAAACCTACTACCCGTTCAGAATACTGGACGCATTTGTATAAATGATCAAGTTCTCGTACTGTGGCATATTCAGAGGAGTGTGTGTCATTGTAACATGTTCCTATCACGTGCATAGAGGGCTCATCAGAGACTCCTTTTATCATCATTAGAAAAGAGAAACGATATTTATTGGAATATCACAATGCAGGATTTAACTCCAAAAATAGACCCTGCTTTACAAATCTGAGAACGAGCTTTATGAGGAAGAGGCAATGATTGTGAACGAGGGAAATCCAGTGGACAATCTATATCTGTGCTTTCAGAAAGCTTTCGATAAACACCTGATACTAAGTCACTTCACGAGAGAATATGATACATTGAATGGGAAACTGGTTCCAGTCCAGTAATCCTATTTTCAAAACTAAATTCTATTCATAACATGTTACACTGTATATTTAAATAATTACAATTCATAGTGCAACACAGATCACAAGGCATCTAGTGTGTCTTAATCCACTTGTATACAAGGTTCATTTTACACCACTACAACACAAATTATTTTCTTCACATTCATCTCAATACAATCAGCCCCAGGGGTTTGTGTGTGGGTTCCAGCCCCTTAATGCGCAAATGGTGGGAGGGCCCCAAACTGTAGGCATCGGCTGAGACCCTCTGTGGCAACTACACAAGCTTCAGTATATATCCCTCGGCAGTGTACCCTAGGCTTGGGAATGAGCTCGTCTGCAACATTCGGACAGGGCCAATTCCTTGCACTGGAAGACCAGCAAATTTCAGCTGCACCAAGACACTTCCTTCACTGAGTTGATTATCTTTCAGCAGCAGCTGCTATAAGTCTCAATGTCCCTCGGAGTAATGTGTTCCGCAGCTGTTCGGGATGAACCTCGGCAAGGACCACTGCTTCCATTTCCAGACATTCCTGGCAAACACACATTCCAGAAGGCAATGGACGATGGGGTCACCTTCACCCACGGCCACCTCGGATGCAGTGTGCGATGGAGCCGAGACTCAAGGCATGGAAGAATAATTTGATGGGGAGCAAGACAGACACAAAATGCTGGAGTAACTCAGCGGGTCAGGCAGCATCTCTTGAAAAAAGGAATAGGTGATGTTTCGGTTCGGAACCCTTCAGCCTTTCTCTAGACAAAACTTAGTGCTTATTTCAAAATTCAGATGACGTGGTAATGTGGGAAAGTCTGAAAAAGATGATTGGTATGTTTAGCCCAGGTGTTTATGTGCTGGGGATGCGTGATGGGGGAGAGATGCCAATATGGTGAGGGGAGCAGTGGGAAGGTTGAACAGGGCGCCCTAGTCGTCTTACTAGTTTTACTGTTCGTATCTCTTCATTATCACCTCCTCCACTGCCAACAATGGACCATTGTGGGCTCCTGGGACATCGGTGCCGACTCTGATTTGTTCTGTACCTTTTCATACCCCGAGTTTCCCTCTTCCCTCTCCCCAGGGTCTCGACCCGAAACGTCACCCATTCCTTCTCTCTAGAGATGCTGCCTGTCCCACCGAATTATTCCAGCATTTTGTGTCTACCTTCGATGAATGGATTTGTTAGGTGTAAATTCCACATGTAACAGGAAATGGAGGTGTCCTTTATTGCACCTATGTGTTAGGTAAGTTTTGGAGTTGTTTTCTAATCACGGGAAAAAGGAGGTTGAATGTTGAACAACGGTGAATAAGCCGTAGGATTTGCACGTCTGTGTAGGTAAATAGAGGAATTGTGTCCTAATAACAGGAGGTTGAATGTTGATCAATGGAAAAACAAGTGCAGGATGTGCGTCCTAGAAACATAGAAAATAGGTGCAGTTGGAGGCCATTTGGCCCTTCGAGGCATACATTGTGATCAAGGTTGATCATCCACAATCAGTAACCCAATCCTGCCTTCTCCCCATAATCCCTTGATTCCGCTAGCCCCCCCAGAGCTCTATCTAACTCTCTTTTAAACTCATCCAGTGAATTGGCCTCTACTGCCTTCTGTGGCAGAGAATTCCACAAATTCACAAACCTCTAGGTGAAAAAGTTTTTTCTCATCTCAGTTGTAAATGGCCTCCCCTTTATTCTTACACTGTGGCCCCTGGTTCTGGACTCCCCTAACGTTGGGAACATTTTTCCTGCATCTAGCTTGTCCAGTCCTTTTATAATTTTATATGTTTCTAAATCCAATGAATACAAGCCCTGTCTTTCCAATCTTTCCCCATATGACAGTCCAGCCATCCCGGGTATTAACCTCGTGAATCTACGCTGCACTGCCTCAATAGCAAGGATGTCCTTCCTCAAATTAGGAGACCAAAACTGCACACAATACTCCAGATGTGGTCTCACCAGGGCCCTGTACAACTGCAGAAGGACCTCTTTACTCCTATTCTCAAATCCCCTTGTTATGAAGGCCAACATGCCATTAGCTTTCTTCACTGCTACGCTGTTCCTGCATGTTTACTTTCAGTGACTGGTGTACAAGGACACCCAGGTCTCGTTGCACTTCCCTTTGTCCTAATTTGACACCATTGAGATAATAATCTGCCTCCTTGTTCTTGCCGCCAAAGTGGTTAGCCCCGCATTTATCTACATTATATTGCATCTGCCCACTCACTCAACCTGTCCAAGTCATCCTGCAACCTCCTAGCATCCTCTTCGCAGTTCACACTGCCACCCAGCTTTGTGTCACCTGCAAATTTGCTAGTGTTACTATTAATCCCATCATCTAAAACATGATTGTATTATATTGCAATATTGTAAATAGTTGCAGCCCCAGCACTGAGCCTTGCAGCACTCCACTAGTCACTGCCTGCCATTCTGACAGGAACCCGTTTATTCCTACTCTTTGTTTCCTGTCTGCCAACCAATTCTCTATCCATGTCAATACCCCACCCCCAATACCATGTGCTCTAATTTTGCCCACTAATCTCCTGTGTGGGACCTTATCAAAGGCTTTCTGAAAGTTCAGATACACTACATGCACTGGCTCTCCTTCATCCATTTTACTTGACACATCCTCAAAAAATTCCAGAAGATTAGTCAAGCAGGATTTCCCTTTCATAAATCCATTCTGACTTGGACCAATCCTTTTACTGCTATCCAAATGCGCCGTTATTACTTCTTTAATAATTGACTCCAGCATCTTCCCCACCACCAATATCAGGCTAACTGGTCTACAATTCCCTGTTTTCTCTTTCGCTCCTTTCTTGAAAAGTGGGATAACATGAGCTACCCTCCAATCCACAGAAACTGATCCTGAATCTATAGAACCCCCATTGGAAAATGATCACCAATACGTCCACGATGTCTCGAGCCACTTCCTTGGGGACCCTGGGATGTAGACCATCAGGCTGTGGGGATTTATCAGCCTTCAGTCCCATCAGTCTACCCAATATTATTTCTCGCCTAATGCAAATTTCTTTCAGTTCTTCCATCTCCCTAGATCCTCTGTCCTCTAGAACATCTGGGAGATTGTTTGTGTCTTCCTTAGTGAAGACAGAACCAAAGTACCTGTTCAACTCTTCTGCCATTTCCTTGTTCCCCATAATAATTTTGCTTGTTTCTGCCTTCAAGGGACCCACATTTGTCTTTACTAATCTTTTTCTCTTAGCATACCTAAATAAGCTTTTACTATCCTTCTTTATATTCTTGGCCAGCTTACCCTTGTACTTCATCTTTTCATCCCGTATTGCCCTTTTTGTTACCTTCTGTTGTCCTTTGAAAGTTTCCAATCCTCTGGCTTCCCGCTACTCTTTGCTGTGTTATACACATTTTCTTTTAGCTTTATTCCATCCCTACCTTCCCTTGTCAGCCACGGTTGCCTCTTACTCCCCTTAGAACCTTTCTTCCTCTTTGGAATGAAATGATCCTGCATCTTCTGGATTATGCCCAGAAATTCCTGCCATTGCTGTTCCTCCGTCATTCCTGCTACGATCTTTTTCCAGTCGACCTAGGCCAGCTCCTTTCTCATGCCTTCATAGTTCCCTTTGTTCATCTGCAACACTGACACTTTAATCTTCTCCCTCTCAAAAATTGCAGAGTAAAACTTATCATATTATGTTCACTACCTCCTTGCGGTTTCTTTACCTTGAGTTCCCTTATTAAATCTGGTTCATTAGACAACACTAAATCCAGAATTGCCTTCTCTCTGGTAGGCTCCAGTACAAGCTGCTCTAAGAATCCATCTCGGAGGCACTCTACAAACTCTCTTCCTTGGGGTCCAGAAGCAGAACCAACCTAATTTTCCCAGTTTACCTGCATATTGAAATCTCCCATAACCACAGTGGCATTATCTTTGTTACATGCCAACTTTAGCTCCTGCTGCAACTTGCACCATATATCCAGGCTACTGTTTGGGGGCTGTAGATAACTCCCATTAGTGTCTTCTTACCTTGACAATTCCTCAATTCTATCCACAGCGGCTCTACATCGTCAGTCCCTATGTCCTCTATTGCGGCCCCTTGTTCGGTCCATGAGGGAATTGTTTTCCAATGACAAGGAACAGAAGGTTAAATATTGGTCAATGGTGAATTGTTTCAAAGGTGTAAAATCCACATGTAAGCATTGTGTTGTGGGGATATAAAAAATGCTGTGGGTGCTGTGAATCGTTGAAACACTTTGGGTTCTCTCAGAGAGTTTCCCAGTGCGTCTTCCCAGGGAGAGTTTCTCCCCCACTAATGCTCTGTGGGGGAGGACCACAGTCTAGGGTCCTTCCGCTGCTGGACATTGGAGGGCAGAGTCTAATGGGGGTCACCCCTCAAACAAGGGGAGAACACCCCAGGGGGCCCCAAGAGCGGCGAGAGTGCCTGGTATTATGATAGGTGTAGGAATGAACTGCAGACGCTGGCTTACACCGTATTATGACAGTTTCGTAAACACTGCCAAATATAACTATAATGAGTATATGTATAGCTGCTGAGAATGTCAGAAGAGTTTTTGCACTATTCTTGTTAAATTAATTTTTCTGAATAAAGTTTATTTTGGGGGGGGGGGGGGGGGGAGTACTGTTAATGAATAAACCGGCCTGTTTGAGAAACTTAACACTATTCTACGAGATGTTTTATTTTGTGTCTGTTCCGTAATTAAGAGGGCAACTGGGTCCCACGTGAAGGCCAGGTTCAGGGTACAGGTTAGACGCAAAATTCCCTCCAACATGTGGCATTCCGCCAAGGGATTTTGGTAGTCTGATCAGGGCACTGTCTGACAGGATCCACCGCTTCCCTCTCCTGCGACACCTTAAGGACAATTCATACAGAACATTGTTTTGCAGGTGGCTTTTTTCAAGGCATTTTCTCACCAGACAAGGAGCTGATTGCAACATTTGCCACCATTTGTCAAAGGATTTAAAGCGGTCAGCAAACCTTGTAGCGTTTTGAAGACATCGTGCATCTGCCTCCTGTTTTTCCCCCTCGTCTGCCCTTTCATTAGCTCAGGGTTGGGTTGGAATGACTGGAGTCTAGCAGCTTGTTGCAGCTGCATTCTCCTTTCCAGTCCCCATGCAATCGCCTTGACTCATTGTTTCAATGGGTAGCTTGTTGGCAAGAGGACGGGTGTCGTGTCCTGAGTCACGTACCTGTTCCCTTTCCTATTTCCTACAGCCAAAATATGATATTGAATGGGATGTATGCCATGCTGGAATTATGTTACTGATGATATCTGATGTCTGAAGAAGGGCTTGACCCGAAACGTCACCCATTCCTTCTCTCCAGGGATGCTGCCTGTCCCGCTGAGTTACTCCAGCATTTTGTGTCTATCTTCAGTTTAAACCAGCATCTGCAGTTCCTTCCTACACGTATCCAAATCAGGGATGGCATGTATATATATATTTTTTAATGAATAAAGTTTATTTTTGTAATTATGGGACCTGAAACGTCACTTACTGTATCCATGTAGTCCGGAGATGCTGCCCGACACGCTGAGTTACTCCAGCACTTTGATTGATGTCCTTTTTTTATTTTGATAAAGTGCCTTGTGGCATTTTATTGTCTGATACACAGTGTGTAAATGCAAGTTTTTATCAGCACCATGCAATAATGAAAACTGCCACTTTTCCTTGTCCCATATGGTTTATTCAGCGCGGAGTTTGATCGTTTACAAAAGTGATAATGTACTGCAGACAGATTAAAGACGGGGATAGTGTTTATTGAGAAAGTAATAAAGACGGTACATGTGAGTTAGATTTGCAACAAAGTCTGCAGTGGTGTACAATTTGAGACTAATTAAAATTGCTGCAAATCACAAATGTGATCATAACTCATTTAAATAAGAGCCATCCTTGACCAAAAACCAGTTGAGGTCAATTAAGGATTTTCTGGACACAATGGGAGTATAATGCAGCACAGGAGGAGATCAAACAAAGTATGTATACAAACAGAACAAAATAAATATGGATGTGAACAATTTAAGGTTGATTAAACAAAAACTGATGCAAATCATGTAGCTGTTTGTCACTGATGAAAGGACTCCACTTTGGTGGATAGTCTTGATAATTAATTATGTATAACCCACAATATTTATTACATTTGTCTTATTCCCTGTTACACCAGCACCATGTTTTAATATTCCTCACCTTCTTCTTCCCCATCTCCCTCCACTGAGTCAACACCCACTTCTTCATAATCCTTCTCCAGAGCAGCCATATCCTCACGGGCCTCAGAGAACTCTCCTTCCTCCATACCCTCACCAACATACCAGTGAACAAAGGCACGCTTGGCATACATCAGGTCAAATTTGTGGTCCAGGCGAGCCCAAGCCTCAGCAATAGCAGTGGTGTTGCTCAGCATACACACAGCTCGCTGCACCTTGGCCAGGTCACCTCCAGGAACCACAGTGGGAGGCTGGTAGTTGATGCCAACCTTGAAACCAGTTGGACACCAATCCACAAACTGAATGCTACGTTTGGTTTTAATGGTAGCAATTGCCGCATTGACATCTTTTGGCACCACATCACCACGATAAAGGAGGCAGCAGGCCATGTACTTGCCATGGCGTGGGTCACATTTGACCATCTGGTTGGCTGGCTCAAAGCAAGCATTGGTAATCTCAGATACCGAAAGCTGCTCATGATAGGCTTTCTCAGCGGAGATAACTGGGGCATATGTGGCCAAGGGGAAGTGGATACGGGGATATGGCACCAAGTTGGTCTGGAACTCAGTCAGATCAACGTTCAGGGCACCATCAAAGCGGAGGGAGGCTGTGATGGAGGACACTATCTGGCCTATTAATCGGTTTAGATTAGTATAAGTTGGTCGGTCAATGTCAAGGTTTCTGCGGCAGATGTCATAGATGGCTTCATTGTCAACCATGAAAGCACAATCTGAGTGCTCCAAGGTGGTGTGGGTGGTCAGGATGGAATTGTAGGGCTCTACCACCGCTGTGGACACCTGTGGAGCTGGGTAGATGGAGAATTCAAGCTTGGATTTCTTGCCATAGTCAACGGACAGACGTTCCATCAGCAAGGAGGTAAAACCGGAGCCAGTGCCACCACCAAAGCTGTGGAAGACCAGGAAACCCTGGAGACCTGTGCATTGGTCAGCCTGTGGAACACAAACACAGTTAGTTAGTTACATCCAATAATGACCAGCTATAGAAACAGTTTACATGACAGTTCCTTTCCTACACGAGCTAATGTACTTACTAGTTTACGGACTCTGTCCAGAACTAGGTCAATAATCTCCTTGCCGATTGTGTAATGGCCACGGGCGTAGTTATTGGCAGCATCTTCTTTCCCAGTGATGAGTTGCTCAGGGTGGAAGAGCTGGCGGTAGGTACCAGTACGAACCTCATCTGAGAAAGAGCGAGGGGTTTCAGTTATATGGCCACATGTCATTAAATCATTGGGAGGGTGGAATGAGTGTGTGGGCACCTACCGATCACAGTTGGCTCCAGGTCCACAAACACAGCTCGGGGAACGTGCTTGCCAGCTCCCGTCTCACTGAAGAATGTGTTGAAGGAATCGTCTCCGCCCCCAATGGTCTTGTCACTGGGCATCTGACCATCAGGCTGGATGCCATGTTCCAAGCAGTACAGCTCCCAGCAGGCATTGCCGATCTGGACACCAGCCTGGCCAACATGGATACTGATACACTCACGCTGTGAAGAAAACAGATAAAAAGTGATGATCAATGTATTAGTTTCATAAGTATTGGGATGATCATTTAGGACAGTCCACTGGTCCATCAACATGGATGCACATCATTGACTCCAACATTTAAATCAATCACAGGATGAATAGTCCCAATGCATTTGGCGGTACCAAGCAGAAGTGAGGGTTCACCAACTAAACAGGTCACTGGACTAGTCAGTCCCAGAGGAGTCACTCATTACCCCACATTGGAAAATGGTCAGGGAAAATGCTTACACAAGATGTGTGGGAGTAGAAAGAAACAGCATATAGTTGAGGGTTGGTATAAATATTATGTGTAGAGAAATAGGATTCAATTTTGGTTGAATAACCAAACAGCTCCTCAGTACTTCATCCTCAAATTCTATATTATATACATTGTGCTTCAGTGCAATTACGTTCAAATATCCAGCCTACTGGTCAATAGTATTTTATTGTCATATGTCTCAAAATGGAACAGAGAAATTCTTCCCATTTGCATGAACTAAATCGAACTTTTCAAGCAATGATTGACACTTCACAGAAGCAAGTCAAAAAATCTATTTTTAAATCTCAATTGACATCTTTGTCTATATCCCATCTTGCGGATTTTGACTAAACCAGCTGACATCGTTCAGAAGGAGTTAAAATAATATTTCAAGAGGTGGCTTCTGTATTAAAAAGGGAATTCCGTTCATGTCTGAATGCGTTTGCTGCAAATCTGGAACCTGCTTCACTAAACAATAGGTCTTATTCTGGAGCAAGCATGTCCGCTAGGCTGGGAGCAGCTCAGTCCTGCGATTGTTTTGGTGAGCCGCTGCTTCTGATGCTGCGCTTGGGCGAGGCCACACTGCAGTGCGCAGCAAAGATCAGCTCTTGCACTAGATCTTTGGTGGGCAGTGTTTTCAACTCCAAGACACAAATTGTTACAACCAGACAAAACATAACCACCACACCCCGCTTGCAAAAAGCACCCCCCCCCCCTAAAACAGGAGTGCTTTCACGACGCTACATTTAAACTGTGGACTACGGATCTTTAGAGGGCTGTGTATGTGCCTGGGTGACCCAGTTTGACGTTGGCTTTATGCCTGACGCAGGGCCACTTCGGCGTAACGCTGTCGGCTGTGGGACCTGCGGCGATTCTGCCTGTGGAAGGGTCTGGACGTTGTTGACGCTGCCATGTTAGATGAAGCACAGGGACAGCGAAGGAAGTAGCTGCAAGTGTTAGAGTTTCCCAACAAAGCCAAGTATTCGGAAGGGAATAAGAGAGAGGGGGGGGGGGGGGGGGGGGAGAGAACTAAAACTCCGCCCACATCCCGTACTCACTCACTCTTGTACCAGATCAGTGTAGATCAATTAGTGTATTATTTATACATTAATTTCAACAAAAGCCCTCGGTCTTTTCCTTTCCTGGAGTGCCCAGTTTCTCCACAACGCATTTTCTGAACCTATAATGAGGGTTTCTTCACAGAAAACCCGTTTTGTTTGTGAACAGCAGAAATATGCCCTGCCATTTGATTTGAATACTTGTTCAAGTATGAACAAGTATGGGCCAAGTATGTTCACAAATATAACAAAAAAAGGGTGATATTCGGCCCAACGTTGACGCAGCCAACTTCCCGCCCTTGTCTTTATTCCCCTCGTGAATTTACCCGGGCGTCAATGTTTACACACTGGTTTGTTTGGTGCTGAGCACACACGGATCACCTCGTCTGTCTCACACCATCGTCAGGAACAAAGAGAAACCTAACAGCACTAAAGGCAATTTGAGATGTTGCTGTGCGGGAAGAAGAAAGATAAAGACTTGTTTTGCATTAAACAGCATCTTACCATGATGCCTGGTCCTTGGTCGTAGACAAAGCAAATGGAATAAAGAGAAGGCTTGAGAAACTTCTTCCTACAGCGCGACTTTTACGGGTCGTCGTAAGAAAGAATCTGCAAGACAGACGGCAGAAACATGTTCTTATACTAAGACCTGACCGCTACCTGGGCAGCGTTGCCGCTCTCATTGGATGACCCCACATTGAGTGGCGGGGGAACCGCCGCAATGTCGCCTCGTTGATAGGGAGACACACCCTCCGTTATGCGATTCGCAAGAACCGATTGGCGAAACGCAGCAGAATCAGTGAATCAGTGAATCGCCTTTGACCACTGGGTTGTTAAAGAAGGAACTGCAGATGCTGGAGAATCGAGGGTTACACAAAAAGCTGGAGAAACTCAGCGGGTGCAGCAGCATCTAAGGAGTGAAGGAGATAGGCGACGTTGAAGGGTCTCGACCCGAAACGTCGCCTATCTCCTTCACTCCTTAGATGCTGCTGCACCCGCTGAGTTTCTCCAGCTTTTTGTGTAACCCGCCTTTGACCACTTGTGGTTTTCAACAAAGGCTGAGATTTGATGAAAGCGTGAAACCGAGAGCGCTAACGCGCCACAAGACCTTGATTTTCAACTCTAATACATCTTAACAATCATTTCTACCACCGTAAATTAAACAGCAAATGCTTTGATCCACTAAACATCAATTCAAAAGGACACAACATTCTCACTCTGCAGCATCAATATGTCCCGCTTTATTAAATCGTATTTATCTGCCCAAGACACGATAGCGAAATGTATCTTCGGTGTAAACCAGCATCTGCAGTTCCTTCCTACACATTTTGACCCGCTGAGTTACTCCAGCATGTTGTGCCTATATTTATAAATGTGCACACAAGTCATTACTATCTAAATGGCGTAAATTTGGGAAAAGTTGGCAACGGGATCTGGGGGTCCTTGTTCATCAGTCTATGAAAGTAAGCATGCAGGTACAGCAGGCAGTGAAGAAAGCGAATGGCATGTTGGCCTTTATAACAAGAGGAATCGAATATAGGAGCAAAGAGATCCTTATGGAATTGTACAGGGCCCTAGTGAGACCACACCTGGAGTATTGTGTGCAGTTTTGGTCCCCTAATTTGAGGAAGGACATTCTTGCTATTGAGGGAGTGCCGCGAAGGTTTACAAGGTTACTTCCCGGAATGGCGGGACTGTCATATGCTGAGAGAATGGAGCGGCTGGGCTTGTACACTCTGGAGTTTAGCAGGATGAGAGGGAATCTCATTGAAACATATAAGATTGTTAAGGGCTTGGACACGCTAGAGGCAGGAAACATGTTCCAGATGTTGGGGGAGTCCAGAACCAGGGGCCACAGTTTAAGAATAAGGAGGAAGCCATTTAGAACGGAGACGAGGAAACACTTTTTCACACAGAGAGTGATGAGTGTGGAATTCTCTGCCTCAGAGGGCGGTGGAGGCAGGTTCTCTGGATGTTTTCAAGAGAGATAGATAGGGCTCTTAAAAATAGCGGAGTCAGGGGATATGGGGAGAAGGCAGGAACGGGGTACTGATTGGGGATGATCAGCCATGATCACATTGAATGGCGGTGCTGGCTCGAAGGGCCAAATGGCCTACTCCTGCACCTATTGTCTATTGTCTATTGTAATTTTCTGACCATTTAAATGGGTTAGGAATACCATGTGTAATAAAAGGTAGACAACATTGCTGGAGAAACTCAGCGGGTGCGGCAGCATCTATGGAGCGAGGTGAGGCCTGGATAGAGTGGATGTGGAGAGGATGTTTCCACCAGCGGGAGAGGCCACGACTAGAGATCACAGCCTCAGAATTAAAGGACGTTCCGTTAGGAAGGAGATGAGGAGGAATTTCGTTAGTCAGAGGTTGGTGAATCTGTGGGATTCTTTGCCACAGAAGGCTGTGGAGGCCAAGTCAATAGATGTTTTTGGCAGAAATAGATAGATTCTATGATTAGTACGGGTGTCAGAGGAGAAGGCAGGGGAATGGGGTTTGGAGGGAGAGCTAGATCAGCTATGATTGAATGGCGGGGTAGACTAGATGGGCCGAATGGCCTAATTCTGCTCCTGTCGCTTATGAGCTCATGAGGCACATTGCAATATTAAGGGCAGACTCCCAATACCGTCAATGGCCGTGCTCAGGATAGCGCCACAGCGGTTTGTGGCTATACTGATCATCTGGGATCTACTGATGTGCTTATACTGCAGGTGTGGTAGCGTTGCAGAATGACCACAAAATGAATCTCACTGTGCACTGTAACCCCACCCAAACACAAGCAATCAGCCAAGCAAGCGTTCTGCACCAAAATATTTTCCAAGCCCAGACAAATTCTTTACTTCGATCTTCTTGCTCCCATTGCAACAGCGGAGCAACAATAACTGAAAACAAGTTAAAGCTGGAAAGGGTTCAGAGGATAGACACAAAAAGCTGGAGTAACTCGGCGGGACAGGCAGCATCTCCGGAGAGAAGGCATGGGTGGCGTTTCGGTCTGAAACATCACCCATCTCCTTCTCTCCAGAGATGCTGCTGCACCCGCTGAGTTTCTCCAGCAATTTTGTCCACCATGTGTGATAAAGTCCGTTTTACATTTTCATTGCATCCAACAAATGCATTTGCACGCTGCGATAGATTGGCGACTAATAGCGGTATTGGTTCACTGGAATGTAAATGTGCGAAGCGATGTGTTATTTCCAGGTCAGCGCTGCATCAGCGACGGAGGCGACACGGGGCCCTTTGTTTCAGTTGTAACGACGCGAGGCTTGTATTGTGTGGGAAGGAACTGCAGGTGCTGGTTTGCACCGAAGATAGACACAAAATGCTGGAGTAACTCAGCGGGGACAGACGGTATCTCTGGAGAGAAGGGAATAGGTGACGTTTCGGGTCGAGACCCTTCTTCAGTCTATTTCTGGAGAAAGACAGCGGGTGCAGCAGCATCTATGGAGCGAAGGAAATAGGCAACGTTTCGGCCCGAAACGTTGCCTATTTCCTTCGCTCCATAGAGTTTCTCCAGCACTTTGTCTACCTTCGATTTTCTAGCATCTGCAGTTCCTTTTCAAACATTCAGTCTATTTCCTATTCCCTTTCTCCAGAGATGCTGTCTGACCCGCTGGTTTACTCCAGCTTTTTGTGTCCATCTTCGGTTTAAACCAGCGTCGCCAGTTCCTCCCATCACAGGGGCAAAGTGGAATTGCGTCGAGAAGATTGTGCTGAGATGACAGAGTTACAAAGGATGGAAAGGTTCAGACAAGCCTGTGCTGTAAATCTGTGTCTCAAATGACACCAGAACTTATGTCACTTATTTTGTGTGGACAGGGAATAATGTAACGTGTTTTTTTAAATATATTGGTTATTGCTCGCTCCTGTGAAAATGTATCCATTGTTTAAAGGATGGGCGGCTCCCGTGTACCACATGACGAGCTTTGCAGAGATCCAGTACCATGTGACTCATACTGCGGCGATTTATTTTCCCCTCAGATGTTCGTCAAGTTGTTCCTTTCCCGTGTCGAAGACAGGGCGTTGTGCGGGAAAAGGAGGGGCTGTGTGCATTTGGTACTCGACTCGAAACGTCACCTTCTCTCCAGAGACGTTGTCTGACCCGCTGAGTTACTCCAGCATTTTGTGTCCATCATCGCACGGGTAGCCGTGGTAGTGTAGGAGACTCGACAGGAAAGGGGACATTGTCCACTGCAAAACTTACTATTCAGGGATGTGCAGGAAGGAACTGCAGGTGCCTGTTTAAACCGAAGATGGACACAACAATCTGGAGTAACTCAGCGGGACAGGCAGCGTCTCTGGAGAGAAGGAATGGGTGGCGTTTCTGGTCGAGACCCTTCTTCAGACTGAGAGACAGGGGAAAGGGAAACAAGAGATAGAGGCGGTGGTTTAGAGAGATACATAACAAACGAAAGTAACGATGATAAAGGAAACAGGCCATTGTTTGCTGTGGCATAGGTGAAAACGAGGTACAGACAAAGAGACTCAACAAGACGACTTTGAAAATAGTACAACGATTTGGGGTGGGGGAGGGATGGAGAGAGGGGGGGGAGGATGCAAGAGTTATTTGAAGTTAGAGAAGTCAATATTCATACCGCTGGGGTGTACGCTGCCCAAGCGAGGTATCGGGTGCTGTTCCTCCAATTTGCCTCACCCTGACAGTGGAGGAGGCTCAGGCCAGAAAGGTCAATATGGTAATGGGAAGGAGAAGTGTTTGACAACCTATTTAGGGACAGTGTTGGTAGTTCCTGGGGGTGGGGGGGGGGGGGGGGGCTCCTCTTGAATTTGCACCTTTGTAACATGACAATGGTGTATTCCCCTCTATAAATATGTCTCAATATACGTGTGTATAAACATAATGCAAAATATTCAAATCCAGCGGCACCATTGCATTAATACTAATATTTCAAAACCATTTAGAACAATTTTCGATAAAGATCATATATTTGGCATTTGCACTGGCATGATACTAAAACCAAATAGTAATTGACTGCAGAGACACACAAAATGCTGGAGTAGCTCAGAGGGTCAGGCAGCATCTCTGGGGAAAAGGAATAGGTGACTGTCATTGTTCAGTCTGAAGAAGGGTTCCGACCTGAAAAGTCACCCATTCCTTTTCTCCAGAGATAAAAATACAAGCCTTTCTTTTATGTATCGAAAGGAACTGCAGACACTGGTTTAAACCGCAGATAGACACAAAAAGCTGGAGTAACTCAGCGGGACAGGCAGCATCTCTGGAGAGAAGGAATGGGTGACGTTTCGGGTCGAGACCCTCTTCAGATGGTGTCTATTAAGAAGGGTTTCGGCCCGAAACGTTGCCTATCTCCTTCGCTCCATAGATGCTGCTGCACCCGCTGAGTTTCTCCAGCACTTTTGTCTACCTTCAATCTTTCTTTTATGTATCTTTCTTTTTTTTAATGGTGTACAGTTTCCCGCATGAATCTATTCCCTGAACTCCACCGGCTCTGCCCTGTGCTGGTATCAATCAATCAATCGTGGCGGACTCTGAATTTATGTAGAAAAGTTAATTGGAAATGTGAGTTATGAATTTTTGCGAGACGTTTTTGATAAAGAATAAAATGGAGCTTATCGTATAAAAATATTATTACTATATTGAAAACAGACTAAGGCAAGCAATGAAATCGTTTTTACCACGCCTTTGTTCAGTGCTTGTTCCAGAACACACTAGGCACAACACTGCCAGTAATCGTAATGCACCTTATCTCTCACTGATTGCATCTTGCACAGATAATTAGAATGGACTGCTGAGTCGTCAATCCCGTTGCTAGGAGATGAATGGCTCTGTTGGCATGGCAACCGTCTTTCACCTTATTGCAAGCTCCTTTTACATGGAGCATGTGCCTGCTATCACATCCATAGTATAAACTGTATTTGCAATTCAATTTCTTGCCAGCACAGCAACTCTCAGTGTTCAATATCCTCGTATAATTTTGCATGTCGTCCTCCCTTGACTGAGATTTTAACATGTGAAACTCTCAGACTGGTTTGGTTTGTAAGAACTTACATTTCTTTACCTTATTTCACCTTCCCGTTCCCCCCCCCCCCCCCCCCCCCCCTTCTTCCCTGTGCCCCACTTGGACGTGCACCCATTTCTCACCTTCCCCCTACTCATCCACCTATATTCCTTCTTCACGCTTTACAATTAGTACCTCTTCCATCCTATCTCACGCCTGTTGTCTTTTCATTACTAGCCTTTGTCCAACCATCTGCTCTCATAGTCTGAAGAAGGGTCTCGACCCGAAACGTCGCCTATCTCCTTCACTCCTTAGATGCTGCTGCACCCGCTGAGTTTCTCCAGCTTTTTGTGTAACCATCTGCTCTCATAACTCCTCTCATCTCTCTCCACCTGTCTCTCGAAGGCACAGAGTGCTGGAGTAACTCAACGGGTCAGGCAGCATCTCTGGAGAACATGGATAGGTGACGTTTCGGGTCCAAGACTGATGAAAGGACCTGACCCGAAACATCGCCTTGCCTGACCCGCTGAGTTACTGACGGTTGAGGAAGGACTGTAGCCATTTCTTAACAGCAGGCGAAACCACTATCAGCATTTAGAGAAGTTATTTTAAAATACATTTTGATAATGATTTACGATAATGATTATTTAAAAAAATATATATTTTTTGCAAAACAGAGCCTAGATGTGCACTTGAAGCATCGTGACCTTTAGATCTACAGACCAAGAGCTAGGGAGCAGGATTAACCTCAAATCTGTGGTATGTACTTATATTCTGAAGCTATGGCCTCTAGTCCTAGACTGTCCCACTAGTGGACACATCCTCTCCGCATCCACTCTATCCAGGCCTTCCAGCCCAAGAATCCATTCGGCCCACAATGTCCATACTAGCCCTCTGGAAACCAGTCCCTTCGGCCCTCAACACCCATACTAGCACTCCAGATATCAGCAGCCCCCCCCCCCACTGGCCACCAATATTGGAATTGGTGGAGAAGTGGAATATTGCGTTGGGGGACCAGCCCTCCCGTGTGAACATGGGACCCAACGGGGTCCAATGTTCCACTTAATCTAGTATATATCTATATATGGGTGTGTATGTATATATATATATATATATATATAAAAGATCCGTGTATATATATATCATATATACACTGAATTTTTTTCATTTATTACATTGTTTCCAGAGTGCTATGATTACATATTCTGTTGTGTTGCTGCAAGTAAGAATTTAATTGTTCAGTTTGAGACATATGACATAAAACACTCCTAGCAGAGGCTGTAATGTCCAGGCAGGCAAAATGGAAAGTCTACAATCAATGCTTGAATACACCAAGGGGGTTAAAATGATGTGATCATCAGTAACAGCTCTGCCCTTCATTTAACATGCATCTTCTGATGCTTCCGAATATTGCTGACTCCACGAAATAGTTGAACCTGCTTCCCAAACATCAGCCTCCTCACTGTCTTGTGTGACTGACTAAAATGTTCGAGAGAGATTCAAGGGGAAGCGTCAGCAATTTTTCAACCTCACACAAGTCTTTGACTTTTTCCATTGGGGAGAAACTGTGGAGTGTGCTTTTCTCATTTCAATGTCCGTATGAAAACCACCAGCATCTTGCCTTAGTAAGCTGTGCTCTTGATCAACAGGTCTGCGACGGTGCAGACCATGGTTTAGGTTCAGGTTTATTATTGTCACGTGTACTGAGGTACAGTGAAAAGCTTTGTCTTGCATGCTATCCAAACAGATCAGGTAGGGTAGCGGTCGAGCTGCTGCCTTATAGCGTCAGAGATCCGGAGCACCAGGAGAAAACCCACGCGGTCACAGGGAGAACATACAAACTCTGTACAGAGAGCACCCATAGTCAGGATCGAACCCGGGTCTCTGGCGCTGGAAGGCAGCAACTCTACCGCTGTGCCACTGTGCCTCCTTTAACAGTCTATTCCAACCTATGTCACGGCATATAGTCACAGAGAACAATTCAAGGAGGTTCTCAAAGTTTTCTTGAAAAGTGTATCAAGTCCTCACTGTGACTCTGGACCGCTCAAAATGGAGACGGTGCCTTCAGAATGGCATTGAGACCCCCCTGAGTTCATTCATACAGAAGCCCGATGTAAACGGAACACCTTCCAAACCACCCACCCAACTGCCCAGTCATCTCCCCCTTGCCCCACTCACAGCAGAAGCTTCGAAGAGCCATCCCCAGCTGTCTTGGAGCTGGAGTGGAAGCAGGTCATCCTCCATCCAACAATCTGCCGAAGAAAATCTCTCTTCCTAATAATAGGCCCCACATATATCCCTGACTGTTCATGGAATAACAGAGGTGTGAAGTGCCAGCATTCTGAGATGTTATTCTGGGACTGATCTGTATTTACTTTAAGTACAGCTGTTCCTTTGCTTGTTCCTTTTGTATTAGTTTGAAAGCAATTGTGTGCATTGTCAATGTCCCATATAATTATGCAAAATTATTAAGACCGTGCATCTGCGCAATGATAAATCACAGCACATTAGCTTGACAACTTAATTATCAAAGCATAAAATCTAAACCAAAAGAACTCAACCCTTCCCTTACTCTTGTGCATGCCTTGAATCCTAGATATAACAATTCATTAAATCTGATTAGTACACAAAATCGTGAGGAATAGATCGGGCAAATGCAGAGTCTCTTGCCCCTTCGGCCCAACTTGCCCATGCCGACCAACATGCCCCATCTACACTAGTTCCACCTGCCTGCTTTTGGCTCTTATCCCTCTTAACCTAGCCTATCCATGTATCTGTCTAAATGTTTCTTAAACGTTGCGATGGTCCCAGCCTCAACTACCTCCTCTAGCAGCTCGTTCCATACACCCACCACTCTTTGAGTAAACAAGTTACCCCTCAATTTCCCATTAAATCTTTTCCCCCTCACCTTACACCTATGTCCTCTGGTTCTCGGTTCCCATAATTTGGGGAAAAAACTATGTGTGTTTGCTCGATTTATTCCTCTCATGATTTTGTGCACCTCTATCACTCTATCAGATCACCCCTCATCCTCCTGCACGCCAAGGAATAAAGCCCTAGCCTGCTCAACCTCTCCCTATAGCACAGTCCCTCGAGTCCCAGCAACATCCTCGTAAATCTTCTCCGAACCCTTGTGCAAGATGGAGCTGCACATGCTGGTTTAACCCAAAGATAGACACAAAAAAGCTGGAGTAACTCAGCAGGACAGGCAGCCACGCATGCCTTCTCTCCGGAGATGCTGCCTGTCCCGCCGAGTTACTCCAGCTTTTTGTGTCTATCCTCTGAACCCTTTCCAGCTTTAACTTGTTTCTAGTTATTGTTGCTCCGCTGTTGCAATGGGAGCAAGAAGATCGAAGTAAAGAATTTGTCTGGGCTTGGAAAATATTTTGGTGCAGAACGCTTGCTTGGCTGATTGCATGTGTTTGGGTGGGGTTACAGTGCACAGTGAGATTCATTTTGTGGTCATTCTGCAACACTACCACACCTGCAGTATAAGCACATCGGTAGATCCCAGATGATCAGTATAGCCACAAACCGCTGTGGCGCTATCCTGAGCACGGCCATTGACGGTATTGGGAGTCTGCCCTTAATATTGCAATGTGCCTCATGAGCTCATAAGTAGGACAGGAGCAGAATTAGGCCATTCGGCCCATCAAGTCTACCCCGCCATTCAATCATAGCTGATCTAGCTCTCTATCCAAACCCCATTCTCCTGCCTTCTCCACATAACCCCTGGCACTCGTTCTAATCAAGAATCTATCTATTTCTGCCAAAGATATCTATTGACCTGGCCTCCACAGCCGTCTGTGGCAAAGAATCCCACAGATTCACCACCCTCTGACTAAAGAAATTCCTCCTCATCTCCTTCCTAACGGAACGTCCTTTAATTCTGAGGCTGTGTCCTCTAGTCGTGGCCTCTCCCGCTGGTGGAAACATCCTCTCAACATCCACTCTGTCCAGGCCTCACCAATGTCTGAGTTTGTTCTAGGGGGACATCCACACTGGTGGTGTCTAGGAGAGGGTCCCTGCATTTAAATTCCATCCACTGTTATTCATACAGTATTTGCTGAGTATTTCTCTTCCTTCAAATAAAATTAGATTGTCTCTCCCCCATCAACAAAGCAATCTGACTCGCGTTATACGAAAGTGACCTTGTCAGAGTGAACAGCATTAAAAGGAGTTATATGGTCGTTTGATTTTGGACCCAGAAAGCAGGAAATAAATCACACAGCTCGGAAAGGATGCTGTCAGCTCCCACTTGCCTCCCCCACCCCCCACCATCAGCAGTGTCTTGTTCTTGTTGCCATGGCAACAGGAGGCTATCAACGGCAGATGCTATTAAGGGAAATGCCAATATAACTAATAAACGAATGAATGAATACTTTATTGTCACATGTGACAAGTCACAGTGAAATTCTTTGCTTGCATCCCCTAGGTATGCAAATGGTTGGCACATACAAAGTTCCAAAGCACCAGGTCCCTCTTTGTTCTCTGCCCCACCCTTCACCTCCCCCCCTCCCCCTTCTGGCGGGTCCCCCACGCCAGGACCCCCATTGTTCCTTCCCCCGCCAGCGGCAGCCTCACTCCCACATGAAGCGAGAATGAGAGAAATAGAGGTGGATGTGGGCAACGGGACAGAATGCAAGCTGCGGATTTGGGCTGTGGCTGGCTGAGATTGCCCACAACATGGAAGGATGCGTTCAGAAAAGGGTTGGGAAAAGATACAGATCAATGAAATAAATGCTGTTGCAGCCAGCGAGTGTCTAGTCAGCCTATTATAAAGATTGCTTCCCGAAAGACCCAGGGGGTGGGGCGGGGAAACTCAGTCCTCCAGGGGACAGAACAAGCAGCAGCAATGCCATCAATAATTCAGCTGCCGGTGTACCAACTGAAAATGAAGCAGCCGGGAGGCAGGCTGGGGACGGAGACAAGATTCAAGATAGTTTATTGTCATGTGTCCCAGATAGGACAATGAAATTCTTGCTTTGCTTCAGCACAACAGAACATAGTAGGCATAAATAAATACAGAACAGATCAGTGTGTCCATACACCATTGAATATATATATATATATATATATATATATATGTATATATATATATATACACACATCATCAACAGATAAAGTGTATTGGGCTATTAATGTTTTGTTTGAGCTGAGTTTAATAGCCTGATGGCTGTGGGGAAGTAGCTATTCCTGAACCTGGATGTTGCAGATTTCAGGCTCCTGTACCTTCTACCTGAAGGTAGCGGGGAGATGAGTGTGTGGATAGAATGGTGTGGGTCCTTGATGATGCTGCGACTTTTTGAGGCAGCGACTGCGATAGATCCCCTCGATGGTGGGGAGGTCAGAGCCGATGATGGACTGGGCGGTGTTTACAACTTTTTGTAGTCTTTTCCGCTCCTGGGCGCTCAATTTGCCGAACCAAGCCACGATGCAACCGGTCAGCATGCTTCTGACAAGAATGAGCACACACTATTTCAGTGGCCTCAGTCCCTTTGAAAATCCCAACCCTGTATACAGCCGAATGAAATACACCTGAACCTTTGGATGTGGCGCTACCCACCATCAAGAAGAGAAGAACGATGTTCTCTAGTTTTCTTCCGGATAGAGTCGCAGTTGCAAAACCATTCAAAATCAAACCCATTTCAATCTGGCAGAGCACAAAGTGCTGGAGGAACTCAGCAGGTCAGGCAGCATCTGTGGAGGGAAACAGACAGATGACGTTCTGGGTCAAGTCAAGTCAAGAGAGTTTATTGTCGGGATCCTTCTTCGGACTGATCAGTCTGAATACGAGTTTCAACCTGAAATGGCTCGTCCATTCAGTCTGATCAATTTGAAGAAAGGTCCCAACCCGAATAGTCGCCACACTTTCCATCATTGGCGTTCTAACCTTCAGCTACCGAGGTCCGATGCTCTGGAATTATCTCCCGAAACTTCTTTACCACCACTTGAGTGAGCATTTGTTCATCCGTCCTAACATCTCCAGCTGTGGCCTGTGCAAAATAGAGCCGCCACCTTACAGCACCAGAGACCCCGGTTCAATCCTGACCTCAGGTGCTGTCTGTGTGGAGTTTGCACGTTCTCCCTGTGAATGGCTGGATTTCCCCCGGGTGCTCCAGTTTCCTCCCACATTGCAAATATGGTGGGTTTGTAGGTGAATTGACCTCTGTAAATTGCCCCCAAGTGAGTAGGGAGTGGATGAGAAAGTGGGATAACACATAAAGAGTGGTGGGTGTATGGAACGTACAACTACTACCAGAGGAGGTAGTTGAGGCAGGTACTAAAACAATATTTAAAAGACATTTGGACAGGTACATGGATAGGAAAGGTTTAGAGTAATAATGGGCCAAACGCGGGTAGGTAGGACTAGTGTAGATGTGGCATCTTGGTCGGCATGGGCAAGTTGGGCCGAAGGGCCTGTTTCCCTGCTGTATGACTATATAATATAGAACTAGTATGAATGGGTGACCGATGGTCAGCGTGGACCTCCGGGTGCTCTGGCTTCCACCCTCCTCTCAAAAGACGTGCGGATTTGTAGGTTAACTGGCCCTCTGTACATTCTCCCTAGTGTGTCGGGAGTGGATGTGAAAGTCGGATAATGTAGAACTCGTGTGAACGGGTGATCGATGGTCAGAGAATCGTAGAGTGACACAGCGTGAAAACTTGCCCAGACAGGCCAACATGTCCCAGCTACACGAGTCCCACCTGCCCGCGTTTGGCCAATATCCCTCCATACCTGTCCTATCCATGTACCTGTCTAACTGTTTCCTATCCTAAACGTTGGCGTGGACTCGGTGGGCCGAAGGGCCTGTTTCCATCTTGTATCTTTCAATCAAATCCAGTCAATCAGTTTTGTCCGAGTGCAGTTCTGTGAAGCACCGTTAGACATTTATCCATGTTCAAGGTGCTACATAAATGTCAGTTGCTGTCGCTGCTCTTGTTATTTAAAATCACCCTAGACACCAAAAACAAAACATTACCAACGGCCACTCTAGCTACATTTGGAATCAACTGCAATGTTAGATAAGCAGTAAGATCAAATGAGGCTAGTTCATCATGCCAAGCCCAAGGTTAAAATGTAAACCATGGTCTTTGTTCGAGAGAGTCTGCTGTTCAATTTCTATAGAATTTAGCGCAATTAACACCGAACTCTGCCGAGGACACGGGTCACTTGCCTGACATAAGTATGCAAGCGAACAAGATTCATGTCTGTATCACACATTCCTGTGTCCAGTGTACCAAGCTGAGTTGTATTGTTACATTTGTATTGGGTGAAAAATTAGAGTTGTAAATCAGAAAGACTGGAATTTGAAGGGAATTCTAATTGCATTCCCTTCTGAGTCTGCGTCTGTTGGAACCACAGAGACAGAAGGAACCGCAGATGCTGGTTTACCAAGACAAAAGACACAAAGTGCTGGAGTAACTCGGCGCGGCGGACAGCATCTCTGGAGAGAAGGGATCAGTTCGAGACCCTTCTTCAGACTAGAATCAGGGGAAAGGGAAACAAGAGATATAGACAGTGGTGTAGAGAACAAACGTTCTATATCTCTCTAATTCACCGTCTATATCTCTTTCCCTTTCCCCTGACTCTGGTCTGAAGAAGGGTCTCGACCCGAAATGCCACCCATTCGTTCTCTCCAAAGATGCTGCCTGTCCCAATGAGTTACTCCAGCACTTTGTGTCTCACCTTTAGCTGCAGCGCAATGTCAGAAATAATTTGAGGCAAAATACTGCAGATGCTTGAAATCCAAATTAAAAGTGAAATAAAATTTAAAAATTAAAAAGAGGAAAACGCTGGGATTACTTGTTGTGTGCAGAGGGATACATTGCTAATTTGCCAGACTATTCACCGTTCATCAGGACCCAAGCCCTCCCAGTTCTCTCTGCTTACAGAGCAGAGGCACTCCATGAGTCACTCTCTCAATTAAAAGATTGCGGATTCAAGCCGCACTTCTCAGACTTAAGCACAAAACCCGGGGCGGGAGATTGCAACCTTCACGTGGTCCGCCCTGTTTCGACGAATGCAGTCAACCTGGCGTGCACAATCAAGTAAGATCAAATAGAACAAGTTGTTCTACAACTTTAGGCTGTGCTCGCCTTACGCAAGAAGAAGAAGAAGCACAAAATCCGGGTTTAGATCATACACGATAGGAGTAGAATTAGGCCATTCAGCCCATCGAATCTGCTCCGCCATTTCCACGGAGAAAACCCACATGGTCATGGGGAGAACGTGCAAACTCCGCACAGACAGCACCCGTGGTGAAGATGGAACCTGGGTCCCTGGCACTGTGAGGCAGCAACTCTACCGCTGCGCCACCGTGCCGCTCGTAGGTAGGTTCATCCATAACTAATGCTATGGCATGTTTTGGATTCTATTATAAGTCGCCAGTCTGCAGTAAGGACAACTGACTAGCAACTATTTGAGGCACCGGATGCCATTCCGTGTTGACACCATTGACAAATAGACCAAGAGGGTCTCAGCTGGTCAATGCAGCAGCTGAATGTACAGCTGCCTCATGTTCCAGTCAGTTACACTATTTGAAATTATGGTTTGGATTCAATTACCATTGAGAACCACATGCCAACTGTATAAGCAGAGGCCACTGTAAGCAGCTGGGAACCTTAATAATCTTTTTGGAGGTAGACAAGGACTTCAAAGGATACCTTCAAAGTGATTAAAAATGAATGCTTCATCATTTAATGCTGGTTATAATGCCAATCTTGCATGCTGCCAATGTTCGGGTTCCGATCTGAAATGTCACCCATCCTTTCCCTGTAGTCTCACCAGGGCCCTGTACAACTGCAGAAGGACCTCTTTGCTCCTATACTCAACACCTCTTGTTATGAAGGCCAACATGCCATTAGCATTCTTCACTGTCTGCTGTACCTGCATGCTTCCTTTCAGAGACTGATGAACAAGGACCCCCAGATCTCGTTGTACTTCCCCTTTTCCAAACTTGACACCATTCAGATATTTATCTGCCTTCCTGATTTTGCCACCAAAGTGGATAACTTCATATTTATCCACATTAAACTGCATCTGCCATGCATCTGCCCACTCACCCAACCTGCCCAAGTTACCCTGCATTCTCATAGTTCACACTGCCACCCAGCTTTGTGTCATCTGTAAATTTGATAATGTTACTTTTAAACCCTTCATCTAAATCATTAATGTATATTATAAATAGCTGCAATCCCACCACCGAGCCTTGCGGTACCCCACTAGTCACTGCGTGCCATTCTGAAAGGGACCCGTTAATCCCTACGCTTTGTTTCCTGTCTGCCAACCAATTTTCTATTAGTGTCAGTACCCTACCGCCAATACTATGTGCCCTTAATTTTGCCCACTGTCTCCTACGTGGGACCTTACCAAAGGCTTTCTGAATGTCCAGGTACACTACATCCACTGGCTCTCCCTTGTCCATTTTCCTAGTTTTATCCTAAAAAAATTCCAGAAAATTAGTCAAGCATGATTTCCCCTTCGTAAATCCATGCTGACTTGGACCAATCCTGTTATTACTATCCAAATGTGCCGCTATTTTATCTTTTATAATTGACTCCAGCATCTTCCCCACCACCGATGTCAGGCTAACTGGTCTATAATTCCCTGTTTTCTCTCCCTCCTTTCTTGAAAAGTGGGATGACATTTAGCTACCCTCCAATCCACAGGAACTGATCCTGAATCTATTGAGCACTGGAAAATGATCGCCAATGCGTCCGAGATTTCCAGAGCCACCTCCTTAAGTACCCTGGGATGCAGACCATCAGGCTGATCTATCTTTCCCTCTCAACCCCATTCTCCTACCTTCTCCCCATAACCCGACACCCGTACTAATCAAGAATCTATCCATCTCCGCCTTAAAAATAACGATTGACCTAGCCTCCACAGCTGTCTGTGGCATCCTGCAGTTCATGCCTACATATATTAGTTAGTTAGTTTGTTTAGTTTATTGTCACATGTACCGAGTTACAGTGAAAAGCTTTATTTGTTGCGTGCTATCCAGCTAGCGTATACATGATTCCAATCAAGTTGTCCACAGTGTACAGATACAAGGTAAAGGGAATAATGTTCAATGTAAGGTAAAGTCCAATAAAGTGTTTAAAGATAGGCTGAGGATCTCCAATTGGGTAGAAGGTAGGTCAGGACCGCTCTCCAGTTGGTGAGAGGATGGTTCAGTTGCCTGATAATACTGGGAAGAAACTATCCCTGAAGCTGAAGAGAGGAACTGCATATGCTGGTTTAAACCGAAGACGAACACAAAAGGCTGGAGTAATTCAGTGGATCAGGAGAAAAGGAATAGGTGATGTTTCGGGTCGAGGCCTTGAATCTGGAGGTATGTGTTTTCAAACGTCTGTACCTCTTGCCCGATGTGAGAGGGGAGAGGGGATGGGAGAAGAGGGAGCCAATGTACAGCCAATATATCAGCCTATATACAAAGCAAATGTTTTTACACAGTAGGGTATCGAGCTTGAAACCCTTTACACCATTCCCTGGAACGGCCCCAAGAAAGAAAATGTCTGTTTTAATTGCTGGGCGGCATGTAGACTGAGTAACAACTGGCCTCCCCCTAGTGGACCCAGACACATGTAAACTGGATCACTTCCCACTGATGGAGAATACCTTCCACAACATTACCTGCATCTTCCACAATGCAAGCTTATAATTCTTCTCCTCATCACCAGCTTGCTGTCAGCTGTCTCCTTCTGGGAGAAAAAGGTCATGCTGCACAGAACCAGGCCTATCGTCACACCTAGAGCCCACAGACCATCATGTACCCAGCTACTCGAACTCCATAGGCCAGGCAACATCTCTGGAGAACATGGACAGGTGACACATCTTCTCGACCCAAAATGTCACCTATCCACGTTCTCCATAGATGATGCCTGACCCGCTGAGTTACTCCAGCACTCTGTGAAACGTCACCTATCCATGTTCTCCACAGATGCTGCCTGACCCGCTGAGTTACTCCAGCACTCTGTGAAACGTCACCTATCCATGTTCTCCACAGATGCTGCCTGACCCGCTGAGTTACTCCAGCACTCTGTGAAACGTCACCTATCCATGTTCTCCACAGATGCTGCCTGACCCGCTGAGTTACTCCAGCACTCTGTGAAACGTCACCTATCCATGTTCTCCACAGATGCTGCCTGACCCGCTGAGTTACTCCAGCACTCTGTGAAACGTCACCTATCCATGTTCTCCACAGATGCTGCCTGACCCGCTGAGTTACTCCAGCACTCTGTGAAACGTCACCTATCCATGTTCTCCACAGATGCTGCCTGACCCGCTGAGTTACTCCAGCACTCTGTGAAACGCCACCTATCCATGTTCTCCACAGATGCTGCCTGACCCGCTGAGTTACTCCAGCACTCTGTGAAACGTCACCTATCCATGTTCTCCACAGATGCTGCCTGACCCGCTGAGTTACTCCAGCACTCTGTGAAACGTCACCTATCCATGTTCTCCACAGATGCTGCCTGGCCCGCTGAGTTACTCCAGCACTCTGTGTCCTTTTGTTTATTAAACCAGCATTTGTAGTTCCTTGTTTCCACTGTAACTCCATTTTAGATTAGAGACACAGCATTCACACATCAGTTCTATGTTATCCCATTTTCTCATCCACTCCCTACACACTGTGCACGATTTACAAAGAGCCAATTAACCGGAAAACCCGCACGTCTTTGGGATGTGCGAGGAGACCGGAGCACCCGGAGGAAGCCCGCGTGGTCACAGGGAGAACGTGCAAACTCCACACACACAGACAGCACCCGAGGTCAGGATCGAAGCCGGGTCTCCAGCACTGTGAGGCAGCAGCTCTACCCGCTGCACCACTGTGCCGCCCAGCACTTGGACCTTAACATTCAATACCTTGGCATCTCAAATGTTCGTCTAGATAGATCTTAAACGTTGTGAGAGTGTCCGACCACACCATCCACTCAGGCAGTGCGTTCCAGATTCCAAACACCCTCGGGGTTAAAATAAAATCTTCCTCAGAGGCCATGGAGTTGGACAGCACAGAAACAGGCCCTTCAGCCCACTGGCTCTATACTGACCCATTGACCACTCAGTTACAATATTTCCATTTTATTCTCTCACATTCCCGTCAACTCCCGTCACTCCCCATTTGGAACCTTTTCATACCTCTGGTTTCCCTTTCCCCTGACTCTCAGTCTGAAGAATAGTCTCGACCCAAATCGTCACCTATTCCTTTTCTCCAGGGATGCTGCCTGACCCACTGAGTTACTCCAGCATTTTATGTCTTTTCAAGTGCTTATGAACATCTTCTGTCTTTTCATCTCTGGCCGTTGTCCAACCATCTGCCTCTCAATAACCCCTCTCATGTGTATCCACCTATCACTCACCAGGCTTTATCCTGCCCTTCCTCTCTTCCAGCTTTCTCCCCCACCTCTCCCCCCACCACAGTCATTCTGATGGAGGGTCCCGACCCGGAATGTCACCTATCCACGTTCTCCAGAGATGATGCCCGCCCGCTGTCCCACGGTACGAGTTCATTCCAAGAGTTCTCCCGAGTTTGCCCCGATTCAAACTCAGAGATTTACAGTAATGGCCACTCGTCGGTACTCGGGGCTCTCGTGGACATTTTTCATCATGTTGAAAAATCTTCACGAGTCTTCCCGTGCTTACCTGCCGTCAGCGAGTCTTCCCGAGTACCTGCCGTTAGCGCTAAGAGACGTCCCCGAGCTCCGACGTATCCGCTACGTCCATTCTCCGTGCTTACCACGGGTTTGATTTTTGTTTAACTCGGGAGAGCTCTTGGAATGAACTCGCACCGTGGGACAGGGCTATTACTCCAGCACTTTGTGTCTTGTTATCTGAATGTGCGGGCGTTGGCTCATCTTTTATGAAGACTTTAAGATGGAGTTGCTCAGTTTAGAAGGAGAAGGGATTCTTTGTGGATTCGCTCTGAGATTAATACTAGGCCCAGCTGGCACCATCAGTTCCTTTGTCCCTATCGCTCCTGATGATCGGCCGAACTGTTTGTGAATCAGACTCCAGATGGCAGTGTTCTTCACCGGTCGTGAATTGCAGTCGCACAATGGAAGTGGAAAGAACCTGCGGGGATCCCACTCAGTTGCGTGTCTCCAATTTACAACTGAGACTGAGAGCAGCCTGAAACGAAACTAAAATCCAGCAAAACAAGCTGGCACAACTCAGCGGGTCAGACAGCATCTCTGGAGAAAAGGAAAAGGTGATGTTTCGGGACGAGATCCTTCGTCACCTATTCCTTTTCTCCAGAGATGATGTCTCACCCGCTGAGTTACTCCAGATTTTTGTGCCTATCTTCAGTTTAAATGAGCATTTGCAGTCTCTTCCTACACGATATATGGTTGGGTCCTGGTATCAGATTCTTGACACCGTTCCTGCAGAGAATCGCAGTTTGAGAGACACAAAACAAAACTAGGCTAAGAGACAATGCAGTGTCTTTGTGTGGCTAATGCTTCGTAAAATATTTATCTCTGGGTCGAGACAAAGGCAGCGATTAACGACATCTAATCTGCCCGTGTCCTCTGGCCACGCAGGAAGGGCACTGCTGATTTTTTCAGCTGCAGACAGTTGATGCTTTACGTTTGACATCCCTGCAGGCAGAAAAATCAATTGGGATGCATCACAGCACGGTTTGGGAACAGCTCCACCCAAGACTGCAAGAAATTGCAGAGAATTGTGGACGCAGCGCGGACCATCACACGACCCAACCTCCCTTTCGTTGACTCCATTTACACCTCACGCTGCCTCGGCAAGGCCAGCAGCATAATCAAGGACCAGTCTCACTCCCTCTTCTCCCCTCTCCCATCGGGCAAAAGGTATAGAAGTGTGAAAACGCACGCCTCCAGATTCAGGGACAGTTTCTTCCCAGCTGTTATCAGACAATTGAATCATCCTACCACAACTAGAGAGGTCTGAACTACGATCTACATCATTGGTGACCCTCAGATTATCTTTGATCAGACGTTACCCGTTTTATTTTTGCACCAAACGTTATTCCCTTATCATGTATCCATACACTGTAAATGGCTGGATTGTAATCATGTGTTGTCTTTCCGCTGACTGGTTAGCACGCAACAAAAAGCTTTTCACTGTAGCTCGATACACGCGACAATAAACTCAACTCAAGAAAACTAAACTAAAATATGTCTCCTGAAAACCCATGCTCAGAGAAGGGACTAAAACCCTCAATTAATGGGAGGAACCACGTATACTGGTTGCATCCCAGCCAGATGATGCACAAGATTCAGTTGACTTTAGTTGAGTTTACTGTCACGTGTACCGAGGTACAGTGAAAAGCTTTTTGTTAGTTAGACTAGACTATACATGATTACAGTCGAGCCGTACCCAATTTGTACTGCCTTCTTGCTCAACCATTTTCTCATCCACTCCATACATGCTCGGGGCAATTTGCAGAGGGCCAATTAACCCACAAACCCGCATGTCCTTGGGATGTGGGAGGAAACCGGAGCACCTTGAGAAAACCACGTGGTCACGGGAATAAGGGGATTCCTTAGTCAGACAGGCAGCACCCGAGGTCAGGATCGAACCTGGGTCTCTGGCGCTGTGAGGCAGCAGCTCTACCCGCTGCGCCAGGGTGTGCTGCCCAGATTCTGTTATCAGTCAACTGAATCATCCTACCACTACCAGAGAGCAGTGTTGAACTACTATCGACCCTCGGACTATCTTTCATCAGACTTTGCTGGCTTTACCTTGCACGAAACGTTATTCCCTTATCATGAATCTGTACACTGTAAATGGCTCGATTGTAATCATGTATGGTCGTTCCGCTGACTTGATAGCGCGCAACAAAAGCTTTTCACTGTACCTCAGTACACGCGACAATAAACTAAACTGAAACTGACCCTTCAGTCTTTAGACTGGTGCAGCTCTTCAAATTGGAACGTAGGTTAAGCAGGAACAGTGAGTAGAGAAATGGGGTCTCGACCCGAAACGTCGCCTATCTCCTTCGCTCCTTAGATGCTGCTGCACCCGCTGAGTTTCTCCAGCTTTTTGTGTAACCCTCGATTCTCCAGCATCTGCAGTTCGTTCTTTAACAGAGAAATGAGATCATTGTCTCAGCGGGATAACTACCCATCAGCATGAACAAACCCAGTTCCTCTCTCCGCAGATATTGATTAAAATCTCACTTCTCTCAGATAATCCTTCACTGCAGCCTAATTTGCAGAGGTCGATGGAGAGGGACATTTTATATTCTGGACTCCATCTTAGGCAAGATCAAAGGCTGCTGTTCAACGGAGAAAACCTTTACATTACATTACAAAACATTAGAATGGAAATGTCATCCTGGAGTCTTTCATACCCCGACACAAGTGCCTTTTGCGCTTAGCTCGGTGTTTCTAAGCAACAATAAATGCCAGCGTTACATCATCCTCAGGCTGGAGTCCAGTTGGAATTGTTCAAGTCTAAAACAAAAACTCCAAAACCCAAACAAGAGGGGATGTGGACTAACCTTGGGAAGCAGGGCTAAAATGGTTGATTGACTGACTGCAAAAGCAACGGGTTGCAGGGATGTGGACCTTCACCCTGTACAGACTGAGCAAGAAACAGTTAGTTAGTTTGGTTCATTGTCGACGTGTACCAAAGTACTGTGAAAAGCTTTTGTTGTGTGCTATCCAGACAAAGAAAATACTATCATTTCACAGAAACAACGTTACTTTTGTTTATGTTTAGTTTAGAGACACGGCGCAGAAACAGGCCCTTCGGCCCACCGAGTCCACGCTGACCAGCGATCCCCACACATTAACACTACCCTACACACCCTAGGACCAATTCACACTTACACCAAGCCAATTAACCTACAAACCTGTACGTTTTGGAATGCGGGAGGAAACCGAAGATCTCGGAGAAAGATCTCGGAGAAGATCTTGGAGGGTAGCTAATGTTATCCTACTTTTTAAGAAAGGCGGGAGAGAGAAAACAAGAAATTATAGACCAGTTAGCCTGACAGCAGTGGTGGGGAAGATGCTGGAGTCAATTATAAAAGATGAAATAGCAGCACATGTGGATAGTAGTAGCAGGATCGGTCTGAGTCAGCATGGATTTATGAAGGGGAAATCATGCTTGACTAATCTTCTGGAATTTTTTGAAGATGTAACTAGGAAAATGGACAAGGGAGAGCTAGTAGATGTAGTGCACCTGGACTTTCAGAAAGCATTTGAGAAGGTCCCACATAGGAGATTAGTGGGCAAAATTAGGGCACATGGTATTGGGGGTAGGGTACTGACGTGGATAGAAAATTGGTTGGCAGACAGGAAACAAAGAGTAGGGATTAATGGGTCCCTTTCAGAATGGTAGGCAGTGACTAGTGGGGTACCGCAAGGCTTGGTGCTGGGACCGCAACTATTTACAATATACATTAATGATTTAGATGAAGGGATTAAAAGTAACATTTGCAAATTTGCAGATGACACAAAGCTGGGTGACAGTGTGAACTGTGAGGAGGATGCTATGAGGATGCAGGGTGACTTGGACAGGTTGGGTGAGTGGGTAGATGCACAGCAGATGAAGTTTAATGCGGATAAATGTGAGGTTATCCACTTTGGTGGCAAAAACAGGAAGGCAGATTATTATCTGAATGGTGTCAAGTTGGGAAAAGGGGAAGTGCAATGAGATCTGGGGGTCCTTGTTCATCAGTCACTGAAAGTAAGCATGCAGGTACAGCAGGCAGTGAAGAAAGCTAGTGGCATGTTGGCCTTCATAACAAGAGGAATTGAGTATAGGAGCAAAGAGGTCCTTCTGCAGTTGTACAGTGCCCTAATGGGACCACACCTGGAGTATTGTGTATAGTTTTGGTCCCCTTATTTGAGGAAGGACATTCTTGCTATTGAGGGAGTGCAGCGTAGGTTTACAAGGTTAATTCCCGGAATGGCGGGGCTGTCATATGCTGAGAGAATGGAGCGGCTCGGCTTGTACACTCTGGAGTTTAGAAGGAAGAGAGGATATCTCATTGAAACATATAAGTTTGTTAAGGGTTTGGACACGCTAGAGGCAGGAAACATGTTGCCAATGTTGGGAGAGTCCAGGACCAGGGGTCACAGTTTAAGAATAAGGGGTAGGCCATTTAGAACGGAGATGAGGGAAAACTTTTTCACCCAGAGAGTTGTGAATCTGTGGAATTCTCTGCCTCAGAAGGCAGTGGAGGCCAATTCTCTGGATGCTTTCAAGAGAGAGCTAGATAGGGCTCTTAAGGATAGCGGAGTCAGGGGATATGGAGAGAAGGCAGGAACGGGGTACAGATTGTGGATGATCAGCCGTGATCATATTAAATGGCGGTGCTGGCTCGAGGGGCCGAGTGGCCTACTCCTGCACCTATCGTCTATTGTCTATTGTATCTGACTTTTGGTTGCAACTGAGCCCTATGTGATAGTGGAGAGCACCATGACTCTGCAGTTTGCAAGCAGTGGATCAGGCTGTTCCCTGTTTCATTTCAGTGGCCCCACTGTCTGCAATGAACAATGTAACCTATTTGCTACGGCCTCACTGACTCTTGTTTTCCTCAGTTGCCACATTTGTGTGAAGCAAAATATTCTGATCACACAAAGCCCAGCCTCTGCTTCTAGCCGGCAGAGTGATGGATGAGGGCTGTATCACCCCACAGCAACAGACCCTCCACCAAACGGAAAAGCAAATCCAGTTAGAAATGCTGTGAGATAGGGGAACACAAAGCCTTGAATGCAGAGCCGAATTAGGTTTTTTTTAAAACCAGAATATAAAGCGGGGAAGGTTTAAAGAGATGTAGAAAGAGTGTGGAGAATGGGACACAGAGTGCTGGAGTAACTCAGCGGGTCAGGCAGCATCTGTGGGGAACATGGATAGGTGACGTTTCACAGAGTGCTGGAGTAACTCAGCGGGTCAGGCAGCATCTGTGGAGAACATGGATAGGTGACGTTTCACAGAGTGCTGGAGTAACTCAGCGGGTCAGGCAGCATCTGTGGAGAACATGGATAAGTTTTGGGTTGTGCGGCACGGTGGTGCAGCGATAGAATTGCTGCCTCACAGTGCCAGACACCCAGGTTCGATCCTGACTACGGGTGCTGTCTGTGCGGAGTTTGTACGTTCTCCCCATGACCTCCAGGATCTCAGGTTTCCTCCCACATTCCAACGACGTGCAGATTTGTAGCTTTATTTGGTTTCGGTAAAAATTGTAAATTGTCCCCAGTGTATAGGATAGTGTTAGTACGAGGATCACTGGTACAGTCCTCCTTTACAGAGAGACAATTAACCTTCAAACTGAAGAATGGTGCTATCCTGAAACATCACCTATCCATGTTCTCCACAGATGCTGCCTGACCCGCTGAGTTACTCCAGCACTCTGTGAAATGTCACCTATCCATGTTCTCCACAGATGCTGCCTGACCCGCTGAGTTACTCCAGCACTCTGTGAAACGTCAGCTATCCATGTTCTCCACAGATGCTGCCTGACCCGCTGAGTTACTCCAGCACTCTGTGAAACGCCACCTATCCATGTTCTCCACAGATGCTGCCTGACCCGCTGAGTTACTCCAGCACTCTGTGAAACGTCACCTATCCATGTTCTCCACAGACGCTGCCTGACCCGCTGAGTTACTCCAGCAGTCTGTGAAATGTCACCTATCCATGTTCTCCACAGATGCTGCCTGACCCGCTGAGTTACTCCAGCACTCTGTGAAACGTCACCTATCCATGTTCTCCACAGATGCTGCCTGACCCGCTGAGTTACTCCAGCACTCTGTGTCGTTCACCAGCATCTGCAGTTCCTTGTTTATATAGAACGGTACAGTACAGCACAGGAACTTTGGCCCACAATGTCTGTGCTGAACATGATGCCAAGTTAGAACATACAACAGTACAGCACATGAACAGGCCCTTCGGCCCACAATGTCCATGCTGAGCATAATGCCAGGTTAGAACGTAACACAGTGCAGCGCAGGAATGGGCCCACAATGTCCGTGCCGAACATCATGCCTAGTTATTCTCCACTGCCTGTGACACCCACACATGTTTGGCAGTTCTCTAAAGTTTCTTCTGGAGAGGTGAGATAAGGCAGTTTGCTTTGGAACCAACGCTGCTCCTTGCGACCAGCTGGGAGTTGCACGGGCAGGAATTTGAAAAAGCTTCGCCACGTTCATTTTGTTTAAGGTAAAACAAAATTGCGCAAGTTTCTCAGTTACTTTCCCGAAGGTACTGACTCACATTTTAATGCGATTACTGCCTTGACCAGTTGCTCACCACATTGTGTCAGCTGCCCACTTGGATGTGATCCCAGCCTGCCTCTCGCTCGCTTGCCCAGCAACGATTAGTGGATATTGAAAGCAGGCGAGAAGCCGGGATGATTTCCCCTCCCCTCCCCTCCCCCAGTTCCTCAACCTCGCACACAAAGTTAACACCCCAATTACTACATAGTTGCCACCAAGTAACTAAGCAGAGGTGTCATCACCTCTCCAGTCTTATTATTCTCACTGCAGAATGCTACTTTCAATGACAAAAGAACGTAGGCAAATAAAGCTGGAGCCTGCCAAGCCTGCTCCACTGTTGCGGCAGATTCTCTGCCACAATCCGTCCAGCCTTCGATACACTCAACTTTGCTTAGGTAACAGGATCACTGCTGCTTTGTGTCAGTGAAGGCACATTGCCCTGGGGTGCATGTGCAAGCATACCTAAGCATTTTTAAACGGATTTCAACTGACTGCTGAGAGGGAAGGATGGGGGTGTCAGGAATTGGATGCACATCTTCGCTCCATACCTGAGTGGTGAGACCCGGCAGGCGTATTTATCGCCTACTGTGCAATGTCCACAGACTGTGATGCCATCAAGACTGAGGTACTGCAATGCCTTGGCCTCTTCCCTGTGGTCATGGCACAGGTCCATGACTGGAAGTACCACCCCAACAAACCTCGATACACTCAATAACTGAATGTTACATGTTTTAAGAAGGAACTGCAGATGCTGGAAAATCGAAGGCAGACAAAAGTGCTGGAGAAACTCAGCGGGCACAGCAGCACCTATGGAGCGAAGGAAATAGGCAACGTTTCGGGACGAAACCCTTTCGGGTTTCGGCCCGAAACGTTGCCTATTTCCTTTTGGGTTTCGGCCCAAAATGTCGCCTATTTCCTTCGCTCCATAGATGCTGCCTCGCCCGCTGAGTTTCTCCAGCACTTTTGTCTACCTGAACGTTACAGTTTAGTTTATTTAGTTTTGTTTATTGTCACATGTTCCGAGGTACAGTGAAAAGCTTTTGTTGCGTGTTATCCAGCCAGCGGAAAGACAATACATGATTACCATCGAGCAGTTTACAGTTTATTGGAGTCAAAAATCCCACAGAATCCCCCCAACTCTCCCTCCCCCCTTCCCCAAGCCCTCGGTTAGCACCCTAGCGTTCTGTGTAGGAATGAACTGCAGATACTGGTTTACACCGAAGATTGACACAAAATGGTGGAGTAACTCAGCGGGACAGGCAGCATCTCTGCAGAGAAGCAATGGGTGATGTTTCGGGTCGAGACCCTTCGTCAGACATCTATTGTACTCGTGTACCGCAAGATTTGACTGCGGACAAAAAATGCTGGAGAAACTCAGCGGGTGAGGCGGCATCTATGGAGCGAAAGAAATAGGTGACGTTTCGGGTCGAGACCCGTCTTCAGATTTGACTGGATAACAAGCAGAACAAGCTTTTCACTGCGTCTCTGTGCACGTGACAATAAATAGACCAAACCAAAGCAAATACAAAGGACGTTTCTCCTTTTCTCGGTGAAAAAAGACTGCCGGTTCCTCTCAGACTTCTTCATGTCCCAGGGAGGTCAACGTTGTCATCTAAAATCTGGTGAGCAAAGACTAACAAATATCCATTTACTGAAGAAGTTCCCGGCCCAAAATGCCGTTTGTCCATTTTCCGCCACCATCTCGGACATTGCCAGCCTCTCCTGCCGACTTCCACAACCTGTCATCTTTATCATCGTTACATTTTTGCAGAGCTTTAATTCATTTGTTCTATAGCTCTCTGCATCAACATCTTTATCCCTTGTTTCCCTCTCCCCTGACTCTCAGTCTGAAGAAGGGTCCCAACCTGAGACGTCACCTATTCCTTTTCTCCAGAGATGCTGCCTGTCCCGCTGAGTTACTCCAGCTTTTTAAAATCTATCTTTGGTTTAAAGCAGCATCTGCAGTTCCTTCCTACACCCTTCAAATTACCTCGAATGAGTCTGAAGAAGGGTCCTGGCCTGAAATGTCACCTATCCAATTACTTAACAGATGCTGCCTGACCTGCTGAGTTACTCCAGCACTTTTTGCATTTTTTTTTCTCGTAAGCCAGTATCTGCAGTTCCTTGTTTCTACATTCTCTGGTGTAAAACATCGCTTGTGTTGGTGTTTATCGAACAAATCGTGAATTTATTTAAGTGAAAAGCAAAAATCATCGTTTCATGTCATCTCCGCTGCGGTCGTTTTCGAAAGGGTTAACGCAGCGTCCGTGAATCGCTTGGGTTCCATTGTTACATGGTGTCGCTTTGCTGAATACGGCAGGAATCAGTAAGTGACGATATCTCACATTTCACGCATTGCAGAGTCAGTCTCGGTCTGCCCACTTGCAGATAAGGCTGCAGGCCCGACTCTTTTGTTCGACTGCAAGAGAGCTCACCAGCACTCCATAAGTAACCCGCCACAATGCGCCATTGAAACGCCTGAATTTTGATAACCCTTTCTTTCGCTTCCCCACCCCCCCCCCCCCCCCCCCTCGACTTCAATGAATCTTATCGCCTGCAAAACCCGGCCTCGAATGTGTTTGAAATCTTGTGCTGTGTCATTCCGTTTCAATTTGCGCTATGAATATTTCAGGGCACATTAAATAGACAAACTGCTAAGAGCTTCTCAGTCAGGGAAGCAGTTAATGTACAACTTCCTTTCTTTAATCGTCAGCAAGTAATTGCTGAAAGAACCCTGTACTTAGGCAGCCAAAATCTAAAACAGGCATTTAACTCAATTAAAACGCAGTGAATGCTTCACTGAGATATAATTATATTTCCCTCATGTTGATTTATTCATTTTAATACCCCCATATTTTTCTGCATCTTTTTGGTTTAGTTTAGTTTAGTTGAGTGATAAAGCGTGGAAACAGGCCCTTCAGCCCACCGAGTCTGTACTGACTAGTGATCACCCCGTACACTAGCCCCGTCCTACACACTAGGGACAATTTACAATCTTTATCGAAGCCAATTAACCAACAAACCCTTATGTCTTTGGAGTGTGGGAGGAAACTGTAGCACCCGGAGAAAACCCATGCGGCCACAGGGAGAACGTACAAACTCCATACAGACAGTACCCGTAGTCAGGATCAAACCCAGGTCTCTTGCGCTGTGAGGAGCAACTCTACCGCTGAGCCACCGTGCCGCCCTTTCAGCTTTTCGAGTCTTACAGCATGGAAACAGGCCCATCGACAGCCTTTTTCAGACTTGCATCTATTGCAACTCTTCATTTCTGGAATTTCATCTCTGGCCAGCACACAGTGGTGCAGCTGGTAGAGCTGCTGCCTCACAGCGCCAGAGACCTGGGTTCAATCCTGACCCCGAGTGCTGTCTGTACGTCTGCAGTTTGCACGTTCTCCCTGTGACCGCGTGGGTTTCGCCCGGGTGCTCTGGTTTCCTCCCACGTCCCAAACACGTGCAGGCTTGCAGGTTAATTGGCCCCTCTGTAAATTACCCCCAGTGTGTAGGGAGTGTGAACGAATGATCGATGGTCGGTGTGGACTCAGTGGGCCGAAGGGCCTGTTTCCATGCTGTACCTCTAAACTAAACAAAAAATCCCAAAGACTTGTGGATTTGTAGGTTGATCAGCCCTCTGTAAACTGCCTCTAGCGTACAGGGAGTGGATGCAAAAGTGGGATAACATCGAACTAGTGTGAAGGGGATGTTTGATGGTCCGCGTGATGTATGCGGTTCCAGGCCATCCCTCTAAACTAATCTAAAATAGATATCATAAGGGTTGATAAGCTTGTCAATTTAAAGCTGAAAAGGTAATGTATTAGTAAAAATCATGGTGAAAACAATGAAAAACTGTTCTCAATTTATGAAGCGTTTGCAAGGTACATGATAGTACACTGATAAAACCATTAGTTTGTGACTTTGGAGACTCAGGTGATGATGGAGCAGATCAGACAGCGACCTTTCCTCTCTGGAACCATGGCACATATCTAGCTGAGTCACAGCAGGCCGCAGCTCAGAACTGCCTATCCATTTACATTAAAGGAGCCATCATTTACCAAAACAGTTTTACACTGAGTGCTTTATTGGACGCAGTTCCTACTTGTATAATTTCTTTACTGGAAAAATGGTAGGGTTGAATAATTACGTTTAGTTTAGAGATACAGCATGGAATCAGGCCCTTCGGCCCACCGAGTCCACGCTGACCATTGATCACCTGTTCACACTAGTTCTACCTTATCCCACTTTCTCATCCACTCCCTACACAGTGACTAGCGGGTCATTTACAGAGGGCTGATTAAACTGTAACCCACATGTCTTTGGGATGTGGGAGGTAATGTCACCAATCCATTCACTTCCACAGATGCTGCCTGACCCTGTTGAGTTACTCCAGCACTTTGTGTTCTTTTGTGTACTTACCAGCATCTGCAGTTCTTTGTTTTTACTCTAATTCCAATTTAGTTTAGTTTAGTTTAGAGATATAGCATGGAAGTAGGCCAATCGGGACCGCACTCATCCAAGCACCCAGTCACACTCCGTCTATGCAATTCCACGTTCTCGTCCACTGCCTACCCACTAGGGGGCAATTTACAGATTAACCTACAATCCCGCACGTCTTTGGGATGTGGGAGGAAACCGGAGCACCCAGAGGAAACCCACGCGGTCACAGGGAGAGCGTGCAAACTCCACACACACACACACACACAGGTCACACCGCAGGTCAGGATCGAACCCGGGTCTCTGGCGCCGTGAGGCAGCGGCTCTACACGCCGCGCCACTGTGCATTTTGCAGGTGGCAGCTCTGGCTGTTGGTAATGAGGCCGGGAAAGCTAGTTTTGCTCAGCTCCTTGAGAATGCAATACGATACCAATGGCAGCAGAAATTAAGCTGTGCCTCTAAAGCTTCTCATCCCTAACACCTGGTTAGATTTCAGATTAGTTTGAGATGCTGTCACAACCTAGAATAGCTTCGTAATGAAGCTGTTCTACGTTTGAACTGTTAGGTTGAATCGCACTGATGAATCCCTTCTTTCTACACTGAATGGAAAGCACAAAGACAATTCGGGTATTGAAGTTACTCACCTTTATTGTTTCGACAAGAATGCAGTGTTCTTTGCCTATGTTATTAGCATATGATGAAATGAAGCTTTTGCCTACACAGGTAGCAACTTGCAGCTATTAATGGTTAAGGAGTGGATTAGAGCAGTCAGCACAGTGGCGCAGCTGGTAGAGCCACTGCCACACAGCGCCAGAGATCCTCACAGCAATTTGGCTTTGTGGAGTTTGCATGCTCTCCCTGTGACCGCGTGGGTTTCCCCCAGGCAGCTCCTGTTTCCTCACACACCCCAAAGACGCAAGTGCTGGTAGACTGAATTTAAACAGCGCAGAAACAGGCCCTCTGAGTCCGCTCCGACCAGCGATCACCCCATACACTAGCACTAGCCTACACACGAGGGACAATTTACAATCTACAGAAGTCGATTAACCTACAAATGTCTATGCCTTTGGAGTGTGGGAGGAAGCCGGAGCACCCGGGAAAACCCACACGATCACAGGGAGAATGTACAATCTCCGGACAGACAGCATCTGTAGTCAGGATCGAACCCAGGCCTCTGGTGCTATAAGTCTGCAACTCTGCCACTGATAGGTTAATTGGCCTCAGTAAATTGCCTCTAGTGTGTGGGTGAGGGGAAGAACCTGGAGAGGTGGGGGGTGTTGATAGGAATGTGGAGACCATAAAATAGGATTAGTGTGGGGTTAGTGCAAAAAGGGTGGTTGATGGTGGGCATGGACCCGATGGGCCGAATAGCCTGTTTCCGTGAGTCATAGAGAGATTTGACTCATTCTTTTTCATCAAATGATTGCGTCTGGAACACAAGGCCCTTTTGAAATCCCTCTCAAAATCCCATAAAACATTTAAAGATGTAAAATAAAACCACAATTCAGTTAATAAATTTAAGAATGGAGGTGCAATCTCACTGCAGATTGCATTATGATTTGCTGAAGGAATCGATTTAAATGCAGTTCTCCTTTCCCAAGGAACACTGTCTATACTGCGCACAAGCTGGTCTTTCAAGCAAGCTTTGCTGCAGTCCAGACAGGCCCTGACACTGTGACAGCTTGCTTCAATGTCCGCTGTCTGCCCTCCACAAGCACAGGGAATTGTCTATCGGGCATTGGGGACTCTCCCGCACTCTCTAGCTACTGAGGAGGGTGTGGTCACTCGAGAGATCAAGTGAGAACCATGGGTGATCTCCTCCCAGTCCCAGCCAAGGAACAATGAAGTTCCGACAATAGACACAAAGTGCTGCAGTAACTCAGCGGGACAGGCAGCGCCTCTGGAGAAAAGGGATGGGCGATGTTTCGGGTCGAGACCCTTCTTTAGACCATTAATTTCTCTAACTAAAAGTAACCCTTGATTTTCCTCTCTCTCCATCCCTCCCCCATCCTAGTTCTTCAACCAGTCTGACTGTCTTCCTGATTACATTTAATCTTTGTATGCTTTGTTGTCACCTTCCCCAGCTAACAATCATCTAGTCTACATTTTCCTTGAACTTCGTCCGCTTTGATGTCTTGTTTTTACACCTTATCCTTCCCGGTCTCCCTCTCCCCTGACTCCCAGTCGCAAGTAGGGTCTTGACCTGAATTGTTACCCATTCCTCTCCAGAGATGCTGTCTGACCCGCTGAATTACTCCAGCATTCTGTGTTTATCTTTGGTTTAATCCAGGATAGGACAGGTTTGGAGGGATATGGGCCAAACTTGGGTATGTGGGACTAGTGTAGATGGGGCGTGTGGGTCGGTGTGGGCAAGTTGGGCTGAGGGGCCTGTTTTCCATGCTGTGTGACTATGTTGGTCGGTGTGGGCAAGTTGGGTTGTGGGGCCTGTTTGCCATGCTGTGTGACTCTATGTTGGTTGGCGTGGGCAAGTTGGGCTGAGGGTCCTGTTTCTGCGCTGTGTGACTCTATGACTATCTTTGGTGCAAAGCACCATCTGCAGTTCCTTCCTGCACCTGCCAATCAGTCGCCGTTAATCCCGCCCCACCATCGATGACGTGTAGAGGGCTCCGCCCCCGCTGTACGTCACCGCCTGTATTAAAGCGGCCGCACCCGCGCCGAAGAGGCACAGATCTCTTACAGCGACTCCTTGCCGTCAGCTTGTAAGAGCAGAATCTGCCAAGTTTCACATTTAAAAGAAGAGTATTATCCGTGGCGCAGAGGCCATTTAGTCGTTTCCCCTATCAACAAAAAGACAAGAAAGGTTTGAAAGATCAAGAAATATGGTAAGTCTCATTTTTTCCTCCCCGCTTGGCTGGGGAAGAGGCAACGTAATTCTGAACGGTCTCATGATGTATGTACATTACATGCATAGTCGGACCCCTTCCCTCCCTAAAGCGATCCCCACTTTTGCAGACCCTCGCGTGGGTGAAGCTTCTCTTTTAGCCCCCATCCCGCCCTCTTTTCGCTCCAGTTGCCGCCTGTCTGTTCCCGCCATTTCCGTCACTAGCGGCCCCCACGACTTGGGCGCAATTCGGGCGGAAAATGAACGGGGCGGGTCACAGGCGAATGGGAGGTTGGAAACGGTGTGGGGGAATGGAACGAAATTTATTGATTTGGAGAACAAAAAAAAATAAGCAGGGTTTGGGGAAAGGCGGATCGCCTCCCTCCCTGCCTGCCTCTGCCCAGGAAGTCGGGGTGTTGGTGACGGTTGGGGCTTGACTCGGGGGCACGAGGCGGCCGTTCAACGGCGCCGCTCATTGGCCGCGCGGTCCAATTGCCGCTGTTTCAAACCCAACCCCGTCGCAAGCGCTCGTTGAAGTGAATCGTGTAATTTCATCCCCCGTCAGTTTCAGCCGCCCTCGCTTATTAGAGTGCAACGTGTAATTTCACCCGGTCAGTTTCACCCTCCCCAACCCCTTAAAGCGAACCGTGTAATTTCACCCTCTTTGACCGGTTAAAGCGAATCGTGTAATTTCACCCCGTCTGTTTCATCCGCCTTGACGTGTCCAGTATTTGGAGGGCGGCGAGTGGCTGTGAAATTGTCACTAATTGCAATCCACCCTCTTTGTTTCCACCGAAGAAAGATCCCGACCTCAAAATATCGCATTGTCCTTTCCCTCCATCGAAGCTGCGTGACCCGCTGAGCACGCCACCGCCCCAGCCGATCCAAAATGTCCCCGATACTCTCCCAGGAAAGCTCCATGGTCCGCCCAGTTGCACCAACATTTTTCTTCCAGTCTTTCTTCTGTATGCCAGCAGATGCACCCATTCGTTCAGCCCCTTTGTTTAACGCGGACGTTTCCTTTTGTTCCCGCCCGGAGGGCATATCCTTATCTGGACGGATGATGTAATTAGTAAGCCGGTCACATGGCTTGTGATTTGGCTAGTGATCAGATCATGAGAATTGACCTCGATTTGCATGCAGAATTTTTCTTTTGTTTTTGCTTTTAGCTACATTTGCCCAAAGGTTCAGCTGCAGCGAGTTTCTTTTGTGAATCTCACAGCCCCACAATTGCTTATTTTCGGTATTTTGCTTTTGTGCCCCATTAAGGAAGTGGCAATTAGGTTAACACAGGTTTGCATATTTGGTTTACAAGCATGTAATATGTTGTGTGATCCTGCAGCTATTAATGCTGTGTTAATGGTGGTGATTGGATGTTAATTTAGCTCCCCATTCTTAATTGTCTGGGCCAAGTTTGACCTGCATGACCGATAACATGCCTGCATTTTGTCCCCTTACCCCACAGCGTGAGTGTATCAGTATCCATGTTGGCCAGGCTGGTGTCCAGATTGGCAATGCCTGCTGGGAGCTGTACTGCTTGGAACATGGCATCCAGCCTAATGGTCAGATGCCCAGTGACAAGACCATTGGGGGCGGAGACGATTCCTTCAACACATTCTTCAGTGAGACGGGAGCTGGCAAGCATGTTCCCCGAGCTGTGTTTGTGGACCTGGAGCCAACTGTGATCGGTAGGTGCCCACACACTCATTCCACCCTCCCATTGATTTAATGACATGTAGCCATGTAACTGAAACGCCTCGCTCTTTCTCAGATGAGGTTCGTACTGGTACCTACCGCCAGCTCTTCCACCCTGAGCAACTCATCACTGGGAAAGAAGATGCTGCCAATAACTACGCCCGTGGCCATTACACAATCGGCAAGGAGATTATTGACCTAGTTCTGGACAGAATCCGCAAGTTGGTAAGTATTTGGGTGGACATCTAGAATCTGGTCTGCAGCTCGAAGCATTTGGATGTAACTAACTAACTGTGTTTGTGTTCCACAGGCTGACCAATGCACAGGTCTCCAGGGTTTCCTGGTCTTCCACAGCTTTGGTGGTGGCACTGGCTCCGGTTTTACCTCCCTGCTGATGGAACGTCTGTCCGTTGACTATGGCAAGAAATCCAAGCTTGAATTCTCCATCTACCCAGCTCCACAGGTGTCCACAGCAGTGGTAGAGCCCTACAATTCCATCCTGACCACCCACACCACCTTGGAGCACTCAGATTGTGCTTTCATGGTTGACAATGAAGCCATCTATGACATCTGCCGCAGAAACCTTGACATTGACCGACCAACCTACACCAACCTGAACCGTCTCATTAGCCAGATAGTGTCCTCCATCACGGCCTCCCTCCGCTTTGATGGTGCCCTGAACGTTGATCTGACTGAGTTCCAGACCAACTTGGTGCCATATCCCCGTATCCACTTCCCCTTGGCCACATATGCCCCAGTTATCTCCGCTGAGAAAGCCTATCATGAGCAGCTCACCGTAGCTGAGATTACCAATGCTTGCTTTGAGCCAGCCAACCAGATGGTCAAATGTGACCCACGCCATGGCAAGTACATGGCCTGCTGCCTCCTTTATCGTGGTGATGTGGTGCCAAAAGATGTCAATGCGGCAATTGCTACCATTAAAACCAAACGTAGCATCCAGTTTGTGGATTGGTGTCCAACTGGTTTCAAGGTTGGCATCAACTACCAGCCTCCCACTGTGGTTCCTGGAGGTGACCTGGCCAAGGTGCAGCGAGCTGTGTGTATGCTGAGCAACACCACAGCTGTTGCTGAGGCTTGGGCTCGCCTGGACCACAAGTTTGACCTGATGTATGCCAAGCGTGCCTTTGTTCACTGGTATGTTGGTGAGGGTATGGAGGAAGGAGAGTTCTCAGAGGCCCGTGAGGATATGGCTGCTCTGGAGAAGGATTATGAAGAAGTGGGTGCTGATAGTGCTGAAGGTGAAGAGGAAGGAGAAGAGTATTAGATCCTAGTTAACGCCAATGTCTGTTTGTTTCCTTTTATTTGTATTCTAATTCTGTGCCTTACTATTCTCCTGTAAAACATCCTTCAATAAAACTTGGTGTTCTGAAATGACCACTAGTGTGGAGTCTCATTGCAAAGAGAGGTGGGGTTCTGATTTATGGAGATGAATGAATGATTGGCACAGCATGGAAACGGGACCCTTTGGCCCGCCGAGTCCATGCTGTCCATCGAGCTCCCTTACACTACTGTGCTCTCTCACTTTCCCATCCACTCCCTGCAATTTTTACAGGGGGACAATGAACCTACAAGCTCTTAAGTGGTGGGGGGGGTGGGGGCGACAGGAGCAAACCCCATACAGACGGCATCTGTGGGCGGAATTGAACTTGGGTCATGAGGCTATAAAACAGCCACTCTACCAGCTATTTGTTTAAGAAGGAACTGCAGATGCTGGAAAATCGAAGGTGGAGAAACACAGCGGGTGCAGCAGTATCTACGGAGCAAAGGGAATAGGTAAAGTTTCGGGCCGAAACGTTGCCTATTTCCCTTTGGGTTTCTGCCTGAAACGTTGCCTATTTCCTTTGCTCCATAGATGCTGCTGCACCAGCTGAGTTTCTCCAGCACTTTTGTCCACACTGCCAACTAGGCTGGGTATCAATATGTTGCAATCTGTGAACTACATGTAGGGTTATGGCATTGATGTTGGATTAGTTACAGATTGAGTTATGGATGATGGGAGGGTGGCCTTCAGGGTGGAGTAAAAGTCAATTTCTAATGAACCACGGTTGAAGGCAGCAATCCTAATGCAGGTGTGGAGTGAGGCCTTGATGACTTTGGACAACCGTACGTACACACATAGAAAATGGGTGCAGGAGTAGGCCATTCGGCCCAAAGATTCTATAGCAAGCAAGATGGATCACTAGACGAAAAAGACGTAGTACGGTCATGGGTGATTTTCGGCCCCATTTCCGTAACCGGCTTCCGTCTCCGCACCAAAGATCCCGTAGCGGAGCAAAGATACTAGTGTGGAGACAGAAGCAGGTTTACGAGGTTACATCCTCCTAAACATAAAAGTTCTTTGGTAAAAATCTTCTTATTTTCAGAAGTATAATTTATTAACACAAACGGTTCCCCCGCATTGATTCCACGGCGGGTCGGGTTACTGAAATGGATGAAAAAATGGCCACGTTCTGCTCCGTTGCGTACTACACGCCAGCCCATTGCATTTAGAAGGAGTGGTCTATCTTGCTCCGCTATGGGATCTTTGAGCCAGCATCGCCATTCAATCTGATCATGGCTGATCATCCAGAATCAGTATCCCGTTCTCTACATGTCATTTGATTCCGTTAGCCCTAAGAGCATTCCACTTGCACTTTATGTGCAATGTGACGAATAAAACCGTATTGTAGCTATGTCTAACACTCTTCAATACATCCAGTGCATTGGCCTCCATTGCCTTCTGTGGCAGAAAATTCCACAGATTCACAACTCTCTGGGTGAAAAGGGTTTTCCTCACCTCAGTCCTAAATGGGCTACCCCTTATTCTTGCACAATCATCTGGGGATGCCACAAGGTAAGACGGCAATGTCATTGCCAGCAGTAATACAGCTGATGAACGTAATACAACAGCTGCGGTTTGACCAAGACAAGTCTATGGCTCCTCTTGTAATGACTTTCATGTCAGAACGCCACCATAAAAAAACACCGATAGCAACTGTGACGACTAATATATAATGGTGGCAGAATGTAGCGATTCACTGCTTCTTGGGGCGATTCAGGGAACGTCAAGCGCGTCACAGTGGAAGAGGCCCAGGACATTCTGTGTCTATCTTCGGTCTAAACCAGCATGCGCAGTTCCTTGCTACTCAACTTACTATTTGCGTTTCTGAAGAGAAGTAAGGATATTAACCTAACCAGTCTGTGGGCAGAGTGTGGGTGGGTGGGGGAGATAGAGGGGAGGGGGGAGAGGTCTCGCCTATTCCTTTTCTCCAGAGATGGTGTCTGATCTGCTGTTACTCCAGCATTTCATGTCTCTTTTTTAGGAGACTGACTGGGTGGAATGAAATGCTGGTTTAGCGACCTGCTCGATTTTACTCCCCATTCAGGCCCGCGCTGAGTAATATCCGGTCACGTTTAACAAGAAAATTCCACTAATTCCTGCGGGTTTTCTGCTAGCAAGTTAAAATTGGCCTTGGTATCTCTTTCCCACGTCAATGACTCACTGAGACGTCCTGGACAATTCTGGAAGTCGCTGTTTTGGACTGTCGACTCATTCACCGAGAGATAAGTTGTGCCCGCAGAATTAGTTCATTTATAGGCATCACAAAGGCGCAGCTGGTAGAGACCCCACTTCGATCCTGGCCTCGTGTGCTGTCTGGGTGGCGTTTGCACGTTATCCCCACGTGGGTTACCTCCGGGTGCCCTGGTTGCTTCCCACATCCCAAAGACGTGAGGGTTTGTGGGTTAATCGGCCTTGATAAACAGCCCCTAGTATGAAGAGCGTAGATGAGAAAGTGGTATCTATAACAGAACTAGTATGAACGGGTGGACACAAAATGCTGGAGTAACTCAGCGGGACAGGCAGCATCTGTGGAGAGAAGGAATGGGTGACGTTTCGGGTCGAGACACTTCTTCAGACTGATTTAGTAAATAATTCATTAAACATGGAGGTTGCAGGCTCATTGAGTTCCCACCCTGTGCTGTTCCCATCTACAGCAGCAGTTGTATCGGGTTGGGACCCTTTTTCAGACTGAAGGGTCCCGAACCGAAGCGTCACCTATCCATGTTCTCCACAGATGCTGCCTGACCCGCTGAGTTACTCCAGCACTCTGTGAAACGTCACCTATCCATGTTCTCCACAGATGCTGCCTGACCCGCTGAGTTACTCCTGCACTCTGTGAAACATCACCTATCCATGTTCTCCACAGATGCTGCCTGACCCGCTGAGTTACTCCAGCACTCTGTGAAACGTCACCTATCCATGTTCTCCACAGATGCTGCCTGACCCGCTGAGTTACTCCTGCACTCTGTGAAACATCACCTATCCATGTTCTCCACAGATGCTGCCTAACCCGCTGAGTTACTCCAGCACTCTGTGAAACGTCACCTATCCATTTTCTCCACAGATGCTGCCTGACCCGCTGAGTTACTCCAGCACTCTGTGAAATGTCACCTATCCATGTTCTCCACAGATGCTGCCTGACCCGCTGAGTTACTCCAGCACTTTGTGTCATTTTTTTTGTAAAGCAGTATCTGCAGTTCGTTGTTTCTATGTTATCCCACGTACTCATCCACACTTGGGGCCATTCACAGGGGCCAATTAACCTACAGATCCGAACGTCTTTGGGAAGCTCGATTTGCTGAGTTGCAGTTGGGGGGGGGTTCAGTGCAACTTCATTCTCCAAAGTCAAATGATTAATAGATCACATCTAGATGAGTAAGTCGTGAGTCAGGGCATACTTCCAGTTAGAAGAGACTAGACAAAACATAGACTGGGCGATCGTTTCGCTGAACATAGAAACATAGAAAACAGGTGCAGAAGGAGGCCGTTGGGCCCTTCGAGCCAGCACCGCTGACAGGAGAGTGGCCTTGAGGGACGGCGGTTTATGGCAGCAATCGGCTAATGCAGGTGTCGAGTGATCGTCTGACGGTGGCCTTGATGCCTTGGAGATGCCTTTGGACAACCATACACACGTAGACAATTAAACCTTGGTTAAATTTGATAGGACTTGGGGAAGGTTTATTCAACATTTTCATACGACATAAACTTGTCCCCTTTCCAACTGTTATATAATAATATTTTTTTTCTGGTATACGGTGGAACGGACTTGACGACAAACAAGGACTTAAATTGTTGAAACTCTTTGCAGCCCAGATTCAGTTTTTTTTTTTTTGCTTTTTCTTTTTATACATATAAGTTCTCTTTTAAACACTTAACTATATGTACATAGCGACCGGGAGGTCTATATTCAATGTGTATTTTGACACTGGACTCGTATTAGGTTATACCTGCCATTAATGGAACCCTGTGATGCCTATGTATCGATATTCAATTCAACTTTTTTTTTGTTAAGTTTTTTTACTAATTAGAAGCAATTACATAATTAAAAAAAAAGATATGTGTTGATTGTTGACATAATAAAATTCATTTTGTTCTTTGTAGCTATACATAATCAGTATTATTTATGATAATCTTTGCTTAATAATTGTGCTTCTATGTATATTTTTTCCATTTTTTATAAAGATAGAAAATAGTGGAAAAAGATTAAACAAAAAAAATAATATATATATACACACATATATATATATATGTATATACATATATATATATATGTATATACATATATATATATATATATATATACACATATATGTATATATATGTATATGTATATACATATATATATATACACATACATATATGTATATATATGTGTATATATATATATATACATACATATATATATATATTAAAAAGTTGGGAAAGAATGGAATATTTATGAAATGCGCTACTTCATCTATTCTTTCATTCTGGTTTCAGTCGGGTTCTCGTGCCGAACCAGTTTGCCCCTTCAAATATTCACTAAATGGGGACCATGTTTTTTTAAATAGTTCTTGTTTGTCCATTAAGACAAATCTTATTCTTTCCAAATATGGGGTCTCCGACATTTCTGTGGTGCACATTTTAATTGTGGGGGTTATATTCAACGTTAATGTCATTGCACAGATACAAGTATGGGTACAACGAAACGCAGTTTAGCGTCAGTTCGTAGTGATAGCAATATAGACAATAAATACAGAATGCAGACAATGTGGACGGAGAGACTGGAGAAATCTATCGGCGGGACTCCGAGTTCAGCAGTCTGATGGTGTTGTTGTAGAAGCTGTTCCTCATCCTACTAGTGCGGGACCTGAGGCTCCTGTACCGCCTCCCTGATGGTAGGAGGGCAAACAGTCCATGGTTAGGGTGGGAGGGGTCTTTGATGATCTTCCCGGCCCGTCTCAGACAACGTTTTGGGTGGAGGGCATCCATGGCAGGGAGCGGGGCACCGATGATGTACTGGGCAGTTTTCACCACCCGTTGTAGTGCCTTCCTATCTGCCACGGTGCAACTGCTGTACCATACCGTAGAGCAGGTGGTCAGGATGCTTTCGATGGTACAGCGGTAAAAGTTGGTCAGGATCTGGGGGGGACAGGTGGGCTTTTTTTTTTAGCATATCATAACAATGGCGCTGTTATGTTTATCATTACTTTTTTGCTTTTGAAAACAAACGAATAAAAAGATTTTAAAAGAAAGAAAGAAAGAAAACAGGTGCAGGAGTAGGCCATTCGGCCCATTGAGCCACCCCTTTTGAACACCTTCGCTCAGTCCGCGTGAACCTACTCATCTCCCGGTTGCTAACCATTTTAATTCCCTGTTCCAACACGGACCTTTCTGTCCTAAGTCTCCTCCATTGTCCCCATAACCACAACAGCCGTACTAATCAAGAATCTATCTATCTCTGCCTTAAAAATCGCCACTAACGGCCTCCACAGCCGTCTGTGGCAAAGAATTCCACAGATTCACCACCCGCTCTCAACTTTTATCAACTTTTCACAAGCATATGGTGCAACAGGACAAATCAAAATAGGACGTACATGGTAAATGGTAGGGAATTGAGGAATGCTGTGGAACAGAGGGATCTAGGAATAACTGTGCATAGTTCCCTGAAGGTGGAATCGCATGTAGATAGGGTGGTAAAGAAAGCTTTTGGTGTGCTGGCCTTTATAAATCAGAGCATTGAATATAGGAGTAGGGAAGTAATGTTAAAATTGTACAAGGCATTGGTGAGACCAATTCTGGAGTATGGTGTACAATTTTGGGCGCCTAATTATAGGAAGGATGTCAACAAAATAGAGAGAGTACAGAGGAGATAAGGGGGAAATCCTTTAAGACCGAGATGAAAAAGACTTTTTTCACACCGAGAATGGTGGGTCTCTGGAACTCTCTGCCACAGAGGGTAGTTGAGGCCAGTTCATTGGCTATATTTAAGAGGGAGTTGGATGTGGCCCTTGTGGCAAAGGGGATCAGGGGGTATGGAGAGAAGGCAGGTACGGGATACTGATTGGGGATGATCAGCCATGATCATATTGAATGGCGGTGCAGGCTCGAAGGGCCGAATGGCCTCTACTCCTGCACCTATTGTCTATGTTTCTATGTTTTGCTCTGGTATTTTATTTAATTCACATGTTTAATCAATAATATTTTATTATTAATGTTTAATGTTTTGTGTGTCATTCCTAACTGCCGCTGTATGTCGTTGTCACTTGCGGGCGGAGCACCAATGCAAATTCCTTGTATGTGAATACTTGGCCAATAAACTTATTCATTAATCGTTATCAGATACCATAGTGGCACTTTAGAGGCTTTTAGACTGGCACATGGATAGAGTCAATAGACAATAGCTGCAGGAGTAAGCCATTCGGCCCTTCGAGCCAGCACCGCCATTCAATGTGATCATGGCTGATCATCCCCAATCAGTACCCCGTTCCTGCCTCCTCCCCATATCCCCTGACTCCACTATTTTTAAGAGCCCTATCTAGCTCTCTCTTGAAAGCATCCAGAGAACCTGCCTCCACCGCTCTCTGAGGCAGAGAATTCCACAGACTCACCACTCTCTGTGAGAAAAAGTGTTTCCTCGTCTCCGTTCTAAATGGCTTACCCCTTATTCTTAAACTGTGGCCCCTGGTTCTGGACTTCCCCCAACATCGGGAACATGTTTCCTGCCTCTAGCGCGTCTAAAAACCCTTAACAATCGAAGGTAGACAAAAGTGCTGGAGAAATTCAGCGGGTGCAGCAGCATCTATGGAGTTTGGAAGGATGAGGGGGGATCTATGGAGCGAAGGAAATAGGTGACGTTTCGGCCCGAAACCCTTCCGGGTTTCGGCCCGAAACGTCGCCTATTTCCTTCAGGGTTTCGGCCCGAAACGTCGCCTATTTCCTTCAGGGTCTCGGCCCGAAACGTTGCCTATTTCCTTCGCTCCATAGATGCTGCTGCACCCGCTGAGTTTCTCCAGCACTTTTGTCTACCTTTCGATTTTCCAGCGTCTGCAGTTCCTTCTTAAACACCTTAACAATCTTATATGTTTCAATGAGATCCCCTCTCATCCTTCTAAACTCCAGAGTGTACAAGCCCAGCCGCTCCTTCTCTCAGCATATGACGAGTCATGGCTTGATACAACGTGGAAACAGGCCCTTCGGCCCAACCTGCCCACACCGCCACCTGTCTAAAGGCCTCTTAAACGCCACTATCATATCTGCCTCCACCAGCATCCCCCGGCAGCAAGCTCCAGGCACCCAGGGCTTGTTTCCACTGGGGAGATTTGCTCTAATGCTCATTGCATCACCCTGTGTATCTGTCCCATGCTTCAGCTAAGCACAGATGGCCACTGCAGTGCAGTCTCTGTGACATGACACCGACTTTTTTCTGGGAATAAACATATTTATACTTTACCAAGAATGTAAGCTGTTTTGTATATATGATGTACAAAACGATGGTAGACATGTATGAAATGGGAACACTTTTATCATTCCAACAATTACAACTAAAATATAATTTGATTAATCAATATTTCAAATATCTTCAAATTCAAGATTATTTGAAGTATATACACAAGGATATCAAACTCTAACCCCAGATTTATTGGAGGAAGGGATGAATAGAAAGGCAGAATCAAGCAATTTAATATCTTACTTATATAATATAATTCTAAATATAGAAACACCAACGACAGAGGCAATTAGAAGGGACTGGGAACAAGAATTATTGATAAAAATTCCTAACGATAGATGGGAAAATATTTTATGTTCAATTAATGTAAGACATAACCTAATTCAATTAAAAAAATTACATAGATTATATTATTCGAAAACTAGACTGAATAAAATATTTTCAAATGTTTCCCCCATCTGTGACAAATGTCTAACTCAAAATGCCACTAGAGCACATTCCTTTGTCTCTTATATAAAACTGTATACATTTTGGAATGACATTTTTGGAATTTTTACAAAACTATTTAACACAAAATTGAACCCCAATACAGAACTGATTATCTTTGGATCAATGGAAGAGGGACGTAAACTAACTATATTCCAAGAAGCTTTTCTTAATTACGGTCTAATAACAGCAAAAAAATGTATACTCAAATTTTGGACAAACGCAACCACGCCAACATTCAAAATGTGGATGTCAAACATGTCTGAAACGCTACATCTTGAAGAAATGAGATTCCTCCTACTAGGCAAAGTAGACCAATTCTCAAAGACTTGGTCTCCTTTTATCAACTTTTTACAAGCATATGGTGCAACATGACATAACCGTAGAAATTAAATGGTTTAGAACCGGGTGACGGATGGGCAAAAATACGAAATAGGTAGATCTCTCCTAATCTCTCTTTTCTTTACTTTCTCCTTCTATTTCAATCTTTTTAGCTTCTCATCTCTGTCCTTTATTGCTTTTGCTATCTGTTTCTACGCGCTTGTCTATCTATTCCGACACTCTTTATTTCTTTTTTCTCTCACTGTTCTTTTATTATTAAATCAAAAATACAAAGTTGTACAAGTAGGTATGTTACAAAACGTACCTTGAGCAGCGCTGCAGTTCTGCCGCTCCCCGTGTGCGTGACTTTGGCGCCTTTCAGAGGGGGGCGGGCTTAAAGTGCCGTTTTTCTGCAGACAGGGAAAATCGATCAATGTCGGGCGATTTCGTTGCGGAAGAAAAATCGCTCCGACATTTCATTCATGAAGGTATTTTTAAATTACGCTAGATTACTTATTAACTAGAGTAATTTAAAAATCACCTTCAAAAGCCGAGAGCGCCGACAACAGGAAGGATTTTGCGTAGGGGAGAAAAAAAGGTACACAGTTTATTTTTATATTAAAAGTTGGTTTTTAGGAAGGCTTTAATAACATTTTCATGTTGCGAAATGGAGTCCAAAACAATGTATGAACCAACAGTATTTTTCCTCCCGACTTCACCGCAAACCGCAACGTTCCAATCCACCCGCATTCCACTAAAACCCACTCGCTAGTTGATTTACATGGCCATTAATTTACAGGCATTAAACACTAAATTCCTTCCATTTGGCCTAGAAATTCATGAAAATGAGATTTAAAAATTATGTTATATTGTGGATTATTGTGTGAATGTTATTTGGACACTTAGGCAATTTTAAAAAAGTTTATCTTTTCTTAAGAAATGGATAGATGTTTAGATCTACTCATTGAATTTTGTAATTAGCTACAATTAGATAACTAACTAATTATATGATTTAATTTCAGGTCATCCAAGTAAGATTGTTTCATATTTGTTTCAGAACGCTTCAATCTATAATAACTGAAAATTTCATTGAGTTCTCTTAATTTTTAAGAAAGTTATGGACTTTTAACTGTTCGAGATCACAGCTTTCGAGTTAAGTCAATTGAAAGGCAATGGGGAACAAGATGCTAATTTCCGAGTATGAAAATGGTCATAACTTTCATAATACTGAAGATATGAAAGTGAATTAGGTGTCAAATTAAACTTCTTTTTATGCTTTATCTGATGGGATAAATTGCAGACTTGATTTTTTAAATCTCAAAATTTTGTAACATTGCTAGTACAAGAATGGAAATATGTATGTATGTATTAGGTACTCAAGTACCACACTATTGTACTTACTTCTAACAAAAATGAACAAAAAAAACCACGAGAAAAAAAAAATGTAAGCTGTTTTTAACCATAATTCCGTTGCTGTCAATCATTCTATTAATCTAATCTGGGGGTGGGGGGGGGGCACGTTGGCGCAGCGGTAGAGTCGCTGCCTCTCACAGCGCCAGAGATCCCGGTTCGATCCTGACTACGGGTGCTGTCTGTACGGAGTTTGTACGTTCTCCCACATTAGGCACTATCCTGCACAAGGTGGATCACCAAAGGACCATGTCCTAGTAGGGTGGATGGAGCCCCTGTCTCGCACTGCTGGAGACCCGGCTTCGATCCTGACTATGGGTGTTGCCTGTGTGTGTGGAGTTTGCACGCTCTTCCTGTGGCCGCGTGGGTTTCTGCCGGCTGCTCCGGTTACATCCCGCATCCCAGACGTGCGGATTTCGGGGTTGCTTGGCTTCTGTAAATTGCCCCCCCCCCCCCACCCTGGTGTGTAGGGAGTTGGTGGAAAAGCGGGATAACATAGAACTAGTAACAGGTAACTTGGTGAGACCACATCTGGAGTATTGCGTACAGTTTTGATCTCCTAATTTGTGGAGGGACATCCTTGTGATTGAGGCAGGTTCACGAGATTGATCCCTGGGATGGAAGATTGGGGAGATATTGAAAAGACTAGGCTTGTATTCACTGGAGTTTAGAAGGATGAGAGGGGGAATCTTATAGAAACATGTAAAATTATAAAAGGACTGGACAAGCTAGATGCAGGAAAAATGTTCCCAATGTTGGGCGAGTCCAGAACCAGGGGCCACACAGTCTTAGAATAAAGGGGAGGTCATTTAAGACTGAGGTGAGAAAAAACTTTTTCACCCAGAGAGTTGTGAATTTGTGGAAATCCCTGCCACAGAGGGCAGTGGAGGCTAAGTCCACTAGTCCAAGTCCATTGGACTAAGTCCAATGGAGAACGCCACCCGACCCGTGGAGCTGGAGACCGCCACCCGACCCGGGGAGCTGGAGAACGCCACCCGACCTGGGGAGCTGGAGAACGCCACCCGACCCGTGGAGCTGGAGAACGCCACCCGACCCGTGGAGCTGGAGACCGCCACCCGACCCGGGGAGCTGGAGAACGCCACCCGACCCGTGGAGCTGCAGAACGCCACCCGACCCGTGGAGCTGGAGAACGCCACCCGACCCGGGGAGCTGGAGAACGCCACCCGACCCGGGGAGCTGGAGAACGCCACCCGACCCGTGGAGCTGCAGAACGCCACCCGACCCGTGGAGCTGGAGAACGCCACCCGACCCGGGGAGCTGGAGAACGCCACCCGACCCGGGGAGCTGGAGACCGCCACCCGACCCGGGGAGCTGGAGAACGCCACCCGACCCGGGGAGCTGGAGAACGCCACCCGACCCGGGGAGCTGGAGAACGCCACCCGACCCGTGGAGCTGGAGAACGCCACCCGACCCGGGGAGCTGGAGAACGCCACCCGTCCCCCGGGGAGCTGGAGAACGCCACCCGACCCGTGGAGCTGGAGAACGCCACCCGGCCCGTGGAGCTGCAGAACGCCACCCGACCCGTGGAGCTGGAGAACGCCACCCGACCCGTGGAGCTGGAGACCGCCACCCGACCCGGGGAGCTGGAGAACGCCACCCGACCCGGGGAGCTGGAGACCGCCACCCGACCCGGGGAGCTGGAGAACGCCACCCGACCCGGGGAGCTGGAGAACGCCACCCGACCCGGGGAGCTGGAGAACGCCACCCGACCCGTGGAGCTGGAGAACGCCACCCGACCCGGGGAGCTGGAGACCGCCACCCGACCCGTGGAGCTGGAGAACGCCACCCGACCCGGGGAGCTGGAGAACGCCACCCGACCCGTGGAGCTGGAGAACGCCACCCGACCCGGGGAGCTGGAGAACGCCACCCGACCCGGGGAGCTGGAGAACGCCACCCGACCCGGGGAGCTGGAGAACGCCACCCGACCCGGGGAGCTGGAGAACGCCACCCGACCCGGGGAGCTGGAGAACACCAGGTAAGCCCCGGGGCTGGAGACCATCAGCAGAGCCGCGGGGCTGAAGACCGCCTGCGGAGCCACGGAGACGTAGACGCGGTGCAACGGAGCGGTAGAACACCAGCGCGCACCAAGCCAGCTCGGCCGACCAGAAGCACCAACAGACAGCGACGCGGACGTAAACACCGTCGGGGACGCAGAGGGGGGTTAAAGGCCAGGTTAGAGCTAGCCCCGCACAGGGTAGCGATTCCTAGCCTTTTCCTCGCCAACGTGCGCTCACTGGCAAACAAAATGGACGAACTCCGGCTAAGGATCACCTCCCACAACCGGATCAAGGACTGCAACATCCTGATCCTCACGGAAACTTGGCTGAACACTGACGTTCCTGACAGCGCCATCCAGCTATCGAGGCGTCACTTACTCCGAGCGGACAGGACATCGGACTCCGGCAAGACCAGAGGTGGGGGTCTGTGCATTTATGTAAATAAAGCATGGTGCACGGACTCCACCATCATCGAGAGTCACTGCTCAGCTAACCTTGAGTTCCTCTTGGTTAGATGCAGACCGTTCTATCTGCCCAGAGAGTTCACCTCCACTGTTGTAACTGCAGCCTATATCCCTCCTGATGCTAATGCCAAGCTTGCAATGAAAGAGCTGCATACTGCCATTAGCAATCAACAGACACACAACCCCGAGGCAGCCTTCATTGTTGCGGGTGACTTCAATCACTCTAACCTTAAGTCTGTACTCCCCAAATTCCACCAGCATGTCTCCTTCCCCACTAGAGTAGACAAGACACTGGACAAAGTCTACACCAACGTGGCTGAAGCTTACAAAGCCATCCCCCTCCCCCACCTTGGTCAGTCTGATCACATCTCATTGTTCCTGCTCCCTAAGTACTCCCCACTCATCAGACGGGTTAAACCAACTGAGGACAGTTAAAGTCTGGTCAGAGGAAGCGGACTTCACACTTCAGCAGTGTTTTGGAAACACTGACTGGAAGGCGTTTGCAGCCCAGGCCACCCTTGACTCCCACACGGACATTGACTCCTACACATCCTCTGTTCTGGACTTTATAAACTCCACCATCAATAGTGTCACCTCCCTCAAACAGGTGACCATATTCCCGAATCAGAAGCCATGGATGAACAGCGAGGTCAGGCTACTGCTGAAAGCACGGGACACCGCTTTCAGGTCAGGCGATGCTCGAGCCTACAGTTCAGCCAGGGCTAACCTGAAGAGGGGCATCAAGAAGGCCAAGCACTGCCATAAGCTCAGGATTGAGGAGCACTTCAACAACAACTCCGACCCCCGACGCATGTGGCAAGGCATCCAGGCCATCACGGACTACAGACCCGCCAACACCACCCCCACATCCAGCGACGCCTCCTTCCTTGAGGAGCTCAATCACTTCTATGGCCGCTTCGACAGGGACAATCTAGAGACAGCCATCAAGGCTGTGCTACCTGCCGATCACCAACCCCTCACACTCACCCCCTACGACGTATACGTGGCACTTAGTAGGACTAATGCACGTAAAGCTGCTGGCCCTGACGGCATCCCCGGGCGCGTGCTCAGGGTCTGTGCGGCGCAGCTGGCAGACGTCTGGACTGATATCTTCAACCTGTCACTTGCCCAGGCAGTTGTCCCCACGTGCCTTAAAACCACCTCCATCGTGCCAGTGCCAAAACACTCCACTGCGGCAAGCCTCAACGACTTCCGCCCAGTTGCACTTACCCCCATCATCACCAAGTGCTTCGAGAGGCTGGTCCTGGCACACCTCAAAAGCTGCCTACCCCCCACACTGGATCCCTATCAGTTTGCCTACCGCAAGAACAGGAGAACAGAACTGTTTACCCTCCTACCATCCGGGAGGCGCTACAGGTCTCTCCGTTGCCGAACCAGCAGGTCCAGGAACAGCTTCTTTCCGGCGGCTGTCACGCTACTCAACAACGTACCTCGGTGACTGCCAATCACCCCCCCCCCCCGGACACTTATTACTATTTATTCAAATCATTTGCTGTGTCGCTCTTCCAGGGAGATGCTAAATGCATTTCGTTGTCTCTGTACTGTACACTGACAATGACAATTAAAATTGAATCTGAATCTGAATCTGATCTAAGTCACTGGATGGATTTAAGAGAGAGTTAGATAGAGCTCTAGGGGCTAGTGGAATCAAGGGATATGGGGAGAAGGCAGGCACGGGTTATTGATAGGGGACGATCAGCCATGATCACAGTGAATGGCAGTGCTGGCTCCAAGGGCCGAATGGCTGCCTCCTGCACCTATTTTCTATGTTTGCCGAGGCAGCGTGAAGTGTGGATGGAGTCGATGGAAGGGAGGTTGCTTTGTGTGATGGTCTGGGCTGCGTCCACAACCTTCTGCAACTATCGTGGTCTTGGAGGGAGCTGTGATCTGATGTGCTGGGGAACTCATTCACGTTCCATCCCGACTACGGGCGCTGTGTGTACGGAGTTTGTACGCTCTCCCTATGACCTGCGTGGGTTTTCTCCGGGTGCTCCGGTTTCCTCCCACACTCCAAAGACGTACAGGTTTGGACGTTAATTGGCTGGATAAAATTGTACAAGGGGCTGTCCCACTTTGCGAGCTAATTCAAGAGTTCTCCCCCGATTCGAACTCGGAGAATTACGGCAATGGCCGCTCGTCGGTACTCCGGGCTCTCGTGGACATTTTTTCAACATGTTGAAAAATCTTCACGAGTTTACCGCGTTTCCCGAGCGCCTGCCGTTAGCGTTATGAGCCGCCCCTGAAATACCTCGTACAGTAGGACAGGCCCATTAGTGTGTGGGGATCGCTGGCCAGCGCGGACTCGGTGGGCCGAAGGGCCTGTTTCCGTGCCGTGTCTCTGAACTAAACTAGATTGAAATGAGCCCAGGAAGTAACAGATATGGCAACACAGATGGACAAGAACCCTCTTCGCCAAATTAATTCCCCTGAGCATGGAGACGCATCTGCCGTTGCTTTGACAGCTCTCAAGGGGAGCAGGGGGGGTCACAGAGGTCACCGCTGGGCTTGTCCTAATTCTCATGCATATTCAGCGGAGCTCAGAGTGGTCTGGCTCCCTGCGATAATTCATCACCACCCAGCACAAAGTCAACGGCATCGATCCGAGGCCTGGGGTGGGGTCGTATCCGTGGCTGAATCCATGTCGGGCCACCCACTGACTGCAACAAAGGGACTGGTCTGTGAATCTACACGTCAATGGAAAACGTCAATGGATTAGACCAAACCAGATCTCCAAGCTACTCGTTTTAATTTAGTTTAGCGATACAGCGCGGAAACAGGCCCTTCGGCCCACCGAGTCCGCACTGACCAGCGATCCCTGCACACTAACACTATCCTACACACACTAGGGCCAATTTTACACTTATACCAAGCCAATTAGCCCACAAACCTATACGCCTTTGGAGTGTGGGAGGATACTCCGTGCAGACAGGCAGGTTTCGTCCCCTAATATGAGGAAGGACATCCTTGCTATTGAGGGAGTGCAGCGTAGGTTTACAAGGTTAATTCCTGGGATGGCGGGACTGTCATATGCTGAGAGAATGGAGCAGCTGGGCTTGTACACTCTGGAGTTTAGAAGGATGAGAGGAGATCTCATTGAAACATATAAGATTGTTAAGGGTTTGGACACGCTAGAGGCAGGAAACATGTTCCCGATGTTGGGGGAGTCCAGAACCAGGGGCCACAGTTTAAGAATAAGGGGTAAGCCATTTAGAACGGAGACGAGGAAACACTTTTTCTCACAGAGAGTGGTGAGTCTGTGGTATTCTCTGCCTAAGAGGGCGGTAGATACTTTTGAGAGAGAGCTAGATAGGGCTCTTAAAGATAGCGGAGTCAGGGGATATGGGGAGAAGGCAGGAACGGGTATTGATTGGGGATGATCAGCCATGATCACATTGAATGGCAGTGCTGGCTCAAAGGGCCGAATGGCCTCCTCCTGTATCTATAGTCAGGATCAACCTGGGTCTCTGGTGGTGTGAGGCAGCAACTCTACCGCTGCGCCACCGTGCCCCCCTGTAGACCGTGGCAGGACTTGATACAAACAGCGATAGAGAAGAATTTCAGAGCAAGAAATATAACACATGGAAACAAGGAACTGCAGTTGCTGGTTTACAAAAAAAAGAAAAAGTGCTGGAGTAACTCAGCGGGTCAGGCAGCATCTGTGGAGAACATGGATAGGTGATGTTTCACAGAGTGCTGGAGTAACTCAGCGGGTCGGGCAGCATCTGTGGAGAACATGGATAGGTGACGTTTCACAGAGTGCTGGAGTAACTCAGCGGGTCGGGCAGCATCTGTGGAGAACATGGATAGGTGACGTTTCACAGAGTGCTGGAGTAACTCAGCGGGTCAGGCAGCATCTGTGGAGCGAAGCAAATAGGCAACATTTCAGGTCGAAACCCATCTTCAGTTTAAATATTTAAGAATATTTGTTCACTTTGTATTATGGTGGTAGGTTTGTTTGTAATTTTGTGTGTATTTTTGTAAATAGTTGATTAAAATTATTTTTGGTTAAAACATTTTTTAAATCAGGAAGTGATTTGCTGCTCGGAAGTGAGTGTGGATGGGACGGGCAAGGTCGGGAGGCTCAGCTGTGGGAGGCAATTAACTAAAGTGTCCGTGGGGAGAGTAATTCACGATGCAGGGTGAAGCCATTCCTCACAGTCACCTCCCGGGCATTTATCATTCCATGGAAACAATTGAAACTTTTTATTTTAGATAAATTAGCCCCTCCGAATAGCATGAGTGGCTGATCAGTGAAGTCCACGTTTTATTGAACGTAATACAGATCATTTTAATCTTTATTCCTGAAATTTAGCTTGGAGATACAGCGCGGAAACAGACCCTTCGGCCCACCGAGTCCGTGCCGGCCAGCGATCCCCGCACACTAACACAGCACAAATGTATTTTGTGCTGTATCTCTAAACTAAAATTAGGATGTGGAGCCTCCAAACCATTTCCACCTTTTTTGTACTTAAACTGAATTTTTCGCCCACGCTGAAGCGAGCACTCGATATTTTTTCTGCTTAAAAGAAAACGAACAAAAGGATTTGATTCACTCCACAAAGTCTGCCCTCCCCCCATTCCAGCCCCCTTGGGAACGCACGCATTCACAGATCTGTGCTGAATTCAGTCCTCCCTCTTTGTAATGAGCTCATCGGACCCGCTAAACCGCTGAGAATTACCGCCACAAAGCCTGGCTTTCTCTGGCCAAGTCTCCATTCATCATCACCCTCCACCTCCCCACCCCACCCCACCCCACTTCACTCCCCTCGTGCTGGCAAGCTCGCAAGGGACTGAGGTAATCTGTTAGAGAGACACAAAGAGCTGAAGTACTCAGCCGCACGGGACATAGAAACATAGAAAAATAGGTGCACGAGTAGGCCATTCGGCCCTTCGAGCCTGCACCGCCATTCAATGTGATCATGGCTGATCATCCAACTCAGTATCCCGTACCTGCCTTCTCTCCATACCCCCTGATCCCTTTAGCCACAAGGGCCACATCTAACGCCCTCTTAAATATAGCCAATGAACTGGCCTCAACTACCTTCTGCGGCAGAGAATTCCAGAGACTCGCCACTCTTTGTGTAAAGAATGTTTTCCTCATCTCGGTCCTAAAGGAATTCCCCCTTATCCTTAGACTGTGACCCCTTGTTCTGGACTCCCCCAACATCGGGAACAATCTTCCAGCATCTAGCCTGTCCAACCCCTTAAGAATTTTGTAAGTTTCTATAAGATCCCCCCTCAATCTTCTAAATTCCAGCGAGTACAAGCCGAGTCTATCCAGTCTTTCCTCATATGGAAGTCCTGACATCCCAGGAATCAGTCTGGTGTATCTTCTCTGTACCCCCTCTATTGCAAGAATGTCTTTCCTCAGCTTTGGAGACCAAAACTGTACGCAATACTCCAGGTGTGGCCTCACCAAAACCCTGTACAACTGCAGTAGAACCTCCCTGCTCCTATACTCAAATCCTTTTGCTATGAAAGCTAACATACCATTTGCTTTCTTCACTGCCTGCTGCACCTGCATGCCTAATTTCAATGACTGGTGTACCATGACACCCAGGTCTCGTTGCATCTCCCCTTTTCCTAATCTGCCACCATTCAGATAATAGTCTACCCTCATGCTTTTGCCACCAAAGTGGATAACCTCACATTTATCCACATTATATTTAAACTGAAGCATCTCTGGAGAGAAGGAATGGGTGACGTTTCGGGTCAAGTCACTTTTATTTCTAAAGCACATTTTAAAATGACTCATGTTGACCAAAGTGCTTTACATCAGTGCAGGTACTAACGTGCTACATACAATGGTACATAGATCTAACAATACATACATAAATACATACATACAGCGCTCCCTCAGAGGACCTCAAGAAACGCTTGTGAGTACAAATAGGTTTTTAATCTCGACTTAAAGGAGTCGATGGAGGGGGCAGTTCTGATGAGGAGAGGGATGCTGCTGTTCCACAGTCTAGGTGCTGCAACCGCAAAGGCGCAGTCGGTTGCCCTTGAGCGTAAGCCTGGACCGCGGGATGTTCAGCAACCCCAAGTCGGCCGATCTGAGGGACCTGGAGGTGGTGTGGTGGGTGAGCAGATTTGACCCTCCTTCAGACTGAGACTCAAGAAAAAGTGAAAGGAGAGATACAAGGTCTGAAGACGGGTCTCGACCCGAAACGTCGCCTATCTCCTTCGCTGCTTAGATGCTGCTGCACCCGCTGAGTTTCTCCAGCCTTTTGTGTATCATACAAGATCATAAGTTGTCGGAGCAGATTTAGGGCATTTGGCCCGCCAAGTCTACTCCGCCATTCAATCATGGCTGATCTATCTTTCCCTCTCAACCCCATTCTCCTGCCTTCTCCCCAGAATCCCTGACACCCGCGCTAATCAAGAATCTGTCAATCTCAACGATACCAACGCCAACCACCCCCTCGCCCCCCTCCTCTCTCGCCCTCCACAAAGAACCACAGACTTTGCCCCTTCTCATAGAGTGACGACAGGCTTCGGCCCACACTAGGCCCACGGCATGATAGAGGCTTCTCTCCCCCCCCCATGGTCCAAAACGCTTGCTTCAGCTCAGGGCTTGCGACAGGGCAGCTTTCCCCGGGATAGTACCTCTGCATAAAGGAAGGCTTTGTCTACATCGACAGGCCTCATTCTCTCTGCAAACCGCTAGCCGTGAGTCGCCATGGCAACGGGACTGCAAGGGGCTGTGGCGAGAGCAGGCCCCAACTATTAATTAGAAACTCCTCGGGAAGTTAGACGGCAAGGATAATTTCACAGGGACATGTTTTTATTCGAAGAAGGGATTGTTCAAGAGAACGACAGCTTAGAGATGAGTGTCTAATTAATAGTTGGGCCCTGGGTGCAGACGACAAGAAAATAAGTGCGTGGGACTTGGTGATGGGGTGGTGGAGAAATAACCTATTCGGGAATAGATTGAATAAATGCAGGAATAGATTGGTTAAATGCACAGAATCTTTTGCAGGGGAATCGAGGACCAGAGGACATGGGTTTCAGGTGAAGGGGGAAAGATCTAATAGGAACCTGAGGGGTGACTTTTTCACACAAAGGGTGGTGGGTGTATGGAACGAGCTGCCATAGGAGGTAGTTGAGGCAATGTTTAAGAAACAGTTAGACAGGTACCTGGATAGGACAGGTTTGGAGGGATATGGGCCAAACGCAGGCAGGTTGGCCTAAGTCTAGATGGGGCATGTTGGTCGGTATGGGCAGGTTGGGCCGGAGGTGCAGGAGACTCCAGCACATAGAAAATAGGGGCAGGATTAGGCCATTCGGCCCTTCAGGCCAGCACCGCCATTCAACGTGATCACGGCTGATCATCCATAATCAGTGTTTAAGAAGGAACTGCAGATGCTGGAAAATCGAAGGTAGACAAAAAGTGCTGGAGAAACTCAGCGGGTGCAGCAGCATCTATGGAGCGAAGGAAATAGGTGACGTTTCGGGCCGAAACGTCACCTATTTCCTTCCGGGTTTTGGCCCGAAACGTCGCCTATTTCCTTCTGGGTTTCGGCCCGAAACCTCACCTATTTCCTTCGCTCCATAGATGCTGCTGCACCCGCTGAGTTTCTCCAGCATTTTTGTCTACCATCCAGAATCAGTACCCCGTTCCTGCTTTCTCCCCATATCCCTCGATTCCTTTAGCCCCAAGAGCTAAATCTAACTCTCTCTTGAAAACATCCAGTGAATCGGCCTCCACTGCCTTCTGTGGCAGAGAATTCCACAGATTCACAACTTTCCTCATCTCAGTCCTAAATGGCCGACCCCTTATTCTTAAACTGTACCTATCCACGCTCCCCAGAGACGCTGCCTGACCCACTGAGTTACTCCAGCTTTTTGCGTCCCATTTTACCCCCCCCCCCCCCCACGAGTTCTTGCCGGCTCTCATCCGGGAATACCGTGGCAACAATCCGTCATGGAGCGCAGACAAGAGTTACGCGAATGGTGGCCCCACCAGGTCAAAGCAGGTCAGTGGCTGTGAAGAGGATGGGGAAACAAAGGGGGTGTACGATTCTCCGCTCCTCAAGCTAAGCCCACTGCAAGGAGACAAAGAGTCCCACAGGACTTGGGTGGCTGATGTGAGGCCTCTGCCATTGCTTTTCATGCCGCCTGCATCTGTAATCAGGCACCGAGGCGGCTACTGGCCTCCGCGAGGGCGAGACTCTGCCGGCATCACTCCCCTCCTCAATCGAGTTTGCAAATGCACCCGCCTTTCATGGAACGTAGAAGAGTACAGCACAGGAACAGGCCCTTCGGCCCACAATGTCCGTGCTGGACACGATATCAAGTTAGAACAGGGCACAATACAGGAACAGGCCCTTCGGCCCACAATGTCCATGCTGGACACGATATCAAGTTAGAACAAGGCACAGCACAGGAACAGGCCCTTCGGCCCACAATGTCCGTGCTGGACACGATATCAAGTTAGAACGTGGCACAGTACAGGAGATCAAGTTAGAACGTGGCACAGCACAGGAACAGGCCCTTCGGCCCACAATGTCTGTGCTGGACACAATATCAAGTTAGAACGTGGAACAGCACAGGAGAGCAAGTTAGAACGTGGAACAGTACAGGAACAGGCCCTTCGGCCCACAATGTCCGTGCTGGACACAATATCAAGTTAGAACGTGGAACAGTACAGGAACAGGCCCTTCGGCCCATAATGTCCGTGCTGGACACAATATCAAGTTAGAACGTGGAACAGTACAGGAACAGGCCCTTCGGCCCATAATGTCCATGCTGGACACAATATCAAGTTAGAACGTTGAACAGTACAGGAACAGGCCCTTCGGCCCACAATGTCCGTGCTGGACACAATATCAAGTTAGAACGTGGCACAGCACAGGAACAGGCCCTTCGGCCCACAATGTCCGTGCTGGACACAATATCAAGTTAGAACGTGGCACAGCACAGGAACAGGCCCTTCGGCCCACAATGTCCGTGCTGGACACAATATCAAGTTAGAACTTGACGCAGTACAGGATATCAAGTTAGAACGGGGCACAGCACAGGAACAGGCCCTTCGGCCCACAACATGATGCCAAGTTAAGCTAATCTCTTCTTCCTCCGTTCCCTTCCTATATATGTGCCTGTCTAAAAGCTTCATAAACGCCGCTATCGTAGCTGCCTCCACCACTGCCCCAGGCAGGTTCCAGAAAGGTTAGCAAGTCAGAAAATGCTCCTGAAGACAGTTTCTGACCTGAAACGTCACCTATTCCTCTTTCTCCAGAGATGCCCGAGCCACTGGGGACAATTTACATTTATATCAAGGCCAATTAACCTACAAACCTGCACGTCTTTGGAGTGTGGGAGGAAACCGGAGCGCCCGGAGAAACCCACGCAGGTCACGGGGAGACAACGTACAAACTCTGTACAGAGATGCTGCCTGACCCGCTGAGTTACTCCAGCACTCTGTGAAACGTCACCTATCCATGTTCTCCACAGATGCTGCCTGACCCGCTGAGTTACTCCAGCACTCTGTGAAATGTCACCTATCCATGTTCTCCACAGATGCTGCCTGACCCGCTGAGTTACTCCAGCACTCTGTGAAACGTCACCTATCCATGTTCTCCACAGATGCTGCCTGACCCGCTGAGTTACTCCAGCACTCTGTGAAACGTCACCTATCCATGTTCTCCACAGATGCTGCCTGACCCGCTGAGTTACTCCAGCACTCTGTGAAACGTCACCTATCCATGTTCTCCACAGATGCTGCCTGACCCGCTGAGTTACTCCAGCACTCTGTGAAACGTCACCTATCCATGTTCTCCACAGATGCTGCCTGACCCGCTGAGTTACTCCAGCACTCTGTGAAACGTCACCTATCCATGTTCTCCACAGATGCTGCCTGACCCGCTGAGTTACTCCAGCACTCTGTATTTTGCGGGGGAAAATCTCTCTCCCCCCCCCCCCCTCTCCCTCCCCATACATATACACACACCCACATCAACACATATACACCCACCCGCATACCCACCTACACACACATACCCACCACATAAACACACACACACCCCTACACATACACACACACCTACACATACACACACACCTACACATACACACACCTACACATACACACACCTACATATACACCTACACATACACACACACCTACACATACACACACACCTACACATACACACACACCTACACATACACACACACCTACACATACACACACCCACACACCTACACATACACACACCTACATATACACCTACACATACACACACACCTACACATACACACACACCTACACATACACATACACCTACACATACATACACACACCTACACATACACCTACACATACACACACACCTACACATACAGACATACACATCTACAGACACCCACACTTACACACACTCAGCCACATACACATTTAACATCTATCCTCCATCCATCCATCCCCTGCCCTTGTAGGATTGCATTCAACAGGGGCTGTAGTGGGCTGGGTGTGAGCGCGGAGCCCGGTGTCTCGGCGTGAACAAGGGGCCGCTATTGTGCGCAGAAGGCGTGGTCGCCTGGGCAGCCCCTATATAGG
>OY740821.1:12021784-12046419 GCA_963514005.1 Raja brachyura | reverse complement strand
CCCCCCCCCCCCCCCCCCCCCCGACTTCCTGTTTCACTCTTCCTGCCGGGATGTGAGGTAAAATCCCGAGGGATTTCTCCAAGATTCTTTGGGAACGTGGCCCTGATCAACTCATTGGTCTTTCAAAATGGCGGCCAAAACATGGCGTCTCTTGCATGCCGGCTCGGTGGACTATTTCTGTGCACTTTGCGTAGACTAGTTGAGTTTAGAGATGCAGTGTGGAAACGGGCCCTTCGGCTGAGGTGGTGGAGGGACAACAGACTGAAGTTAAACCAAAACGTCACCTATTCGGCACGGTGGCGCAGCGGTAGAGTTACCGCCTCACAGCGCCAGAGACCCGGGTTCCATCCTGACCACGGGTGCTGTCTGCACGGAGTTTGCACGTTCTCCCGTGACCCGCGTGGGTTTTTCTCCGGGTGCTCTGGTTTCCTCCCACATTCCAAAGACGTACAGGTTTGTAGGTTAATTGGCTTGGTGTAAATGTAAATTGCCCCTCGTGTGTGTGGGGTAGTGTAACGCCCCTGTCCCACTTAGGAAACCTGAACGAAAACCTCTGGAGACTTTGTGGTTTCCGTGCGGTTCCCGGAGGTTTTTGTCAGTCTCCCTAATGGTCGAAAGTGGTTTCCGTTTTAAAAATCGGTAATTTTTTTAGTCAAAGCCGGTTGCGATGCTAGTTGAAGGTGGTTGCCGGAGGACAAAAACCTCCGGGAACCGCACGAAAACCTTGGGTGGGGCGCAGAGTCTCCAGAGGTTTCCGTCCAGGTTTCCTAAATGGGACGGGGGCATTAGTGCGCGGGGATCGCTGGTCGGCGCGGACTCGGTGGGCCGAAGGGCCTGTTTCTCGATCGCAGGTGTCCGGTCTGCAGGAGTGCCCTGGGTCTAACACTGTCAGACCTTTGCAATTGCTGGGACATTGAAGGCCGCATCCCCGCCCCCTTCCTCCCTGTCTGCCTGTGGGCATCTGCCCCTCCCACTCCAATATAACCATTCAAAGCTCCTTCAGCATCTCCCCGTGTTTCCCTCTCCCTCTAATTGTCCCCTATTCTCACCTTCCTTTGTCCGCCTGCCACTGTTTATTAGTTTCCCCCACCCCATCATGGCCCGCGTCCCCTCCTCCCCTGCCCTCTCCACACTCCTCGTCAGTGAATGTTAGCGTTTGCCGTCCTGTGTCTCCCTGGGCCACACACACACATCAGCTCATTCTTCACGGATGTCGGTGTTCCTCTTGTGTTTAGTCTGGAGATACAGTGCGGAAACAGGCCCTTCGGCCCACTGAGTCCGTGCCGACTGTCGATTGCCCCGTTCACACTAGTTCTTTCAGTTTTTTTTTTTAGTTTAGAGATAGAAACATAGAAACATAGAAAATAGGTGCAGGAGGAGGCCATTCGGCCCTTCGAGACAGCACCACCATTCATTGTGATCATGGCTGATCGTCCCCAATCAATAACCCGTGCCTGCCTTCTCCCCATATCCCTCGACTCCACTAGCCCCCAGGTGGTGAATCTGGAAAAGAATTCCACAGATTCACCACCCTCTGGCTAGAGAAATTTCTCCTCATCTCCTTCCTGAAGGAACGTCCTTTAATTCCGAGGCTGTGACCTCTAGTCCTAGACTCTCCCACCAGTGGAAACATCCTCTCCACATCCACAGTAGACAAAAGTGCTGGATAAACTCAGCGGGTGCGGCAGCATCTATGGAGCGAAGGAAATAGGCAACGTTTCGGGCCGAAACCCTTGCGGGTTTCGGCCCGAAACGTTGCCTATTTCCTTTTGGGTTTCGGCCCGAAACGTTGCCTATTTCCTTCGCTCCATAGATGCTGCTGCACCCGCTGAGTTCCTCCAGCACTTTTTGTCTACCTTCGATTTTCCAGCATCTGCAGTTCCTTCTTCAACTCTCCACATCCACTCTATCCAAGCCATTCACTATTCTGTACGTTTCAATGAGGTTCCCCCTCGTCCTTCCAAACTCCAGCGAGTACACAGTGTATCTGTACTTGTGTGTTGTCTTTCGGCTGGCTGGATAGCCCGCAGCAAAAAAGCTTTTCACCCTACCTCCTGGGACGTCAGGACTTCCATATGAAGAAAGACTGGATAGACTCGGCTTGTACTCGCTGGAATTTAGAACATTGAGGGGTGGGGGGGGGGGGGATCTTATAGAAACTTACAAAATTCCTAAGGGGTTGGCCAGGCTAGATGCAGGAAGATTGTTCCCGATGTTGGGGAAGTCCAGGACAAGGGGTCACACAGTTTAAGGATAAGGGGGAAGTCTTTTAGGACCGTGATGAGAAAATCATTTTTCACACCGAGAGTGGTGAATCTGTGGAATTCTCTGCCACAGAAGGTAGTTGAGGCCAGTTCATTGGCTATATTTAAGAGGGAGTTAGATGTGGCTAAAGGGATCGGGGGGGATATGGAGAGAAGGCAGGAACGGGGTACTGATTGGGTACTGATTCTCTGGATGCTTTCAAGAGAGAGCTAGATAGGGCTCTTAAAGATAGCGGAGTTGGGGGATATGGGGAGAAGGCAGGAACAGGGTACTGATTGGGGATGATCAGCCATGATCATATTGAATGGCGGTGCAGGCTCGAAGGGCCGAATGGCCTACTCCTGCACCAATGTTCTATGTTTCTACCTCGGTAGGCGTGATGAACTCAAATGTACTGATCCTCGATGCGTTGCCTTGGGCTAGTTCACCTGGAGCTCGGGTTACGACCTGGGCCCTGCTGTATGTGTTATCTCCACAGTCAATTTGCGCTGAGTTCCCACCAAATGCTAAGTGTCACATTTGCCGGGCATCTGTTGTGGGATTGCCGGCTCCCCGGCCATCTGCTGCCTGCAGTGTGGCTCCGTTTGCTGTTTGCTGTTTCTCTCAATGGAATTTTGGCCCCGATTTGGGATTCCTTGCCACAGACGGCTGCGGAGGCCAAGTCAGTGGATACACTGAAGGCAGAGATGGATTAGTGCGGGTGTCAGGGGTTATGGGGAGGAGGCAGGAGAATGGGGTTAGCAGGGAGAGATAGATCAGCCACGATCGAACGGCAGAGTAGACTCGATGGGCCGAATGGCCTAATACTACCCCTATCACTTCCGACCTTATTCCCTGTCAGTCAACGTGCCGGCCATTGGTGGTTGTGCAGATGTGAGGAACTGCAGGTGCTAGTTTATGAGGGGGGGGGGGGAAGACGCAAAGTGCTGGAGTAACTCAGCGGGTCAGGCAGCATCTGTGGAGAACATGGATAGGTGACGTTTCACAGAGTGCTGGAGTAACTCAGCGGGTCAGGCAGCATCTGTGGAGAACATGGATAGGTGACGTTTCACAGAGTGCTGGAGTAACTCAGCGGGTCAGGCAGCATCTGTGGAGAACATGGATAGGTGACGTTTCACAGAGTGCTGGAGTAACTCAGCGGGTCAGGCAGCATCTGTGGAGAACATGGATAGGTGACGTTTCACAGAGTGCTGGAGTAACTCAGCGGGTCAGGCAGCATCTGTGGAGAACATGGATAGGTGACGTTTCACAGAGTGCTGGAGTAACTCAGCGGGTCAGGCAGCATCTGTGGAGAACATGGATAGGTGACGTTTCACAGAGTGCTGGAGTAACTCAGCGGGTCAGGCAGCATCTGTGGAGAACATGGATAGGTGACGTTTCACAGAGTGCTGGAGTAACTCAGCGGGTCAGGCAGCATCTGTGGAGAACATGGATAGGTGACGTTTCACAGAGTGCTGGAGTAACTCAGCGGGTCAGGCAGCATCTGTGGAGAACATGGATAGGTGACGTTTCACAGAGGCTGGAGTAACTCAGCGGGTCAGGCAGCATCTGTGGAGAACATGGATAGGTGACGTTTCACAGAGTGCTGGAGTAACTCAGCGGGTCAGGCAGCATCTGTGGAGAACATGGATAGGTGACGTTTCAGGTCGGCGTGGACTCAGTGGGCTGACGTTGATCCGGCACCTCCTTTAATCTGGACAAAATTCTGAGAGGGCACTTGAAACCCCTCCCACTGGAAGTCCCCCCGAAAATGTGACGCCCAGGCTGGGTGAGGCGGCCGATCTTGCCCTGATTGGGACTTCCGCGTCCGATTGGCGGGTGGAATTGGCCGGGGCTCTGGAACTCCGGCCCAGCCAGAGCCAGCAGATCCGTTCTCATAGCCGACTTCCGAGGCCGACTTTCCGGGCCGCTATCTCAGCTCCTCGGCCACCTGTAGGAAAAGTTCCGGTTCCGTTGGATTCCTCTCGGAGGCCGTGACGTCTGTGGGCCCGAACGGAGAATCCGGAAAGCCTCTGGAACCAAAGGGTGCCGGAAAATCAGTGGCGGACCTGTACCTCATTGCGTAGTGAAGCGGGTTTTACTGATGAAACATCGTAGAATAAGGGCTGAATGGAACACGGAGCCAGGTCCTCTCATGGATGAACTGAGGCCTATAGATGAACTGGAGGCCCCCAAACCAAGATCAAGCAGAGGCCCCTCCATTTTAGAGGCCCCCAAATCAAGATCCCTTTGAAGCAGACAGGCTTGAGGCCTATGCCAAATGGCCCTCGTTGCTCCCCCTCTGACGGGGCCTGCACAGAACAGTACCGCTATTTCCACAGTAAACGTCTGCCTCTTGAACGCTGAACTCATTTTTCTGCGGAGGCTGCAGGCGCTAGTTCAGCGCAGCGACTTTCAAAGTAAATATCAGCCCCTTTATCGGGCAGAGTGTGACTGGGAGCTGTGGCTACAGAGGCCTGGGCCTGTATCTGCACAAACCACCAATCACTGACACCACTGACCTCCCGCTGCTAATACAGGGGCTCTTTCCTGCCACACTCCACAAATTATTTTTAACCTCCAGGAGTCCTTTAAGTCCTCGGTTTAATTTGATAGCAGCGGCCTGTCATTCTGAAAGTGTGGCTCCAGTAAGTCTCTGTCTCTCTGTCTCTCCCTCTGTCTCTCCCTCTGTCTCTCCCTCTGTCTCTCCCTCTGTCTCTCCCTCTGTCTCTCCCTCTGTCTCTCCCTCTGTCTCTCCCTCTGTCTCTCCCTCTGTCTCTCCCTCTGTCTCTCCCTCTGTCTCTCCCTCTGTCTCTCCCTCTGTCTCTCCCTCTGTCTCTCCCTCTGTCTCTCCCTCTGTCTCTCCCTCTGTCTCTCCCTCTGTCTCTCCCTCTGTCTCTCCCTCTGTCTCTCCCTCTGTCTCTCCCTCTGTCTCTCCCTCTGTCTCTCCCTCTGTCTCTCCCTCTGTCTCTCCCTCTGTCTCTCCCTCTGTGTCTCCCTCTGTGTCTCCCTCTGTGTCTCCCTCTGTGTCTCCCTCTGTGTCTCCCTCTGTGTCTCCCTCTGTGTCTCCCTCTGTGTCTCCCTCTGTGTCTCCCTCTCTCCCGTCTGTGTATGAAGATTTTAGTTCAGAGATACAGCATGGCAACAGGCCCTTCGGCCCACCGAGTCCACGCTGACTATCGATCACACTAGTTCTCTATTATCCCACTTTCACCTCCACTCCACAAAGTACAGAGGCCCAATTAACCTACAAACTCCGTACAGACAGCGCCCGTAGTCAGGATCGAACCCGGGATTCTGGTGCTGTGAGGCAGAAGTTTGATCCTGACTGCGGGTCTCCTGCTGTCTGCACGGAGTTTGCACGTTCTCCCTGTGGGTTTTCTCCGGTTTCCTCCCACACTCCAAAGACGTGCAGGTTTGTAGGTGAATTGGATTTGGTGAAAATTGTAAATTGTCCCCAGTGTGTGTGTGTGTGTGTGTGTAGGATAGTGTAGGACTCGGTGGGCCGAAGGGCCTGTTTCCGTGCTGTATCTCTAAACTAAAGGTCGACAGAGACAGCGTTTAGTTGTTCCCCGTGATGCCGGTGCGCGGACACTTCCTGGTTTCAGTGTTGTTGACCCTGTCGCTCAAAGTATCTTTGCTCTGTGTGATTTGTACAAGCGCGGGGCAAAGGCTCGCAGTTCACTCTGACTCCTCGCCCCAGGTCCCCTTCGTAAATCTCAGCTGAAGCCGCCCTGTCTACGGGAGGAGTCGCGTGGGGGCAGGGATGGAAGCAAGCAGCAGGATAAACAGGATGTCCCTGCTCCATACAGACAACAGTACCTGCCCCTTAAACCAAAGATCCGATAGCAAGCCACATAAACTCTCCTGATCAGGGCTACGTCCACCCTTACCGTGTTACAGTTCATTGTTACATAGAAAATAGAAAACATAGAAAATAGGTGCAGGAGGAGGCCATTCGGCCCTTCGAGCCAGCACCGCCATTCTTTGTGATCATGGCTGATCGTCCCCAATCAATAACCCGTGCCTGCCTTCTCCCCATATCCCTTGACTCCACTAGCCCCTAGAGCTCTATCTAAAGGGCCTGTCCCACCAGCATGCAACTCCATGCGATGAGCGCGACCTGACGTGGTCGCTTGAGCCGTCCGGCGTCGCGGGGCCGGTCCCACTTCGATCGCCGGAGCCGTGCGGAATTGTGCGGAGTTCGTCCCGACATCGTGCGGGGCTCCGAAAAACTGACCGTGTTCAAAAATTCCGCGCGGCAACGGCTTGTCGGCTCGCAGTCGCCTCGACGCATTACGCACCGCCTCAACATCGTGCCTCCGTGACCCTCTGTGTGTGTGGCTCCGTGGCCCTCTGTGTGTGTGTGTGCCTCTGTGCCCCTCTCTGTGTGCCCCTCTCTGTCCTGGCGAACTTACCTTAGACTTCACTCCAAGTTCGCCTCACTTTGCGCCGAGTTGCGCCACTCACCCGACCTCCGTGCGGCCCTCGCTTCTAGTTTGATCGCGTTCATCGCATGGAGTCGGATGCTGGTAGGACAGGCCCTTAACTCTCTCTTAAATCCATCCAGTGACTTGGCCTCCACTGCCCTCTGTGGTAGGGAATTCCACAAATTCACAACTCTCTGTGTGAAAACGTTTTTTCTCACCTCAGTCTTAAATGGCCTCCCCTTTATTCTAAGACTGTGTGTGGCCCCTGGTTCTGGACTCGCCCAACATTGGGAACATTTTTCCTGCATCTAGCTTGTCCAGTCCTTTTATAATTTTATATGTTTCTATAAGATTCCCCCCTCATCCTTCTAAACTCCAGTGAAAACAAGCCTAGTCTTTTCAATCTTTCCTCGTATGACAGTCCCGCCATCCCAGGGATCAATCTCGTGAACCTACGCTGCACTGCCTCAATCACAAGGATGTCCCTCCTCGAATTAGGAGACCAAAACTGGACGCAATGCTCCAGATGTGGTCTCACCAGAGCCCCATACAACTGCAGAAGAACTGAACGGAACCAAGTGTGGCGAATAACGCACCAACGGACTAGATGGGTTTTACCCAGAGTTGGGGAATCAGGAACCAGTGGGCATGGGTTTAAGGTGAGGGGGGGGGGGGGGGGGGGGAAAGAGTTACTGAAGGGGCAACATTTTCTTTCATTCTTTTAAAATCTTTTTATTAATTTTCAAAAAAAAAAAAAATGTTAAGCATAACAGCGATATTAATACGTAGAGATCAGGATTACATTGGCAACAAGTGTAACCTAAGTATGAATCCATTGTCAAAATACACATTGGGTAAACTGTCCTACTTTGACAAAAGGCAGCAACAGAGAGAAAGGCGTTTTCGTGTAAATGAGGAAAACTCGCTTCTCTTCCAGCTCTCTGTGACGGAATTTCTCACCTCTCCGGTATCAATATTTTCAAGTTGTACTCGGGGGAAGGACTTATTTTGTTCACCGTGGTGTAGAGCGCATCTCAAAGACACTAAAACACGCAAACACTCAACTTTGTCAGAATTGTCAGTTGCTTCCTTTTGTCAGATTCAAGATTCAGGTGAGATTGTTGTCGTGTGTCCCAGATATAACCATATAACAATTACAGCACGGAAACAGGCCCTCTCGGCCCTTCCACTCCGTGCCGAACATTTATTTTCCCATCTACCTGCACTCAGACCACACCCCTCCATTCCCTTCCCGTCCATATACCTATCCACTTTACTTTTAAATGTTAAAATCGATCCTGCCTCCACCACTTCTGCAGGAAGATCATTCCACACAGCCACCACTCTCTGAGTAAAGAAATTCCCCCTCATGTTACCCCTAAACTTCTGTCCCTTCATTCTCATGTCATGCCCTCATGTTTTGTATCTTTCCTACCCTCAATGGGAAAAGCTTATAGAAACATAGAAATTAGGTGCAGGAGTAGGCCATTCGGCCCTTCGAGCCTGCACCGCCATTCAATATGATCATGGCTGATCATCCAACTCGGTATCCTGTACCTGCCTTCTCCCCATACCCTCTGATCCCCTTAGCCACAAGGGCCACATCTAACTCCCTCTTAAATATAGCCAATGAACTGGCCTCAACTACCCTCTGTGGCAGAGAGTTCCAGAGACGCATCACTCTCTGTGTGAAAAAAGTCCTTCTCAACTCGGTCCTAAAGGATTTCCCCCTTATCCTTAAGCTGTGACCCCTTGTCCTGGACCTCCCCAACATCCACGTCAACTCTGTCTATCCCTTTCATCATTTTAAAAGACCTCAATCAAGTCGCCCCCTTAACCTTCTGCGCTCCAAAGAATAAAGACCTAACTTGTTCAACCATCCTCTGTAACTTGTTAAAGAAGGAACTGCAGATGCTGGAGAATCGAGGGTTACACAAAAAGCTGGAGAAACTCAGCAGGTGCAGCAGCATCTAAGGAGCGAAGGAGATAGGCGACGTTTTGGTCCAGACCCTTCTTCAGACTGCTCTGTAACTTAGTTGCTGGAACCCAGGCAACATTCTAGTAAACCTCCAATGACATTCTTGCTTTGCTTCAGCACAACAGAATATAGACGGCATGAATACAGAACAGATCAGTGTGTCCATATACCATTATATACGTAAACACACACGAATAAATAGACTGATAAAGTGCAAATAACAGATAAAGGGCTATTAATGTTCAGAGTTTTGTCCGAGCCAAGTTTAATAGCTGTGGGGAAGGAGCTATTCCTGAACCTGGTCGTTGCAGGTTAGGGCAGTATAGCCCTCCCGGTCTCTATGTAAATATAGTTAAATGGTTAAAAGATAACGTGTGTGTGTGTGTATATATATATACAAAAAGATAAAAAGAAGAAAAACAAACTCCCTGAACTAAAATAACCAAAAAACAAAAAAAAGAATCTGGGCTGCAAAAAATTTCAACAATTTAGATTTGTCGCCAAATCCGTTCCACCGTATAAGGGTAAGAAAATTATTATAACGGCTGGAGAGGGAACTATTTATATCGTGTGAAAATTTTGAATAAAGCTTCCCCAAGTCCTGTCAAATGTAACCAAGTTTGTCACTCCTCATTTTTTCTGAATTTGAACATGATATCGTTTCAGAGTACCAATGGAGTCTGGTGGGAGGATTAGAGTCTTTCCATTTAAATAAAATAGATCTTCTGGCAATGAATGTGGTAAAAGCAAGCAGCTGATGGGCTGAACGGGGCAGATGAATATTTTTAACTTTCAACTGCAACAAGTTAACTTGGAGGGTGGTTGGTGGGTGTGTGGTACGAGCTGCCGGAAGACTAACAGTCCCTGCCTCAACTACCTCTTCCGGCAGCTCGTACCACCCTCACCAACAACGTTTAAGAGACATTTGGACAGGTACATGGCTGGCACAGGTTTTCGAGGTATACAGCGCCCTCCATAATGTTTGGGACAAAGACCCATCATTTATTCCCGGTCGAGACTGAAGAAGGGTCTCGACCCGAAACGTCGCCTATTTCCTTCGCGCTCCACAGATGCTGGAGAAACTCAGCGGGTGCAGCAGCATCTATGGAGCGAAGGAAATGGGCAATGTTTCGGGCCGAAACCCGAAAGGAAATAGGCAACGTTTCGGCCCAAAACGTTGCCTATTTCCTTCGCTCCATAGATGTTGCCTCACCCGCTGAGTTTCTCCAGCATTTTTGTCTACCTTCCATTTTCCAGCATCTGCAGTTCCTTCTTAAACCCCCATCATTTATTTATTTGCCTCCGTACTCCACAATTTGAGATTTGTAATAGATTTGTAATTTGTAAGAAATCACATGCGGTTAAAGTGCGCATTGTCAGATTTTATTAAAGGCCATTTTCAAACATTTTGGTTTCACCATGTAGAAATTACAGCAGTGTTTATACATAGTCCCCCCCCCCCCCATTTCAGGGCACCATAATGTTTGGGACACAGCAATGTCATGTAAATGAAAGTAGTCCTGTTTGTATCCTTTGTGAAGGTTCGGGTCGAGACCCTTCTTCAGACTCAACCCGGAAACGTCACCCATTCCTTCCCTCCAGAGATGCTGCCTGTCCCGCTGAGTTACTCCAGCATTTTGTGTCTATCTTCGGTGTAAACCAGCATCTGCAGTTCCTTCCTGCACATATTGATGTCATTTTCCAGGCCCCCATTCACTGCTGTGAATCCAAGGGTTAAATGTGTTCCCCTGGTTCCTGGCTGGGATTTCTACTGGGCTTTCCTCCACGTTCCCACCGAAGGGCTTTGGCAAGGCTGTTTCGCTCACATCAGTTGCACCAGCAGGAAGCTGAGAGGTAACAGCTCCCACAGCTGGGTTTAAGTGGGAGTTACAGTGCCGACACAGGCCATTCGGCCCCACCATTCCATGCTGGCATTTATGCCTCTGCTGGAATCTCACCCCCCCCCTCCCCCTCCCCCTTCCTTCCCTTGTCCCAATCTAACCGTGTAACTTTCTAGTCCCTTGCTGGGCTGCAGAATGAGGCCATTCAGCCCTGCATGGCTCTGCTAGCTTCCAGCAGAGCAATCCAATCAGGGTAAAAAAGACCTCCAGGATGCTCTGCAGTTTGAGGAGCATCCTCCCCTCCAAAAACCAACCTCCCGTCAACTCCAACCCCTCTTCTGCTCTTGTCCTGGTGGACAAGAGGGAATCTTATTGAAACATATAAGATTGTTAAGGGTTAGGACACGCTAGAGGCAAGAAACATGTTCCAGATGTTGGGGGAGTCCAGAACCAGGGGCCTCAGTTTAAGAATAGGGGATAATCCATTTAGAACGGAGACGAGGAAACACTTTTTCTCACAGAGAGTGGTGAATCTGTGGAATTCTCTGCCTCAGAGGGCAGTGGAGGCCGGTTCTCTGGATGCTTTCAAAAGAGAGCTAGATAGGGCTCTTTAAAAAGTGGTGAGTCTGTGGAATTCTCTGCCTCAGAGGGCAGTGGAGGCCGGTTCTCTGGATGCTTTCAAGAGAGAGCTAGATAGGGCTCTTAAAAATAGCGGAGTCAGGGGATATGGGGAGAAGGCAGGAACGGGGTACTGATTGGGGATGATCAGCCGTGATCACATTGAATGGCGGTGCTGGCTCGAAGGGCCGAATGGCCTCCTCCTGCACCTATTGTCTATTGTCAACAATTTTGGAGAGCAAGTCCATCTCTGACGCCTGCGATGTCTTGTCAAAGGCCTTCTCCGGGTCCAAGTTGACCGTGCTCGGCGGGACAGGAATGATTCCCACGCACGTCGGCAGCGCAGCACGGAATCGATGCCTTGCGCGGGGGAGAGGAACGTCGGGAAGGAAAGGGTGGAGAAGTATCAGTTGGGGACAAGTGAGTGGGAGTCTGGAGAGACTGAGGCTTTGGAGCAGCGTGAGTGACCCACTTGGACTTGGCTGTTGTTCCCTGATTCACAGCGTCTATTGTCCATCCAACAAAGTCCCCTTGTGCGGATGCAAATGAGAAGGCTTTGAGGTCAGCAGAGAGTGGAGCTAATGACCCTCCAATGCGGAGACAAAAGCGTTGCCAGTTTTTTATTTTTATCTGCGCCTTTGTTGCGGCCCAGAGTGAGCTGAGCTCCCGGTAACAGGAGACTGAACCGATCAGACTGGAGACTGGGGTGGCATGATGGGCGCAGCGGGTAGAGCTGCTGCCTCACAGTGCCACGGACCCGGGTTCCATCCCGACCACGGCTGCCGCCTGTACGGAGTTTGCACGTTCTCCCTGTGACCCGCGTGGGTTTTCCCCGGGTGCTCCGATTTCCTCCCGCACTCCAAAGACGTGCGGTGTATGTGTAAAATTGTCACTAGTGTGTGTGGGGTGGTGTTAGTGTGCGGGGATCGCTGGTCAGAGCAGACTCGGTGGGCCGAAGGGCCTGTTTCCGTGCTGTATCTCTGAACTAAACACCAACTCTGAACTGGCCTTTGTCCAATCATCAGCCTATCAAGCCCCTCCCCCTGGCCTGTATCCACCTATCGCCCCCTTCTCCCTTCCAGCTCTGCACACCCACCCTCCAGTACAATCAGTCCAATGAAGGGTCCCGGCCCGAAACGTCACCTATCCATGTTCTCCACAGATGCTGCCTGACCCGCTGAGTTACTCCAGCACTCTGTGTCTTTTTTTGTGTGTGGCATAAACCAGCATCTGCGGTTCCTTGTACCTCCTCAAAGCCAGGCTGTTACCTGAGCCAATATATGACTACCACCTAGCTAGAATGCACCCAATCCAGTCTTGGCATCTGGTCTCCAAGTGATGACCCTGTCACTTTGGACTATTCATTTACCCATCGATATCAATGGGCAAACTTCAAATGCACCCTGACTTTGGACAGAATGCGGACAGCTCAAGTAAACCTTTCAGTAAACACTGCTTCATTCAGGAGGATCTTTCAAAGACTATAAATAAGACAAGGGTCTTTAGAAATGGGTATTGAAGTGAGCTGCTGTAGCTTGGAGCCAGTGCTGACAAATAGAATACAGTTCCCTCAACAAAGGCCTCTCAAAGTGCTGCTTGCCTTGCAAGTTTTGCAAAGTTCCCGCACCAAGCCACCATGCATGCTGACCAGTTGCATCGTGGCTTGGTTCGCAACTTGAGCGCCCAGGAGCGGAAAAGACTGCATAAAGTCGTGACCACTGCCCAGTCCATCATCGGCTCTGGCCTCCCTTACCATCGAGGGGATCTATCGCAGTCGCTGCCTCAAAAAGGCTGGCAGCATCATCAAGGACCCACACCATCTTATCCACACACTCATATCCCCGCTGCCTTCAGGTAGAAGGTGCAGGACCCTGAAGACTGCAACGACCAGGTTCAGGAATAGCTGCTTCCCCACAGCCATCAGGCTATTAAACGCATCTAAAAATCTGAACTTTAATAGCCTATTGCACTTTATATGCTTATTTATGTGTGTGTATATATATATTCATTGGTATATGGACACACTGATCTGTTCTGTAGTCATGCCTACAATATTCTGTTGTGCTGAAGCAAAGCAAGAATTTCATTGTCCTATTTGGGACACATGTCACTTGAATCTTGAATCTAGTGTCCAGAGTCAGTATTGGTTGGGATGTCCAGCCAATGTTGGGGGCAGGGGGAGGGGAACCCAACGAGGCTCCCCTCCCCCCAGCTCCGCAGAGTAGTGGGCCTTGAGGGGTGGGGTGAGTGTCGGCTCTGAATGGGAGCGCGAGAGTTGCCGACCATTCGGCCCCCATTGTGCTTCCGTTCAGTGCAGTTGAGTTTATTGCCACGTGCACCGAGGTACAGTGAAAGGCTTTTGTTACGTGCTAACCAGCCAGCGGGAAGTCAATGCCAACGTTCGATTACCATCGAGCTATCCACCATGTACAGATACATGATCAGGGAATAACGTTTGGTCCAATCATGGATAGTCCGAGAGGTAGCTCCTACAGAGTGGAGCTCTCCAGTAGCCTCTGGAGAGACACGTCACAGTAACAGGCCCTTCGGCCCATCGGATCCGTGCCGACCAGCGATCACCCCGTACACACTAGCACTATCCTACATATTTTAGGCTGCAGAGATACAGCGCGGAAACAGGCCATTCGGCCCTCCGAATCCGCACCGACCATCGATCACCCTCCCCCTCCCTTTCCACCTGTATTCCTTCCTCCAGCTTCACAATTCACAAGTCCTCTCTCCTCATCTCACACCTTTTAGGCGCTGGACCACCTCATTTAAATGTTTCCAAAATTCTAAAGTTGTGTCACTTGCACTAATTAACATTTCTTAAAAAATCTCCAGCACTTTGTGTCCATCTTTGATATAAACCAGTATCTGCAGTTCTTAGTATCTACTCTCTTCTGGAAGGCCCTGTTAAACCAGTTCCCGCTAGTTTATTGTGTTTCTGCAAGTGTCCTATTTAATATTTAATCGGAACCAGAAGGGCAACTTTTTCACCCAGAGGGTGGTGTGTGTGAGGAACGAGCTGCCAGAGGAGGTGGTCGAGGCAGGATACTATATAACAGCTTTTAAAAGGCATGTGGACAGGTTTGGAGGGATACGGGCCAAACGCGGGCAGGTGGGACTAGTGTAGACGGGGCATGTTGGTTGGCATGGGTGCGGTGGGACACACACAAAACTGGAGGAACAGCACCTCATGGTGGCATGCTACCCAGCAGTATGAACGTTGATTTGTCTAATTTGAGCTAACATCGCCTTCCACTCCATGCCTCCCCCCCTCCCCCCCTCCCCCTCCCCCCCCCTCCCCTCCCCCCACCCCACCCCACCCCACCCTAGTCAGTTTACCAGCTCCATAATTCTCCATATTGTTTCCCTCTCGAGATCACACCTTCCCCGAGCCGACAGTGGGCCAACCATTGGTTGCCACCTCCCCAGGCAGCGTGAGGTGTAGATGGAGTCGATGGAAGGGAGCCTCCTTTCAGGGGCCCAAGCAGTCCTTCCAGGTCCGACAGAGGTTCACCTGCACCTCCTCCAACCTCATCTACTGCATCCGTTGCTCCAGATGCCAGCTGATCTACATCGGTGAGACCAAGCGGAGGCTTGGCGATCGTTTCGCCGAACACCTCCGCTCGGTCCGCAATAACCAGCCCGACCTCCCGGTGGCTCAGCACTTCAACTCCCCCTCCCATTCCGTATCCGACCTCTCGGTCCTGGGCCTCCTCCACGGCCAGAGTGAGCAACACCGCAAGTTGGAGGAACAGCACCTCATATTCCGCTTGGGGAGTCTGCATCCTCTGGGCTTAAACATTGAATTTTCTCAATTCTGTTAACCCAGGCTGCCTCCTCCCCTTCCCACCTCTCCCTCAGCCCTCGGGCCCTGGCATTCCCTCTTTCTCCATCTCTCCCCCACCCAAGTCGCACTAGCTTCTCATTTTCACACTACAAACAGCTTACAATGGCCTGTTTCCTTTATCATCGATACATTTTTGCATATCTTTCATTCATTGTTCTTTATCTCTCCACATCGCCGTCTATATGTCTCGTTTCCCTGATCCCTGACCCGTCTGAAGAAGGGTCTCGACCCGAAACGTCGCCTATCTCCTTCGCTCCTTAGATGCTGCTGCACCCGCTGAGTTTCTCCAGCTTTTTGTGTACCCTCAATGGAAGGGAGGTTGGTTTGTGTGATGGTCTGGGCTGCGTCCACAATTCTCTGCGATTTCTGCATGATTTATATTTTCTTTGGCATGCTTTGTCCCAGCGATCATGAGCTATTTGTTCATGATGCCTTTTTTAAAATCACTGCTGTCTCCGCTGCGCAGGGATTGCGTTTATTATAGACTGCTCGTGTTATTTACAGCTCAGTAGCAATTGGCATCCTGGTGGTGTGTTCGATGCATCTTAATCCTTGGCGGTTCATTCCATTTGTCTGGAATCTGCGACCGGGATGGCCTTGATGTTTCGGAGTGTCTGTTTTCATGGACGGGTTCCCAACCAGTCATTTGTGGGCAGTGTCTCAGACACTGTCTCATAACACGGACAAATTGCCCTAGGTCTGGAGAGACATCTAGGGAGGTCATCTAACACTAACTGCAGCCGCTGGAAACCCGAGGTAAAATGCATGCTGGAAATACTCAGCCAGCCAGGCAGCAACTGTGGAGAGAGAGAAACGGGGAGGGAGTCACATACAGAGCGGGAACAGGCCCTTCGGCCCACGCCGGACTACATGCCCCATCTACACCAGTTCCCACCTGCACGCCTTTGGCCCACATCCCTCCAAACCCGTCCGATCCATGTACCTGTCGAAATGTTTCTAAATGTCGAGTTTGTACTTGTCTCGACCGGCAGAGAAGATTTTCAAGGATGTTGCCAGGACTAGAGGGTGTGAGCTACAGGGAGAGGTCGGGGCAGGGCTGGGACTCTATTCCCTGGAGCGCAGGAGGATGAGGGGGTGATCTTATAGAGGTGTACAAAATCATGAGAGGAATAGATCGGGTAGAGTCTCTTGCCCAGAGTAGGGGGATCGAGGACCAGAGGACAGGGTGAGAGGGGAAAGGTTTAATAGGAATCTGAGGGGCAACTTTTTCACACAAAGGGTGGATGGGTGTGTGGAACGAGCTGCCGGAGGAGGTAGTTGAGGCTGGGACTATCACACATTAAGACGGGTACAGGTTTGGAGGGATGTGGGCCAAACGCGGGCAGGTGGGACCAGTGTAGATGGGACATGTCGGGCCGGGGTGGGCAAGTTGGGCTGTTTCCACGCTGTATCGCTCTGTGACTCGAACTCTTGAATCCGAGGTCCTTTTAAGAAGGGGACGAGTGGGTGAGACATTGCATTGAACACGGATGAACAGCAAGTGAGTTTGAGTGCATTCACATGTTTAACACGGAGCTGCGGAACGGAGTCAGACCTCAAGGGCGTAACCTGTGGTGTAGCGGGAACGTTCAGCGGCTCCGTGTTAAACATGGGGACCCCCTGTCCGCGGCTTAATGGTGGCGCCAAGTTTCTGAAGCAAACAGAGACTCCGTGTTCGGGAAGAATTCCAACATCCATTTATCCGTTCTGTTGAATACTGAGCTTGACTCGTGAGCGATATCTGGGAAATTCCTCGGGGACAGAGACTCCTTTTATCCCGACTGAATTTTTTTTTGTTAAGACTTTGGAGTTAAGGCGCCCTTTGGCCCCACCGGGACCGCGCCGACCAGCGATCACCCCGCACCCCAACGCTATCCAACACATTGAGAGGGCATCTCATTGAAACATATAAGATTGAAGGGTCTCGACCCGAAACGTCGCCTATCTCCTTCGCTCCTTAGATGCTGCTGCACCCGCTGAGTTTCTCCAGCTTTTTGTGTAACCCTAAGATTGTTAAGGGTTTGTACACGCTAGAGGCAGGAAACGTGTTCCCAATGTTGGGGGAGTCCAGAACCAGGGGCCACACACAGTTTAAGAATAAGGGGTAAGCCATTTAGAACGGAGACGAGGAAACACGTTTTCTCACAGAGAGTTGTGAGTCTGTGGAATTCTCTGCCTCAGAGGGCGGTGGAGGCAGGTTCTCTGGATGCTTTCAAGAGAGAGCTGGATAGGGCTCTTAAAGATAGCGGAGTTGGAGGATATGGGGAGAAGGCAGGAACGGGGAACTGATTGGGGATGATCAGCCATGATCACAAGGATGTCCTTCCTCAAATTAGGAGGCCAAAACGGTACACAATACTCCAGATGTGGTCTCACCAGAGCCCTGTACAACTGCAGAATAACCTCTTTGCTCCGATACTGAAATGAAATCCTAACTCGCAGTAAGGTTTTAAATTGTGTCGAGAAAGTTTGGGTTGAAACCTTCTCCCCTGGAGGTGTGTCTTGGCACAGGGACTCTGTTGAACAGAGGCCAGGTGCACATTCAATCCATTCTTCCTTGCCTGGTCTGGTCACGATCCAATATCCACGTGTACAGTGCACACACGTGCGCGGAGCAGCAGGGGAGCGCTGGAATGAAGTCCGGGTCCAGGAAGCAGTCCAGTGCACGTCCCAGACAAGCACAGAGCCGTCTCGCCCCGACGGGTCAACTAGTGCACACACTTTATTGAGTTTAGTTGAGAGATCCAGCGCGGAAACAGGCCCTTCGGCCCATCGGGTCCGCCCCGACTAGCGATCCCCACACACTAGTTTAGTTCAGAGATCCAGCGCGGAAACAGGCCCTTCGGCCCACTGAGTCTGTGCTGACCAGTGATCCCCACACACTAGTTTATTTTACAGATACTGCACGGAAACAGGCCCTTCGGCCCACTGAGTCTGTGCTGACCAGCGATCGCCTGTTCACACATTAGTTTAGTTCAGGGATACGGCGCGGAAACAGGCCCTTCGGCCCACCGGGTCCGTGCTGACCAGCGATCCCCGCACACTAACACGCACGCACACGCACGCACGCACACGGGACAATTTACACTTGCACCAAACCAATGAACCTACAAACCTGCACGAGAAAACTCACAGGAAAAAAAACGTACAAACCCCGTGGTCGGGATGGAACCCATGTCTCCGGCGCTGTGAGGCCGCAACTCTACCGCTGCGCCACCCCTTATTTGGTATTAACTTGCCAAATTTAATTCCAATTACATTTTTTTGGGGGGGGGGGAGGGGGGGGGAGCTCTTTGTCTTTTGTTTTGAATGAAGGCATTGAGAAGATGTGAGGCGCTCTGGCAGTTTGTTTAATTGATGGCCGATGAATGGAGCGTTTAAAAGTCATGGAAGTTGTGATCCCGCGCTGTGGAATTTGAGATTGTCAGCTAATTTCATGTGTCGGTGCTGGCGTGGCTGCACGGGCTTTGGGAGCAAGGAGCGATCTTTGCGTGAGAATATATATCACTGGAATGCAGCCGGGCGGGCAGTCCCTGTTGTTTAAATCATTCAAACTGTGGAAAGATTCGCGCAGCCGCTGAGGCAGTGTCATGTCGACTTTATACAGAATTAAGTTTCGTTTGCAGATGCAGGGCGGAAACAGGCCCTTCAGCCCACCGAGTCCGTGCTGACCAGCGATCCCCGCACACTAACACCACCCTACGGGGCAATTTAGGTTTATACCAAGACAATTAACCTTCACCTCCCCCATCCACTCCTTTCAGGGACCCAAGCAGTCATTCCAGGTCCGACAGAGGTTCACCTGCACCTCCTCCAACCTCATCTACTGCATCCGTTGCTCCAGATGCCAGCTGATCTACATCGGTGAGACCAAGCGGAGGCTGGGCGATCGTTTCGCCGAACACCTCCGCTCGGTCCGCAATAACCAACCCGACCTCCCGGTGGCTCAGCACTTCAACTCCCCCTCCCATTCCGTATCCGACCTCTCGGTCCTGGGCCTCCTCCACGGCCAGAGTGAGCAACACCGCAAGTTGGAGGAACAGCACCACATATTCCGCTTGGGGAGTCTGCATCCTCTGGGCTTGAACATTGAATTTTCTCAATTCTGTTAACCCAGGCTGCCCCCTCCCCTTCCCACCTCTCCCTCAGCCCTTGGGCCCTGGCATTCCTTCTCTCTCTATCTCTCCCCCACCCAAGTCGCTCTAGCTTCTCATTTTCACACTACAAACAGCTTACAATGGCCTGTTTCCTTTATCATCGATACTTTTTTGCATATCTTTCATTCATTGTTCTTTATCTCTCCACATCACCGTCTATATCTCTCGTTTCCCTGATCCCTGACCAGTCTGAAGAAGGGTCTCGACCCGAAACGTCGCCTATCTCCTTCGCTCCTGATGCTGCTGCACCCGCTGAGTTTCTCCAGCTTTTTGTGTAACCCCCAATTAACCTACAAGCCCGCACGTCTTTGGAGTGTGGGAGGAAACCGGAGCGCCCGGAGAAAACCCACGCAGGTCACGGGGAGAACGTGCAAACTCCGTACAGACAGCACCCGTAGGCGGGATGGAACCCGGGTCTGTGGCGCCGCCATTGCGCCCCAAAATAATCGCAGTTATAATAATGCAAGGGTCGCATTAAAGTGTGGCTCGCCTGAGCATCTATTAAAATGCGTGCAAGACTTGCGCGGCACGGTGGCGCAGCGGTAGAGTTGCTGCCTCACAGCGCCAGAGACCCGGGTTGGATCCTGTCTACGGGCGCTGTCTGTACGGAGTTTGCACGTTCTCCCCGTGACCTGCCTGTGGGTTTTCTCCGGGTGCTCCGGTTTCCTCCCACACTCCAAAGACGTGCGGGTTTGTAGGTTAACTGGCTGAATTTGGTGTAATTGTAAAAATCGTCGTCCCCCGTCGTCCCCCGTCCCCCCCGTGTGTGCCAGATAATGTGAGCGTGGCGGGGATCGCTGGTCGGCGCGGGCCCGTCGGGCCGAAGGGCCTGTTTCTGCGGTGTATCTCTGAGCTAATCATGAACAAACTGCAGGTGCTGGAAATCTGCACTTAAAAACAGTAAATACTCGGCAGGTCGGGCAGTATCTGCGGAATGAGAACCAGAGCGGAGGTTTTGCATGGCCAATCCTTCATCAGAGCCATTGGAGAGCGAGTTTGAGTTGCAGAAAGGGTGGTGTAGGATGGAGAGGACTCTGCTCGAGGTGAGGCCCGGGTTACCATGGTGACAGGCTTTCATAGGCCGGCATTATTTACTCACAGCACTGACCTAATTCTGAGACTTGTCAATATGTCTGTGGTGTAGCAAGCTATTCATGTTCTTAATCCCATTCCTAATATTGGGAATTAAAGTTTTGAACATGGGCTGCTAATTGTGGAATTAGATTTATTTACCAGCCTGTGACCCAGTTCATTGCCAACCTTTCGGTAGCCTTTCTCGCAAGCGTTAGACTTTGAGGGGGTTGGATGTTCGGTAGCGCAGTGGTAGAGTTGCCGCCTCACCGCGCCAGAGACCCGGGTTCCATCCCGACTACGGGCGCTGTCCAGCACGCTGCCCATGTTGGGGGAGTCCAGAACCAGGGGCCACACACAGTTTAAGAATAAGGGGTCGGCCATTTAGAACGGAGACGAGGAAACACTTTTTCTCACAGAGAGTGGTGAGTCTGTGGAATTCTCTGCCTCAGAGGGCGGTGGAGGCCGGTTCTCTGGATGCTTTCAGGAGCGAGCTAGATAGGGCTCTTAAAGATAGCGGAGTCAGGGGATATGGGGAGAAGGCAGGAACGGGGCACTGATTGGGGATGATCAGCCGTGATCACATTGAATGGCGGTGCTGGCTCGAAGGGCCGAATGGCCTACTCCTGCACCTATTGTCTATTGTCCGTACGGAGTTTGCACGTTCTCCCCGTGACCCACGTGGGTTTCATCCCCGGGCGCTCCGGTTTCCTCCCGCACTCAAAGACGTGCAGGTTTGCAGGTCAAAATGTTCAAGAAGGAACTGCAGATGCTGGAAAATGGAAGGTAGACAAAAGTGCTGGAGAAACTCAGCGGGTGAGGCAGCAGCTATGGAGGGAAGGAATTAGGCAACTTTTTCGGGCTGAAACCCTTCTTCAGTCTGAAAAAGAATTAGCACCAAGCAATAAGTCACTGGTAGACAAAAATGCTGGAGAAACTCAGCGGGTGAGGCAGCATCTATGAAGCGAAGGAAATAGGCAACGTTTCGGGACGAAACGTTGCCTATTTCCTTCGCTCCATAGATGCTGCCTCAACCGCTGAGTTTCTCCAGCACTTTTGTCTACCTCGGGGTTGTAGGACAATTGACTTGGTGAGACCACGTCTGGAGTATTGTGTACAGTTTTGGTCTCCTAATTTGAGGAAGGACATCCTTGTGATTGAGGCAGTGCAGCGTAGGTTCACCAGATTGATCCCTGGGATGGCGGGACTGTCATATGAGGAAAGATTGAAAAGACTAGGCTTGTATTCACTGAAGTTTAGAAGGATGAGGAGGGGATCTTATAGAAACATATACAATTATAAAACGACTGGACAAGCTAGATGCAGGAAAAATGTTCCCAATGTTGGGCGAGACCAGAACCAGGGGTCACAGTCTTAGAATAAAGAGGAGGTCGTTTAAGACTGAGGTGAGAAAAAACTTTTTCACCCAGAGTGTTGTGAATTTGTGGAATTCGCTGCCACAGAGGGCAGTGGAGGCCAAATCACTGGATGGATTTAAGAAAGAGTTGGATAGAGCTCTAGGGGCTAGTGGAGTCAAGGGATATGGGGAGAAGGCAGGCACGGGTTATTGATTGGGGACGATCAGCCATGATCACAATGAATGGCGGTGCTGGCTCGAAGGGCTGAATGGCCTCCTCCTGCACCTATGTTCTATGTTTCTATGTTTACATCCAGGATATTGCTGCTGGATCTGATACTGATGCCGTGTCTCTTTCTCCTGCAGAAGGTGCCGTTTTCAGATTGGATGGGTGGACTCCTGTGACTCTCCTGCTGATTCTGCTGTGAGCCTTGGGCAGCCATGACCTCCACCCTGTTTGACCCAAACCTGGTGGACACGGGGCAGGAAGCCCCTGACCCTCACCCTTGTGACCTGCAAGCGGAAAGGGAATATCAGCTGATTCCATCCATCATTTGTGCCATGTGCTGCCTCTTTGGGATCATCTATTGCTTCTTTGGTGAGTGACGTATTCATAGACTGCAGTGGCGCAGCGGGTAGAGACAATAGACAATAGGCGCAGGAGTAGGCCATTCAGCCCTTCGAGCCAGCACCGCTATTCACTGTGATCATGGCTGAGAGGACCAATCAGCTGATCTCAAGATTTTTTTAAACATTCATAACTTTTTTTTTCCATCGATCAGAAAAATCCTCGGGGCCACCTCAGCATAGGAGGACTGTGAGTAAGATGGGCAAAAACCATAGCGATATATGGTAGTGTTTTTTCTAAGATCAATATACAGCGCAGACAGGAAGTGGTTGAAATAGGCAATAGGTGCAGGAATAGGCCATTCGGCCCTTCGAGCCAGCACCGCCATTCAATATGATCACGGCTGATCATCCACAATCAGCACCTCGTTCCCGCCTTCTCCCCATATCCCTTGACTCCGCTGTCTTTAAGAGCCCTATCAAGCTCTCTCTTGAAAGCATCCAGAGAACCTGAGGCAGAGAATTCCACAGACTCACCACTCTCTATGAGAAAGAGTGTTTCCTCGATCCTGACCCCGTTTGCTGCCTGTACGGAGTTTGTACGTTCTTCCTGTGAACCGTTTTCTCCGGGTGCCCCGGTTTCCTCCCACACTCCAAAGACGTGCGGGTTTGTAGGTTAATTGGCTTGGAAGAAATGTAATTTGCCTATAATGTGTGTAGGTTAGTGTGTGGGGATCGCTGGTCGGCACGGACTCGGTGGGGTGAAGGGCCTGTTGGATAAGTGACGGTTTGGGGACAGTTTCCACCTCTGTCTCGAAGCTAAACGAACCAGTAAAGTGCATCGATTGGCAAACGGGATGCATGGGTGTTCAAGAAAAGGAAATTGGTACAAATGTTCTCCCGAGTTGCTGCCTGACCCGCTGAGTTATTCCTTCACATTGGCTCTTTTTTTTTGTAAACCAGCATCTGCAGTTCCTTGTGTCCAGGGTTAACAATTGAATAGTGAACATTTGAACGCTCTAATACCAGTTTCCTTGTAAGAATTAGCACAAAACAATAAGTTACCGGTAGACAAACATGCTGGAGAAACTCAGCGGGTGCAGCAGCATCTATGGAGCGAAGGAAATAGGCAACGTTTCGGGCTGAAGCCCGAAAGGAAATAGGCAACGTTTCGGCCCGAAACGTTGCCTATTTCCTTTGCTCCATAGATGCTGCCGCACCCGCTGAGTTTCTCCAGCACTTTTGCCTACCTTCGGGGTGGAAGATTACAACCTTCACGTGGTCCGCCCTGTTTCGACTAATGCAATCAACTTGACGTGCACACACGGAAGATCAAATAGAACAACTTTAGGCTGTGCACGCCACACGCAAGAAGAAGAAGAAGAAGACTACCTTTGATTTTCCAGCACCTGCAGCTCCTTCTTAAACAATAGGTCTCTGGTGGGGCTTGCAGCCTCCATTTTGAATGCGATGGTTTACAAAATGGCTGCTCTTTCCAAACTATGAAGAAATTTGCTGCTCCAATTTACTTAGAAGGCCAAGATGGGGAAAGAATTAGACGTCCTGATTAGTTCATAGAATTAGGCAAGGCATGGGCCAACTTTGGATTATCCTCATCCAGACAACTTAGCTCGAAACTCGACAGCCTCTCCCTGTGCCTGATTCTGAATGGAGTCAGCTCTGACAGTTATTGTTGACTAATGTAGAGAGGAAGAGAAAGGGAGGTGGAAAGGTTTAATGGGGATACTGTTGAGCATGCACAGCTGCAGAGAAACCCGATGTGCCAAAACTATCTGCATGTTGAAATTGGAAACCTTTAACAGATGCCATACATTTTACCCCGGGCTCTTTCTCATGGCCTCTCCCTCCGTTTCTTCTACTGCACTGGGTAAAGTTAGCACAGTATGTGCCCCGCAGTTGCGTATTAGGAATGCCAGTGGCAGAGTCACCGCCTCACAGTGCCGGAGAGACCCTGGTTCGATCCTGACCCCGGGCGGAGTTTGTACGTTCTCCCCGTGACCCGCGTGGGCTTTCTCCGGGTGCTCCGATTGCATAGGTTCTAGGAGCAGAATTAGGCCGTTCGGCCCATCGAGTCTTCTCCGTCATTCAATGGTGGCTGATCTAACTTTCCCTCTTCTCCACAAAACCCCTGACACCCGTACTAATCGAGAATCTATCTATCTCTGACTTGGCCTCCACAAACGTCATTCCTCCCACATTCCAAAGACGTGCAGGTTTGCCGGTTAATTGGCTTCTGTAATTTGTCCCCTAGAGTGTAGGGTAACATAGAACTGGTGTATGGGTGACCGATGTTTGTGGTGCGGGCTTGCTGGGTCGAAGGGCCTGTTTCCATGCTGCATCACTAAACTAAACAGTAAAGTGTAGGAAGGAACTGCAGATGCTGGTTTACACCAAAGATAGACACAAAGTGCTGGAGGAACTCAGCGGGTCAGGCAGCGTCTGTGGAGGGGATGGATAGGTAACGGTTCAGGTCGGGTCGGAAGAAGTGTGTTTTG
>OY740821.1:11986784-12016784 GCA_963514005.1 Raja brachyura | reverse complement strand
AGTTAGATGTGGCCCTTGTGGCTAAGGGGATCAGAGGGTATGGAGAGAAGGCAGGTACGGGATACTGAGTTGGATGATCAGCCATGATCATATTGAATGGCGGTGCAGGCTCGAAGGGCCGAATGGCCTACTCCTGCACCTAATTTCTATGTTTCTATGTTTCTAAATGGGATTGGTATAAAAGGGTGGGCGATGGTCGGCACGGACTTGAGGGCGAAGGGTCTCAAACAATCCCAGATTCTAATAATTAACCTACAAACCCGCACGTCTTTGGAGTGTGGGAGGAAACCGGAGCGCCCAGAGAAAACCCACGCGGGTCACAGGGAGAACGTACTAAACGCACACACGCACACACTCACACTCACACTCTCTCTCTCTGGAGAGAAGGAATGGGTGATGTTTCGGATCGAGACCCTTCTTTAGAGATGCTGCCTGTCCCGCTGAATTACTCCAGCGTGGAGTCTTCCCGTGACCTGCGTGGGTTTTCTCCGGGTGCTCCGGCTTCCTCCCACACTCCAAAGACGTGCGGGTTTGTAGGTCAATTGGCTTCTGTAAACGTTGTAAATTGTCCCTAGTGTGTGTAGATGGCGTTAGTGTGCGGGGATCGCTGGTCGGCACGGACTCGTTGGGCCGAAGGGCCTGTTTCCGCTCTGTCTCTCTCAACGAGAAAAAAGGTCGTGTTCCCCATCATTTCCACTGGAGAATCCCAGAAGCCGTGCGGGAGGTGCGGGAAGGGCAGGAGCACGAGAGTGGGGGGGGGGGGGAGGGCGAGAAGTTTGGAGCTGGGGGGCACAGCCTGGAGTGTGGATGGATGGATGGATGGAGCTGTGGGAGTGAGGGGGCTGCAATCGCGTTAATACCCCAAGGGGGCAAATCTGCGGACAGACCTAGAGAGGTAGGGGTGTTCCAAAAGAGATTGGGGGGGGGGAAGGCAGATGGGCCGAATGGCTCGGTTGTGCCGCGCAAGGGATTCACTCTCCTCACTTTCCCTTCCAGAGCTACATCCAGAGTATCCGGGACCGGCAGACGGGAACGTCGATGAGCAGCCTGAACACAAACATTCACACCATCGTGGATCTGGATTACGACTGTGGGTCGACAGTGCCACTCACGGCCACCACGCCAGTGGCCACGGCGTGAGCTGGGCCAGTGCCGCGCGCCCGCACGCACGAGTGAAAAGCCGGCGTCTATGCACCCTCGCAGTGACTTGTAGAACAAGGTGTGTTGGTCTCGACTGACATCCCCACACACCGTGGTCTGTGTGCCTTTCTCTCTCTCTCCATCTCTCTATCTCTCTCTTCTCACGAATTCCAGGAACAATGAGGCTGTGTGTCCACCCCCCCCCCCTCTCTCTATCTCTCTCTCTCTCTCTCTCTCGTCGTCTGCTTTGTCGCCGTTCGTGGCTTCGCCGAGGGGCCATGCAGGCCAGAAGCAACGACGTCTTGGACCAAGTAGCCAGTGCAGAGCACGGTGCCAGCTCCATGCACCTCATCCGGGATCGATGAAGATGGACTGTCAGGCAGAGCGATCGTGGGCAGCTCGCCCGAGAAACGGTGGACTTTGCCCCATGGACTCTGCCCCACCTGTGGCATGTATCCCGACGAGGTGCTCCCCTCTCCCCACTATCCCTGTTGTTCACAGTGACTTTCTACAGAGCCAAAGCTCGTGCTATGCTGTTCCTTCTGAACGTGCCATTTCATGTGCGGCCCATTTGCCCATTCATTCTTTAAACCCGGGAGGACTTGAATTCCCTTCCCAGCCTGTGCATCAGTCATCCTTCAGTCCAATATTACTTTAAAGCATCAACTAGTCTCACCGTTAAAGCTGTAAACTAAACCTGCCCTTTTCTATATAATCCAATTTAAATGTTCGATATTAAAAAGAAACTGCCCTTTCATTCTTGATGGTGGCTTTCTTCTAAGGTAGTGCAGGGTTTAACCTGTTCACTGCCAGGTTTGTTTTGTTTTTGGTCCCGCTATTGGCCATGACCTGAGTTTTGTCCAGGGTGGCACTGAACAGGTTAAAGGTGGCAGCGGGCCTCGTGTTGTGTGTGATAAGGATTCGCCATTTCTTGTTTTAAAGTGGATTGTCACAGATTCAACATGAGTGGGGGCATTCTGTACTGCTCGGAAGGGCATGTCCTGCCCGTGATGCTTCAGGCAGTGTGTATGTCTTCAGCGGCCCTGAGTTGCCGCGCTGGAGGGCCTATCGTCAACTACAGCTCACTGGTACGCAATGATTAGGGCGAAGGGCAGCGTGGGGTAAAACCTCCGCAGGTCATTCATCTCAGCGTTGATCAATGTGCCAGTTATCAGGCAGATTCAGGCTTGGTGTTGCAGAGATAACAAAAGTAGTAGACAGGACATCGGTGGTTATCGATCCTGTCCTCAGGTGCTGCGTGTGTCTGTGTGTGGAGTTTGCACGTTATCCCTGGGACCGCGTGGGTTTCCCCCGGGTGCTCCGGTTTCCTCCCACATCCCACAAAGACGTGCGGGTCTGTAGGTTAATCGTCCCTCATTAAACTGCCCCCCCCCCCCCCCCGGTGTGTAGGGAGTGGATGAGAAAGTGGGATAACATGGAGCTAGTGTGCGGGGATCGCTGGTCGGCACGGACTCGGTGGGCCGAAGGGCCTGTTTCCATACTGTATCTCTGAACTAAATTAAACTGAACAGGAATGGGTCTTTCGAAACTCTGAACTAAACTTATTTACATGGATTTCCAGATGAAATTTGATAAAATCCCTCATTAGCAACTGTCAGCAAAAGTTGAAGCTTCCTATTAACCCGATTAGGAAAGTGTTGCATTGGTAGAAGTTAGTAGGGTGAGAGGTTGCTGGAAACTGCACCTAGTGATTAGTGATTAGTTCAGTTTATTATTATCACTTGAAAAGCTTTTATTTTGATGCTATTCAGTGAAAAAGACTATCCATGATTACAATCAAGCAATTTTCCGATGGGATGCACGAGCACGGTAGCGCAGCGGGTAGAGCTGCTGCCTCACAGCGACAGGGACCCGGGTTCGATCCCGACCACAGGTGCTGTCTGTACGGAGTTTGTACATTCTCCCCTGTGCGGGTTTTCCCCAAGATCTTCAGTTTCCTTCCATGATCCAAAGATGTACAGGTTTGTAGGTTAATTGGCTTGGCGTAAATGTAAACTGTCTCGTGTGTGTAGGGTGGTGCTAATGTGCGGGGATTGCTGGTCGGCACAGACCCGGTGGGCCGAAGGGCCTGTGTTTAAACTAAACAATGATTGCTGGCACAACCACAATCTAAAGCTGCGTTCAGCTGGGATTTTCACAAGCCGTGACAATGAAGCCATCCTTTATATTTATATGATTTGATGGATTCCTGGAAATATAATCATGTGATACCCACGCTCCAATATCTTCATATAATGAATGCACAAAAGGGGCCAAAACACACCATTTTGTTTTAATGTAGAAATGCAGATGCTGGTTAATACTCAAAAGGACACAAAGTGCTGGAGTAACTCGGCAGGCCAGGCAGCATCTCTGGCGAACACAGATCGGTGACGTTTCGGGTGGGAACCCTTCTTCAGACTGATTTTATTTTAAAGCTCCTGTATATTTGTTTACTCCCAAGCTTGTTTTTGTTGCATTGCCCAGGAGGGTAATTTTTAATCCATGGAAACTACAAGACAACCTCACTCTGCTAGGAAGCTTGAGAGAGATGTTGGAATTTCTATTCTGCAGAAAGACTTCCAATCTATACATTGGACGTGGCATTGTTAGCAAGGCTGTGCTTCCCAAACTGACCAGCAGGTGGGGAGCTAACTCTACGAACTGCTGCAGCCTCCATGGTAAAAGAACAGGAATTCAATGATTCAACTGTCTGGTTTTATCTCTGATTTGACCCTACATACCTGCCTTGTGCTTTAAACGGTTAATAATATTAAGCGTCAAAGGGCAAGAGAGTTTATGAGTCCTGACAATAGATGCAGGAGTAGATGCAGAGAGTCCTGACAATAGGTGCAGGAGTAGAGGCCATTTGGCCCTTCGAGCCAGCACCGCCATTCACTGTGATCATGGCTGACCATCCCCAATCAGTACCCCGTTCCTGCCTTCTCCCCATATCCCCTGACTCCGCTATCTTTAAGAGCCCTATCTAGCTCTCTCTTGAAAACATCCAGAGAACCGGCCTCCACCGCCCTCTGAGGCAGAGAATTCCACAGACTCACCACTCTCTGTGAGAACACAGTGTCCCAAATAGGACAATGAAATTCTTGCATTGCTGCAGCACAATAGGATATTGTCACAAATACAGAACAGATCAGTGTGTCCATATACCATATATCTATTGCACTCGCATTTAAAATTAACAATTGATGTTTGCAGATGAGTTGCAAATGTCTGCCCTCGCTCAACTGTTGCTCTAACTTCACTCCTGAAAGGACAGGCTGTAAAGATTTGGTTCTGCTCCCCAGTCTCAGACAAAGATCCTATAGCGGAGCAAGATAGACCACTCCTGCTAAATGCAATGGGCTGACGTGTAGTACGCAACGGAGCAGAACGTGGCCATTTTTTCATCCATTTCAGTAACCCGACCCGATCCGACCCGACCCGCAGTGTAATCAACGTTGCGGGGGAACAGTTTGTGTTAATAAATTATAATTCTGAAAATGAGAAGATTTTTACCAAAGAACTTTTATTTTTACAAGGATGTTTCCGTAACCGGCTTCCGTCTCCGCACTAGTATCTTTGCTCCGCTACGGGATCTTTGGTGCGGAGACGGAAGCCGGTTACGGAAATGGGGCAGAAAATTCCCCATGAATCTGCCCATGACCGTACTACGTCTTTTTCGTCGAGTGATTGATCTTGCTTGCTATAGGATCTTTGGTCTCAGACTCCCTAACGAGCAGGAACAGCTTTGTGGAGACGCCAGGAACTTCAGATGCTGGAGTCTTGAGCAAAATCACATGGTGCTGGTGGAACTTAGCAGGGCATCTGTGGAGGAAATGGACAGGCGACGTTTTGGGTCGGGACCCTTCTTCAGACTCTAGCTAGGTCGGGGAGTCTGAAAGTTTACACGTTTCAATCAAATGACACTTAATATTCCAAATTCAGGGGAGTAAAAACCTAGTTTACACGTTTCCCTGTAATTGTAACCCTTGGAGTCTAGGTATGGTGCTGGTAAATCTATTGTGTAGGAAGAAAGACACAAAATGCTGGAATAACTCAGCGGGACAGGAAGCATCTTTGGATAGAAGGAATGGGTGAGATTTCGGGTCGAGACCCTTCTCCAGAGGTCTATTATGTTCTCTCCCTCCAAGGCCAGAGTCTGCTCCCCAGTAACCTTAGATACATGCCTTTGCATCCCCGTTATTTAAGTTGGTTTATGGAATTAATTAGATGAATAGTTGTAGGCAAGAACACAGGTATCTGTGCGTGCCATATTTCACATTCTGCTAATAGCCCGATTCAGGGACAGTTTCTTCCCAGCTGTTATCAGGCAACTGAACCATCCTACCACAACCAGAGAGCAGTGCTGAACTACTATCTACCTCATTGGTGACCCTCAGACTATCCTTGATCAGGCTTTACCTTACACTAAACGTTATTCCCTTTATCATGTATCCATACACTGTGGACGGCTCGATTGTAATCATGTGTTGTCTTTCCACTGACTGGTTAGCACGCAACAAAAAGCTTTTCACTGTACCTCGGTACACGGGACAGTAAACTACACGAATAGAGTGAGTAAAGTTTCATACAGCACGGAAACAGGCCCTTCAGCCCATCAAGACCGTGCTGACCATCGACCTCCCATTTATAATAATCTAACCTTACCCACACAATCGGGGCAATTTCCAGCATCCGTTTAACCTGTCATCCTAACAACTTCTGGCTCCTGAATCAATGTCCCAACCAGGTCACCACTAAGCTTTTGCAGACTAAATTAATGAGCAAATTTATCAAATGCCTTTTGGAAATGCAAATGTAGAACCTCCATGGACATTCCCCGCGGGGTTCCACTCCGATAGTCATCTCTTCATTCAGGCCGCACTGAATCTTCACAAATCCAATCAGCCCCTCTGATCAACCGGAAACTCCCTCACAAGGTGTTCATTCGATCTATCCTTCATTGTTTTTATGACAGCAGATATTAGATTGAACATGCCAATATTTCCCTCTCCCAACAACGTTATGGAAGCAGGCGTAAATTTTCCTATCTAAAGGAATGGTCCCTGAACCGGTAGGGTGAGGGTTGCTGCAATATTGTCGCCTATTTCCATTAAATCCCTGGCATGGAAATTGTCTGTTGCCGAGGTTTTGCCCCTCTTTATTACCATTGCGTTATTCGTTGTGTTAATCTGTTCACTGCCAAGATTTTTTTTCACTTGTGCACTCTGACCCGAGTATGTTCAGGGGTGGCACTGAACAGGGTAAGTAAGTAAGTTTATTGGCTAAGTATTCACATACAAGGAATTTGCCTTGGTGCTCCGCCCACAAGTCACAACATGACATACAGTGACAGTTACAAATGACCCAAAAAACACTAAACATTAATAATAATAAAACATTAATGTTAAAACATTATCTGGCTGTGGCTGCTTTGGCAGTCCGGAGTCGCCTTCCAGACGGAAATGATTCAAAGAGTTTGTGGCCAGGGTGAGAGGGGTCAGAGATGATCTTGCCCGCTCGCTTCCTGGCCCTTGCAAGTAATCTTGGCAAGTGCCTGCATCTGATTTAATACGAGTCTCCTTGGGATGTCTGACAGCTTGCTGTCTCCTGCATCAGCAGCCAATGTGAAGAAACAATTCAATGTGTCTGTGGCTTATTTGCATTGACAGTGTGGTCTTTATCCACATTGAGATTGCTGCAATGATCCTGATCACTACTCATTCCAAACATCATTGTAAATATGAAGATAGACACAAAATGCTGGAGTAACTCAGCGGGACAGGCAGCATCTCTGGAGAGAAGGAATGGGTGACGTTTCGGGTCGAGACCCTTCTTCAGACCCGAAAAGTTACCCATTCCTTCTCTCCAGAGATGCTGCCTGTCCCGCTGAGTTACTCCAGCATTTTGTGTCTATCTTCGGTATGAATATTGATTTCTCCAACTTGCTTCCCCTCTCTCTCCATCCCTCCCCCACCCTAGTTCTCCGACTAGTTCCACTGTCCTCCTGATTAATTTTGCTGTTTGTACGCCTCATTGTCACCTTCCCCTCACCCTCAGCCAACAATGAACCATTCTACATCTCCCTTGATCACCTTCTGCTTTGATCTGTCCTTTTCACACCTTACCCTTCCTAATCAAGTATCGGTACACTGGGCGGCTCGATTGTGTCATGTGTTGTCTTCCTGCCGGCTGAATAACATGTGACGAATGCTTGTCACTGTACCTCAGTACAATAGTCAGATGTATTCATCACATATGCAATGAAGTGCAGTGAAATGAGTTTGCCGGCACCGGGACATTAAAAAAGACCACACACAATTAAAAAATAACACAAACACCCAGCACAGCATTCACCACTGTGGTGGAAGGCACAAAGTTTAGTCAGTCCTCCTCCGTTTTCCCCCGTGGTGGGGACCATAAACCTCCGCAGTTGCCGCTGCGTGCGGCCAGATGTACAGACAAGGTAATTCCGAATCGGTGCTTCCCTACCGGAGACGAAGATGACGTGGGCCGCGGATGGCGGTCGGAGCTCTTCTCCAGGGATTCTTCCTACACATTATTGCAAATATTTCTTTGTTGATTGGAAATGGTATGCAACTTTTTTCTGTATTCTTTCTGTAACTCTTTGGTGGCTCTGTCTGTTTTGTCTTGCCCATGCATCTTTCTTTAATTTTATATTATCACTAACCTCTTCAATGGGCCTTTTGGCATTTTCTGTGGGGGGATTGCAGCTCTTGCCACTTCGGGGTCTGGTATTACATTAAATTCTTTCGTGAAAACCTTTCCATTGCTCTACTGTGCACTGCTTTACCGATTAACCGGATTATTCTGTGTAGCACGGACTGTCTTTGAATCACATGGAAGTCGGATGCGAGTAAATCTAACAACTACAAAGTGTTCCTTCTTGTTAAACACAGCAATGAATGTAATCATGTTTTGATTGTTTTTGAATAAATGCTGACACACATTTGGCCGAACACCCTTCACTCAGTCTTCTCCTTCTTGTGTGTGGCGTGCACAGCCTAAAGTCGTGAGACAACTTGTTCTATTTGATCTTCTGTTTGTGCACGCCAGGTTGATTGCATTCGTTGAAACAGGGTGGACCACGTGAAGGTTGCAATCTCCCACCCCACCTTCCCTCAGTCCGCCTGGGCCTACTTGATCTCCCGGTTGCCACACTGACCTTTCTGTCCTGAATCTCCTACACTGTCAGAGAGAGGCAAATTGGAGGAACAGCACCTCATACCTCGCTTGGGCAGCTTACACCCCAGTGGTATGAATATTGATTTCTCTAACTTAAAGTAACCCTTGCATCTCCCCCTCTCCCCATCCCTCCCCCACCTCAAGTCATACCAGTTTCAGTCGTCTTGTTGAGTCTCGTTGTCTGTAACTGGTTTTCACCTAGCCCACAGCTATAAACAGCCTGTTTCCTTTACCATCGTTACTTTTTCTGCATATCTTTCATTCATTTGTTGATCTCTCCACATCACCGTCTGTATCTCTCGTTTCCCTCTCCCCAACTCTCAGTCTGAAGAAGGGTCTTGACCCGAAACGTCACCCATTCCTTCTCTCCAGAGATGCTGCCTGTCCCGCTGAGTTACTCCAGCACTATGTGTCTACCTTTGGTTTAAACCAGCATCTGTTTTTCCTTCCTACACTAAGCATAATAAAGCCTATCCACTTAATGGGTCTGGAACATAATTGGCGCCGAAACCCTATTCTGAAAACACTCAAGTAAATTAATTAACTATTAGACAAGAGTTAGTCAGCTTATAAAGACGTTATGTTTAAGAAGGAACTGCAGATGCTGGAAAATCGAAGGTAGACAAAACTGCTGGAGAAACTGAGCGGGTGCGGGAGCATCTATGGAGTGAAGGAAATAGGCAATGTTTCGGGTCGAGACCCTTCTTCAGACTGATGTAGGGTGGGTGGAGGGGGCGGGAAGAAGAAAGGAAGAGGTGGAGCCAGTGGGCTGAGGGAGAGCTCAGAAGGGGAGGAGAAAGTAAGGACTACCTGAAATTGGAGAAGTCAATGTTCATACCACTGGAGTGCAAACTACCCAAGCGAAATATGAGGTGCTGTTCCTCCAATTTACGGTGTTGCTCACTCTGGCCATGGAGGAGGCCCAGGACAGAAAGGTCGGATTCAGAATGGGATTATCAGAAGTTATGCTTCTTTATAAATCCGCCAGTGAAACCACTTGGCTGTCTCTGCGAGCTTGCCCAAACTTGCCTTTCCAGGGTGGAGCGGCTCAGCAATTTTGCCGGGTGATTTCTCATGGTGTGGGGTTGTCTACACAAGGATATTCTCTTCCTTCTCTCTCCATGACAAACCTTCTGCTGCTCTGCATTCGTCATTGTATTTATTGTTGTATATGTCTACTCAGTGGGCTTCATGCACACAAGGAATTTCATGGCACCCTGGTGTATATGACAATAAACTAACTTGCATCTGCATCGTGGCTGCTGCCTGACTTGTTGAGTGTTTGGTTTTAGTTTAGAGATGCAGTACAGAAACAGACGCACTGAGTCCCCACCAACCAGCGATCACCGCACACTAACACTATCCCACACACACACACTGGGGACAATTTTACATTTATACTGAAGCCAAATAACCTACAAACCTGTACGTCTTATGTGGATAAATGTGAGGTTATCCACTTTGGTGGCAAAAATAGGAAAGCAGACTATTATCTAAATGGTGGCCGATTAGGAAAAGGGGAGATGCAGAGCGGCCTGGGTGTCATGGTACACCAGTCATTGAAAGTAGGCATGCAGGTGCAGCAGGCAGTGAAGAAAGCCAATGGTATGTTACCATTCATAGCAAAAGGATTTGAGTTTAGGAGCAGGGAGGTTCTACTTCAGTTGTATAGGGTCTTGGTGAGACCACACCTGGAGTATTGCGTACAGTTCTGGTCTCCAAATCTGAAGAAGGACATTATTGCCATAGAGGGAGTGCAGAGAAGGTTCACCAGACTGATTCCTGGGATGTCAGGCCTGTCTTATGAACAAAGACTGCATAGACTCGGTTTATACTCTCTAGAATTTAGGAGATTGAGAGGGGATCTTATAGAAACTTACAAAATTCTTAAGGGGTTGGACAGGCTAGATGCAGGAAGATTGTTCCCGATGTTGGGGAGGTCCAGGACAAGGGGTCACAGCTTAAGGATAAGGGGGAAATCCTTTAGGACCGAGATGAGAAGGACTTTTTTCACACAGAGAGTGGTGGGTCTCTGGAACTCTCTGCCACAGAGGGTAGTTGAGGCCAGTTCATTGGCTATATTTAAGAGGGAGTTAGATGTGGCCCTTGTGGCTAAGGGGATCAGAGGGTATGGAGAGAAGGCAGGTACGGGATACTGAGTTGGATGATTAGCCATGATCATATTGAATGGCGGTGCAGGCTCAAAGGGCCGAATGGCCTACTCCTGCACCTAATTTCTATGTTTCTATGTCTTTGGAGTGTGCCAGGAAACCGGAGCGCCCGGAGAAAACCCACCAAGGTCACGGGGAGAACGTACAAACTCCACACAGACAGCGCCCGTAGTTGGGATCAAACCCAGGTCTCTGGCGCTGTGAGGCAGCAACTCTACCGCTGCGCCACCCTTACTTTGCTTTTTCTGTTATATTCTGGCATCTGCAGCTGTTTGGCTTTTCAATCCCTGGAATGTCTGAAGAAGGGTCTCGACCCGAAACGTCACCGGTTCCTTCTCTTCATAGATGCTGCCTGTCCCGCTGAGTAACTCCAGCATTTTGTGTCTATCTTTGGTTCTGATGTAGGTCGGTTTCTTTCGACTCCCTCTGTCGTTCTTTGCCTTGAGTAGATGCGGTGACTCGACTGCCACTGCTCTCTGGGGTAGAGAGCTGCAAAGATTCACAGCCCTCTGAAAGAAGAAATTCCTCCTCATCTTTCTCTGAAATGGGCAATCCATTATTCCACCTCCATCTGAAATGGTTGATATTTTATTCTGGAACTACTCCCCTTTGTTCTGGACACCTCCACCAGGGGGAGCACCACTGAAAACCTTATATATTTCAATAAAATATCCTTTCTTTCTTTGAAATGTCGATGTGTTTTGGCCCAACTCTTCTTCATGTGTCGACCCTTTCATCATTTCATGGAATAGATCAGGTAAATGCACAATCTCTGTCCATTTACCCACCCAGAGTAGGGGAATCGAGAACCAGGGGACATAGGTTTAAGGGTTACACAAAATGCTGGAGAAACTCAGCGGGTGCAGCAGCATCTAAGGAGCGAAGGAGATAGGCGACGTTTCGGGTCGAGATCCTTCTTCAGACCTAACATAGGTTTATCCTCGGTACACGTGACAATAAACTAAACTGAACTAGGGTGAGGGGGGGAAAGATTTAATAGGAATCCGAGGGGTAACATTTTCACACAGAGGGTGGTGGGTGTATGGAACGAGCTGCCAGAGGAGGTAGTTGAGGCTGGGACTATCGCAACGTTTGAGAAAGTTAAGGGCCTGTCCCACTTGGCGATTTTTTCCGCGACTGCCGGCGTTATTGACTGACGTATCAGGGTCGGCGAAAGATTTTGAACATCTCAAAATCCAGAGGCGACAAATAAAATGTTGCGACACTTGAGGAAACACCGCGCGTCAATACGTCATCGCACTGCAACATTTTTGGTGGCATGATACATCAGTCAATGATGCCGGCAGTCACTGAAAAAAATCGCCAAGTGGGACAGGCCCTATAGACAGGTACATGGATAGGACAGGTTTAGAGGGATGTGGGCTAAGCGCACGCCTCTCAACCTGTCCTATCCATGTACCTGTCTAAATGTCTTTTAAATGTTGTTATAGTTCCTGCCTCAGCTACCTCCTCTAGCAGCTCATTCCATACACCCACCACTCACTGTGTGAAAAAGTTACCCCTCAGGTTCCAATTAAAACTCCCCTCTCATCTGCAACAGATGTCCACTTGATCCCCCTACTCTGGGTAAAAGGTACATTCACCCAAACTATTCCTCTCATGATTTTACACACCCCTGTGCTCCAAGGAATTAAATTCTAGCCTGCCCAACCTCTCCATATATGTCAGGGCCTCGAATCCTGGCAACATCCTCGTAAGATTTCTCTGCACCCTTTCTAGCTTAATGACATCCTTGCTATAGCAAGGTGACCAAAACTGAACACAATACTGCAAATACAAATTAGTTTAGTTTGGAGATACAATGTGGAAACAGGTCTCCAAATCTGAGGAAGGACATTATTGCCATAGAGGGAGTGCAGAGAAGGTTCACTAGACTGATTCCTGGGATGTCAGGACTGTCTTATGAACAAAGACTGCATAGACTCGGTTTATACTCTCTAGAATTTAGGAGATTGAGAGGGGATCTTATAGAAACTTACAAAATTCTTAAGGGGTTGGACAGGCTAGATGCAGGAAGATTGTTCCCGATGTTGGGGAGGTCCAGGACAAGGGGTCACAGCTTAAGGATAAGGGGGAAATCCTTTAGGACTGAGATGAGGACTTTTTTCACACAGAGAGTGGTGAATCTGTGGAATTCTTTGCCACAGAGGGTAGTTGAGGCCAGTTCATTGGCTATATTTAGACGGAGTTAGATGTGGCCCTTGTGGCTAAAGGGATCAGGGGGTATGGAGAGAAGGCAGGTACAGGATACTGAGTTGGATGATCAGCCATGATCATATTGAATGGTGGTGCAGGCTCGAAGGGCCGAATGGCCTCTACTCCTGCACCTAATTTCTATGTTAGGACCTTCGGCCCACTGAGTCCGCGCCGCCCAGACATCACCCCGTCTAATAGCACTACCCTACACACGAGGGACAATTTTATTAACCTACAAACTGGACGTCTTTGGGTGTGGAAGGAAACCAGAGGACCCGGAGACAGCCCACAACTGTCACAGGGAGAACGTACAAACCCTGTGTGGACAGCACCCAAGGTCAGGATTGAACCCAGGTCTCTGGCGCTGTGAGGCAGCAATTCTACCGCTGCGCCACCTTTATTAGCTTTTAAAATGTTCCCATACTTCAAGCTCTATTTTTAGGTTTGATCTTTTTCCCTGACCAATATTTTCTGCTTTTATTTCATATTTTCAGCATCTGCAGTTTTTTGCTTATTGACGGCTGCAGCTATGCATTCTGCTGCTTTATGTCTGCTTCCAGGAGGCCTGAGACACAGTTCCTGATACAATTTTAACATGAAGAAATATTTCTTATTTCTACCATTTAAGTCTCCACTACCTGCGTGCTTGTGTTAAATCCTCTATCATCCTTGGTGAGATTACATCTTCAATCACTGCAACTCCATCTTCTATATCCTTCCTGTGGATGTTGCAAACGGTATATTTAGTCCTCATCTCCAGCCACAGCTCAGTAGCAATAATCATATTTTGCCGCCCAATTTAAATTTGTGCCTTGTGTTCCAAGTATTGTATATCAATTAGGTTTAGTTTATCAAGGAGGCTTTGAGAACATCCTTGAACTATTTAGACAATAGACAATAGGTGCAGGAGTAGGCCATTCAGCCCTTTGAGCCAGCACCGCCATTCAATGTGATCATGGCTGATCATCCCCAATCAGTACCCCGTTCCTGCCTTCTCCCCATATCCCCTGACTCCGCTATCTTTAACAGCCCTATCTAGCTCTCTCTTGAAAGAATCCAGAGAACCGGCCTCCACCGCCCTCTGAGGCAGAGAATTCCACAGACTCACAACTCTCTGTGAGAAAAAGTGTTTCCTTGTCTCTGTTCTAAATGGCTTACTCCTTATTCTTAAAATGTGACCCCTGGTTCTGGTCTCCCCCAACATCGGGAACATGTTTCCTGCCTCTAGCGTGTCCAACCCTTAACAACCTTATATGTTTCAATGAGATTCCCTCTCATCCTTCTAAACTCCACTTTCAGGGTGGCGCAGCGGTAGAGTTGCTGCCTCACAGCGCCAGAGACCCGGGTTCGATCCTGACTACAGGTGCTGTCTGCTTGGTGTTTGTACCTTCTCCCCGTGACCTGCATGTGCTTTCTCCAGTATCTCCCACGTCCCAAAGACGTGTGGGTTTGTAGGTTAATTTGTCTCTGTAAATTGCCCCTTAGTGTGTAGGATAGAACGAGTGTATGGGTGATCGCTGGTCGGCATGGACTCGGTGGGCCGAAGGGCCTGCTTCTGCGCTGTATTTCTAAACTTTCTTCTGTCATGCTGGTGGGAATTTCTGTGTCAAGATTGCTCATAACGGAGAAGGGTGCAGGATGCTACGCTGAATCTTGAGTCCATTCATCAAGTCCAGTATCAAGACTGGAAGGGCCTTCCCACTTCACACATGGGCGGCACGGTAGAGTTGCTGCCTCACAGCGCCGGAGACCCGGGTTCGATCCTGACTACGGGTGCTGTCTGCACTGAGTTTGTACGTTCTCCCCGTGGGTTTTCTCCGAGATCTCCGGTTTCCTCCCGCACTCCAAAGCTGTACAGGTGTGTAGGTTAATTGGCTCAGTATAATTGTAAATTGCCTTTGGTGTGTGTAGAATGTCAGTGTGCAGGGATCGCTGGTCGGTGCGGTCTCAGTGGGCCGAAGGGCCTGTTTCCGCACGGTATCTCTAAACTAAAGTCTTTCTCCTGTCCTGCAGGTGGGAATTCCTGGGTCAAGAAGATTCAAAACTGAGAAGGGTGCAGGATGCTACAATGAATCTTGAGACCATTCATCAAGTCCAGTGGAAACAGTGGAAGGGCCTTGCCACTTCACAGGATAGCTCTCTGCCCAGCCCATCAGGTACTTCATCGGCAGCAGAGCCTCCAGTGGACAGCTGAGAACCCACTGACCTGCAGTGAAAGCAAGTCATCGCAACCCATTGCAGACGAGGTACCTGAGCAGTTATGTAACTCCCACACTTCCCCGATGTTTCACTCATGTAATTTAGGGCCTAGATTGTGTGGCTAGTGGCTGACCTTCAAAAGATGTTTGCACTCACCTGGCGCCTTCTGCAACCCTTCCGTTGCACACCTTCTGGGATGAGCGGAAGCCGAGGCCCTCCATGATGATGGGATCATTCCCGATAGGAATGGTTGCGGGGTCAGAGGAAGGAAAAGGAAACCAGAGCAATCCAATTGTCAAGAGAGAGTTAGATATAGCTCTTAGGGCTAACGGAATCAAGGGATATGGGGAGAAAGCAGGAACGGGGTACTGATTGTGGATGATCAGCCATGACCATATTGAATGGCGGTGCAGGCTCGAAGGGATTACTCCTGCACCTATTTTATGTTTCTAACCCGCAACAACAATAGCCGCGTAGGACATTGACAGATACTCAGCTCTTCCCCTTAGTTTGGTCGGCTGTCAAAACAATTTGCCCCAGAAATGGTGTCATGTAACATAGTGTTTTTGTGATTAATGTCTGCAAACAAGTTCTCGCTGGAGAAATCGGCGGGCATGGATTGAGATGTCTGAGGGTTTCCCGCTGTGTTTGCCGTCTGTCCCAAAAAGGCAAAGCCTGCACGTGCAGAATGTGTCGCTGCGCATGCGACCCATGCCTGGCTGCCACGTGCATCGTTTTGGTCCACCCGTGCATGCACAACTCATGCAGAGTGGGTCTTTGCAGTGTTCCAGGCCCCACGTCATCATCAGCCACGGGCGACCTCCTCACCAGATCACAAGCCTGGGTTTCAAGGTAGACAAAAGTGCTGGAGTAACTCTGCGAGTGCAGCAGCATCAATGGAGCGAAGGACATAGGCAACGTTTCGGGCCGAAACCCGAAAGGAAATAGGCAACGTTTCGGGCCGAAACCCGAAAGGAAATAGGCAACGTTTCGGGCCGAAACCCTTTCGGGTTTCGGCCCGAAACGATGCCTATTTCCTTTGCTCCATAGATGCTGCTGCACCCGCTGAGTTACTCCAGCACTTTTGCCTACCTTCGATTTTCCGGCATCTGCAGTTCCTTCTTAAACAGCCTGAAGTTGTCTTTGCAGCCCACCCTTGCAGCCGCCACCCACGCATGCCTGGAACGCAGCGCACACGAGCAGACGATGCATCTTCTCGGGCTTATTTAAGTTCCTCAATGCTGCTCCTGGCTCCAATAGAGTGGGACCAACTTGTCAGCTCCAGAACGGCAAGGAAAGGATTCTCACTGCATTCACTCCATAACTCCTTCTTCTTCTTGCGTGTGGCGTGCACAGCCTAAAGTTGCAGGTCAACTTGTTCTATTTGATCTTCCGTTTGTGCACGTCGAAACCGGGTGGACCATGTGAAGGTTGCAATCTCCCACCCCTCCACCACCTGTGCACCACCATCATAAACATTCCTTGAACTTCAGTCCCATCACTTTAAGGTGACTTTCCAGACACTTAGGTATTTCTGGACCTCTGAACATTTTGACCCCGCTAAAATTATTCTGTATTCAAAATCTATTTAATGTGTTAAAAGCTATTCATTTTGTTTTGAAAAAGAACCTCAAAACATTGAAATAGACTCAGAGGAGAAACATTAAGCGGCACTTACCTGATTGAACCGGGCACGGTGGCGCAGCTGGTGGAGCCGCTGCCATAACAGCGGCAGAGGCCCGGGTTCGGTCCTGACCTCGGGTGCTGTCTGTGTGGAGTTTGCACGTTCTCCCGGTGACCACGTTGGCTTCCTCCGGGCGCTCCGGTTTCCTCCCACGCTCCAGAGACGTGCGGGTTTTAGGTTAATTAGCCTCTCTAAACTACCTCAAGTGTGTTGGGAGTGGGTGTGAAAGTGAGATAACATGGGGTTCATGTGAACGGGTGATCGATGGTCAGCGTGGACCCGATGGGCCAAAGGGCCAGTTTCTATGCTGCATCTATAAACTACTGTAAGTTGCAATGGTAAATGCTGACCTCTCCATGTAAAATCTGGGCCCATTTACCTCACCTGGTTTAATTTAGTTCTTAGCTTGCCACGGTCATAGCCACAGCACAAATTCTGACATGTGCTCTCCTCTTCATATTCATCTGCGTTTAACATCGAGTGTTGCAAACCCGGCCACTCCCTCTTCTCCCCTCTCCCATCGGGCAAAAGATACAGAAGTGTGAAAACGAACGCACACCTCCAGATTCAGGGACAGATTCTTCCCGGCTGTTATCAGGCAACGGAACCATCCTACCACACCCAGAGAGCAGTGCTGAACTACTATCTACCTCATCGGTGACCCTCGGACTATCTTTGATCGGACTTTATCTTGCACTAAACACTATTCACATTATTCCCTTTATCAATGTATCTGCACACTGGATCTTCTTCTTCCGTGTGGCGTGCACGGCCTAAAGTTGTCGGACAACTTGTTCTATTTGATCTTCCGTTTGTGCACGTCGAGTTGATTGCATTAGTCGAAACGGGACGGACCACGTGAAGGTTGCAATCTTCCACCCCTGCACACTGGATGGCTCGATTGTAATCATGTATTGTCCTGGTGGCTGGTTTGGCATGCAACACAAGCTTTTCACTGTACCTCGGTACACGTGACAGTAAACTGAACTCAGTATGTGGACATTTTTGTTTTGGTAAATGGCGTTACTATATGGCGACTGTGCGTGTGTGAGTTACGCATAAAGAATCTCTACATGCAGTGCATACCTGACATTAAAGAACCATTGAAGCGTTTTTTATCAATTCGGTCAAATCATTTTAAGCATTTTTCTCGGGTTTAATCAAAGCATTTTTATCCATTTGGTCAGGACCCTGGCCCTAATCCAGTTCAGGTCGAGCCTGCCCCGCACAATTCCCAACAATGCTAGTGTCCTATTAAATGGAACATTTCTCTTCTATTTTACTTAAGACATGCAATTCTTAATATTACTGATTGTATGCCTTGGTGTCACCTTCCCCTCAGCTAACAATAATCCATTCTCATTTCCTTGATCGTCATCTGCTTTGATCTGTCATTTTCACACCTTACCCCATCCATATCTCTAGTTTCCCTCTCCCCCGAATCTCAGCCTGAAGAAGGGTCCCGACCCGAAACGTCACCCATTCCTTTTCTCTAGAGATGCTGCCTGTCCCGCTGAGTTACTCCAGTCTATCTCCTTCTTCCGAATCTGATACAGGTAATAATCCAGGGCATTTAATCTTTTGAAGTTTAATTCTTTAATCTAGCTCTTGGCTCTCCTACATGGATGGTCCAGATGACTGAATCCAGCCTCTCCCTGTCCTATCTTCTTCCAACTGGTTTGAGATGCCGTTTACCTGGGTATCAATATCCCCTTACAAAGGATGCTGTTTGTCCCTCTAATTACGGACACCGTGGTAACTCCCCCTGCCTTCACAAGACGGCCTTACGCTTCACGGTGCCACAGTCTGGTTTGTCATTATTATCCTCTTCGATATTGAGTGTACGTGAGTGCTGAACAGGATCTGTGTATCCTCCTGGAGTGATAGAGCATGGAAACACAACTTGCCCACACTGACCAACATGCCCCATCTACATTAGTCCCACCTGCCTGCGTTTGGTCCATATCCCTCCAAACCTGTCTTATCCATGTACGTGTCTAAATGTTTGTTAAACGTTGGGATAGTCCCAGCCTCAACTACCTCCTCTGGCAGCTCGTTCCATACACCCACCGCCCTTTGTGTGATAAAGTTACCCCTCGGATTCCTATTAAATCTTTTCTCCTTCACCTTGAACCTGTGTCCTCTGGTCCTCGATTCATCTACTCTGGGCAAGAGACTCTGTGCATCTACCCGATCTATTCCTCTCATGATTTTCTAAGCCTCAATAAGATCACCCCTCATCCTCCTGCGCTCCAAGGAATAGAGACCCAGCCTACTCAACCTCTCCCTGTAGCTCACACCCTCTAGTCCTGGCAACATCCTTGTTAATGTTCTCTGCATCCTTTCCAATTGACATCTTCCCTGTGATATGGTGCCCAGAACCGAACACAATATTCTACATGCGGCCTCACCAACGTCTACTATATAACTGCAACATGACCTCCCAACTTCTATACTCTTCTATACTCATTTTCCATCTCAGTTGCGTTGCCATTATTCTTTGTACTTTTAATTAAGTTACCAATCCCTTTCTCGCCCTGCACTATAACTTGTGATCAAAATGCGGAGCAAACTGTCCAACTGTTCCCGTTTCTCCTTTGTGATCCATTGTCCCCAACATACCCCAGCCAGAGAGAATCAAGAGGGAGACATCTATTGTAAATGTATTTGGTTGCAACAACCTCCTTGCCCACAAACTCCCACATTTTGCCGTCCGGCTAACTTGCACTGAGCACCAAAAATCTAACGATCTATGATAATGCAGCGGTAGAATTGCTGCCTCACAGCTCAGAGAGCCGGGTTCCATCCTGACCGTGTGTGCTGTCTGTACGGAGTTTGCATATTATTCCTGTGACCTGCGTGGGTTTTCTCCGGGTGCTCCAGTTTCCTCCCACACTCCAAAGACGTGTCGGTTTGTAGGCCGATTGGCTTCTGTAAATTGTCCGTGGTGTGTGTAGGATAGCGCTAGTGTGCGGGGCGATCGCTGGTCAGCACAGACTGGGTGGGCCGAAGGGCCTGCTTCTGCGCTGTATCTCGAAACTAAACTATGATCTCAAGCATACACTAGCCAGCACAAGGATTGGAGATGAGTGGCAGAACTTTTTTCTCGCTCTGCTATGAATTCCCTTTGGACCAAATTTCCAAAGTAAAACCCTGTTTAAGAAACAATTGTCCAGAAATTGCACTGTTTAGCATAGTTTTATGCCGAATCTCTTAGAAAAGTGCCTTTATTCTTGCATTGGCATCCCTGGAGAGGCCATTATTTCTTTGCCCAGCCCTAATTGCCTTAACAAAGATAACGAACCACTGGAACCATTCGCGCCCTTCTGGTGAAGGTTCACCGACAGTGCTGCTGGGATCGAGACCCAGTGGTGATGAAGGAACGGTGATATACTTACCAGATAGTGTACGCCGTGGAGGGGAACCTGCAGGTGGTGGCGTTCCTTAGGCACCTGCTGCCCTCGGCCTTCGTGGTGGGTGGCACGGTGGTGCAGCAGTAGAGATGAAGGGTGGATGATACCATTGACTTATCAAGAGTTGGACTCTCTTGTTGGGGATCATTGTTGCCGGCTGCCATTTTTATTTGCCAAGGCACACAGCGTGCAAGACAGAGAAGCGACCGGGTATGTCTAGCTTGCAAAGACAGCCAAGTCACCAGAACTGACGGCCTACACAAAAGGGTTTCAGTCGAAGTAGCTGCAGACATAGTGGAGCTTTACATTTTTAAGCTCCGGGAGGGCATCAATGGTTTGGAAAGCAGCAAATGTGTCTCCCTCGTTCAAAAGGAGGGGGAGACAAAAGGCGAGAAACTGGAATCCAGCTCATTTAACCTCGCCAGGAAGCGAGCGGGCAAGATCATCTCTGACCCCTCTCACCCCGGCCACAAACTCTTTGAATCACTTCCCTCTGGAAGGCGACTCCGGACTGTCAAAGCTGCCACAGCCAGACATAAAAACAGTTTTGATCCACGAGTAGTTGCTCTACTCAACAGCCAAAAATCTGTAGCCTCCCTTTGATCTGGTATTTTGTTAGTTCACATGAATTATTTAATTATCATTTATGTTTTATTATTATTAATGTTCAGTGTTTTCGGAGTCATTCGTAATTGTCACTGTATGTCATGTTGTTACTTGTGGGCGGAGCACCAAGGCAAATTCCTTGTATGTGAATACTTGGCCAATAATCTTACTGAGTTACTTACACTTACTTGTTGGCAAGACGCTGGGGTCAAAAATCAATGCAGAATTGGATCATTGTTATGGGCTTTCTTGTGAGGTAAATCGAGTTTGACAAATTTGCTTGTACACTTAGATGTAACAAGCGGACTTGATAGTGGGGAGCTGAATGATATACCGTACGTGGGTATCCACAAAGTGTAATGTGGAGGAAGGAACTGCAGATGCTGGTTTAAACCGAAGATAGACACAAAGTGCTGGAGTAACTCTGCGGGACAGGCAGCATCTCTGGAGAAAAAGGAATAGGTGACGTTTTGGGTCGAGACCCTTCTTCAGACCTGACCCGAAACGTTACCTATTCCTTTTTTCCAGAAATACTGTCTGATCTGCTGAGTTACTCCAGCTTGCTGTGGTGGCCATCTTTGGTGTACAAAAGCTGCAACATACTGTAAGAGGCTGCCGCACAATTCTGGACCTTATGGCACTGGGGGGAGTGTGTTAGCATGGATTGAAAACTGGTTAACACATGTGAACAGGTCTTTCTTCATAAGTCCATTAGTTCCAGCAGAATAAGGCCATTCGGCCCATCAAGTCTACTCCGCCATTCAATCATGGCTGATCTATCTCTCCCTCTCAACCCCATTCTCCTGCTCCGATTTTCTCAATGTCAGTTACCAATGTTGCCTGGGTCTCGCTGCATGCAGGCAGGGGCTGCTACGTTTGCTGAACATGGTGCAGTCATCAGTAAAGTACTTTCCTGGCAATCGGAGGCACCCAAACCATTCACTGTTTCTTGCAAAAGCGATTGCAGTGCCCTCGACCCGCCCAGGAGTGCCCCGCGTTATACGCCCAGCGCGCGCCACGGACACGGACACGTCTTTGGGTGCTCTCTGCTGCAAAAAATAGGCAAGCGAGGCTGGTGCCAGAAGAGGAATTGCGTGCGGACGGAAGATCGAGGAGGCAGAGGCTGAAGAAGGGCAGGAGGGGCAAAAGCAGCAAATGGACTCCACCGATCGTAATGCCTGCCATCTTTCCCTCTGTGCTTCTCCCTTGCGGCCTCTGCCTCCGCTATGCGGTGTGTGCTTCTGGTGTCCGGCTGCTCCAGGGGGCTTTTGCTTTTCCCAGCAAAATGTGCAGCAAAATACATCATATAGTGAAGCAGTACAAAATGAGGCACAGGCCGGAAGCAGGCAAGATACGTGTTAGCGCAAGGAATGCCACTCAGACGTCGATTTTAATATAATTTTGGCTAATGTCATGTTTTTTTTGCAAGGGTTTGGTGCTGAAGGCAACGCGGTTGCATATCAAAATAAAAGGATGAAATCCAGTTTCCAGGTGAGCGTTTACAAGCACATTGTGCATCTGCAGATCCTTCTGACCCATGCTCTCTGCACACGTGATGATTCTGTTCCCTGCTCACATTACTTGCTCCCAACTCAGAAAATCACTGCTGATTAACTGGCAGTCAGAAGGACGGCCCCGATCCGAAACGTCGCCTGTCCATTCCCTCCACAGATGCTGCCTGACCTGCTGTGTTCCTCCAGCACTTTGCTCTCTTTTGAAAGCATTTTATCGGGATGCATCACAACATGGTGTCGGAAGTATTCTATCGGGATGCAACACACAGCACACTGTGCGAACAGCTCCATCCAGGTCCACAAGAAATTGCAGCGAATTGTGGACGCAGCCCAGCCCAGCCCATCACGCACACCAACCTCCCTTCCATCCATCGACTCCATCTGCACCTCTCCATCTACACCTCACAGCAGGTCAGGCAGCATCATCACGAACCAGGCTCGCCCGGTCACTCCCTCTTCTCTCCTCTCCCATCGGGCAAGAGGTACAGAAGTGAGAAAACGAACGCACACACACCTCCAGATTCAGGGACAGTTTCTTCCCAGCTGTTATCAGGCAACTGAATCATCCTACCACAACCAGAGAGCAGTGCTGAACTCCCATCTACCTAATTAGAAACTATCTCAGACTATCTTTAATCGGACTTTACTGGACTTGCAAATTCCTGAAGATCTCTCCTGGTCCGAGAACACTGATGCAATTATAAAGAAAGCTCATCAGCGCCTCTACTCCCTGAGATTACGGAGAGTCGGTCTGTCAAGGCGAACTCTCTCGAACTTCTACAGGTGCACAGTAGAGAGCTTGCTGACCGGTTGCATCGTGGCTTGGTTCAGCAACTTGAGCGCCCTGGAGAGGAAAAGACTACAAAAAGTAATAAACACTGCCCAGTCCATCATCGGCTCTGACCTACCCACCATCGAGGGGATCTATCGCAGTTGCTGCCTCAAAAAGGCTGGCAGCATCATCAAGGACCCACACCATCCTGGCCACACACTCATATCCCCGCTACCTTCAGGTAGAAGGTACAGGAGCCTGAAGACTGTAACGTCCAGGTTCTGGAATAGCTACTTCCCCACAGCCATCAGGCTATTAAACTTGGCTCGGACAAAACTCTGAACTTTAATAGCCCATTGTACGTTATCTGCTTATATCTGTGTGTATTTACATATATAATGGTATATGGACACACTGATCTGTTTTGTATTCATGCCTGCTATGTTCTGTTGTGTTGAAGCAAAGCAAGAATGTCATTGTCCTATCTAGGACACATGACAATAAACTCTCTTGAATCTTGACTTTATCATGCACTAAACATGATTCCCTTGATCCTGTATCTGTACACTGTAGAAGACTTGATGGTAATCATGTATTGTCTTTCCACCAACTGGTTAGCACGCAACAAAAAAGCTTTTCACTGCACCTCGTTACACGAAACTAAACTGTAAAGAGTTAACGAACTTGCACTTCCTTTATTAGTTTGAAATTCTCGGTTAAATATTAGCGGTTAAACTAAATTTCTGTTTCAACCTGCCGGAGATTTGCCAAAGCCTCTCAGCAACTTCTGGAGTTTAAGACACCACATGGATTGACAAAGCGGTGAGGGTGGGCGGAATGATGCATGTTAATATGGAGTGTAGCTTGCAGAGTAACCTGCAGGTGGTGCTGTTTACACACGTTTGCAGCTCCAGACTTTGTATGTGCTGGGGTTCACAGATTTGGAAGCATTAAGGGCCTGTCCCACTGGCATGCGATTGCATGAGTTTGGCGCGACCAAACAGAAGCGGAGTTCGCGCAAAGTTCGCTCTAAGTACCCGCTAAGTTCGCACTAAGTTCGTGCATGACGTCATTTGCGTCATACCTACCAATCAGCTGGGCAGGAGGCGGGCCGCCGGATTTTCAGCTTCGCACGGTGATGTCATCGCGCAACACCGCGCGCTAGGCGTACGCCGTCAAGACGCCGCGTACGACATCAAGACGCTGCATACGCCCGCAATGCGCCGTTGGCGCGCGAAATCTTCAGACAGTGCAGGATTTTCAGAGCCCCACGCGATGTCGGGACCAGCCCCGCACAACTCCATACGCCTCCGCGCTTCTAAGTGGGACCGGCCCTGCGCGGCCACAATTGGTCGTGCCAGATGCATGCAATATAGAATAGAGAATGTAGGACAGTACAGCACAAGAACAGGCCCCTAGGCCACAATATCTGTGCCGAACATGATGCCAAGATCATCTCGAATCTACTTGCCCATATGCCATATCCTTCCATTCCCTGCATGTCCACATGCCTATCCATAAGCCTCTTAAACGCCACTCTCGTGTCTGCCTCCACCACCACCCCTGGCAGCGCGTTCCAGGCACCCACCACCGTCTGTGCAAAAAAAACCTGCCCCGCACATCTCCTTTAAACCTTCCCCCTCGCACCTTAAACCTATGCCCTCTAGTGTTTTTTCCATCCTGGGTAAAAGGTTCTGACTGTCTACCCTATCTATGCCTCTCATCATTTTATATACAGCATTCAGGTCTCCCCGCAACCTCTGGGTCTCCAGAGTCTGACCAACGTCTCCCTGTAGCTGAAACCCTCTGATCCAGGTGTCATTCTGGTAAACCTGCTCTGCTCCCTCTCCAGAGCCTCCACAAACAAGTCAATGCCGTGGTAAAAGCTAGCTTCTTCCAGCTTCGGACGATAGCTAAAATAAAACAATTCCTCCAGTTTGACGACCTCGAAAAGATCATCCACACATTTATCTCCTCCCGCCTAGATTACTGCAACTCCCTCTACACTGGCATCAGCCAATCTTCCCTGTCCCGCCTGCAACTGGTCCAAAACGCCGCAGCGAGACTCCTGACGGGCACCCGAAAAAGGGACCACATCACCCCGATCCTGGCCTCTCTCCACTGGCTGCCCTGTGCGGTTCCATATAAATTTCAAGATCCTCCTCTATGTCTACAAAGCCCTCAATGGGCTTGCCCCCACCTACATCAAACGCCTGCTAACCCACCACACCACCTCCAGGTCCCTCAGATCGGCCGACTTGGGGTTGCTGAACATCCCGCGGTCTAGGCATGAGCTCAGGGGCGACCGACCGACCGCGCCTTTGCGGTTGCAGCTCCTAGACTGTGGAACAGCGTCCCCCTCCCCATCAGAACTGCCCCCTCCATCGACTCCTTTAAGTCTAGTCTAAAAACGTATCTGTTCTCCCAAGCCTTTCCTGACGTCCTCTGAGCGAGGGCTATTTGTATATATGTACGTAGCCTGCTTGTGTATACTACTCTTATAACAAATGTAAAGCACTTTGGTCAACGAGAGTTGTTTTTTAAATGTGCTATGTAGATAAATGTGACTTGACTCGACATCCTGTAATGGGGGCGACCAGAACTGCACACAATACTCCAGATGCAGCCTGACCACAGTCCGATAGAGCTATATCATGACTTGCGGACTCTTATATTCAATGCGCCACCCTACGATGGCAAGCGTACCATCCACCTTCTTTGCCACTACATTTACTTGTGTTGCCACTTGCAGAGTATTATGGACTTGCACCCCACGATACATCTGCACATTAAATTAGGATACAAAGAAATAGTTGGCTAAAGTGGACTGAGCAAACACTATAGACAATAGTGTAGGAAGGAACTGCAGATGTTGGTTTGCGCCGAAGTGCTGGAGTAACTCAGCGGGAGAGACAGCAGCATCTGTGGAGAGAAGGAATGGGCGACATTTCGGGTCGAGACCCTTCTTCAGCTGCAGACAATAGCCAAGCCGTGACAGGCATTGAAGGAAATAGTCCATGACTTCCAGCAAGGAGTGTGAATGGCTTGCCCCATGTTCTCCGTCTGTCTTTGGATTCACTTCTGCCACATTGTTTGTGGTCACACACACCTTGGTTACAGGACCTTAATGTCCCCTGTCCCACTTGGGAAACCTGAACGGAAACCTCTGGAGACTTTGTGTCCCACCCAAGGTTTCCGTGCGGTTCCCGGAGGTTTTTGTCAGTCTCCCTAATGGTTGAAAGTGGTTTCCGTTTTATAAATCGGTGATTTTTTAGTCGAAGCCGGTTGCGATGCTAGTTGAAGGTGGTTGCCGGAGGACAAAAACCTCCGGGAACCGCACGGAAACCTTGGGTGGGGCGCAGAAGTCTCCAGAGGTTTCCGTTCAGGTTTCCTAAGTGGGACAGGGGCATTACTCACTCAGACCCAGCACTTGAGTACGGGGCTCACCATGGTCGCACGCGCAACGTCTGATCAAAGCTTGACCTGGATAACAGTGGTCCAAGCGAGTCAGAAAGTCGGTCGGAGCAATGAGGGAGAAGCAAGAAGCAGCGGGTGAGAGCTAACACTGATGGATAACGATGGCAGTGACTCCATCCAACCCCCCCCCCCTCACACCAGCCCCGTCCACCAGCAAGAAACACATGCAGCACACGTCCAAGGCCGGAGCTGATCTGAGATGAGCTGAAGCACAGGAAACATCTTCCCAAGCTGGAAGAGCCGGACGTTAAGTAATAGTTGCACACGATCGGACAAGGGGCTTGGAATGAGAGTTACGCCCCTGTCCCACTTAGGAAACCTCTGGAGACTTTGCGCCCCACCCAAGGTTTCCGTGCGGTTCCCGGAGATTTTTTCAATTTATTTAAATAATCGCTGGAACATAGAAGAAGCGGAAACCACTTTCGACCATTAGGGAGACTGACAAAACCCTCCGGGAACCGCACGGAAACCTTGGGTGGGGCGCAAAGTCTCCAGAGGTTTCCGTTCAGGTTTCCTAAGTGGGACAGGGGGATAAGATGGACTGAGAGGCACGGCAATGAAGCACATCAACTGTCTGAAAACTACCATTGATGCATGGCCCAGATCCTTCCCGTCTGCACAGATTCTGGACCTGTCTTACATTGCTTAGCGCTGTAGAGTTGAGATGACCTAAAACTACAAGAGGAAAATGTGCAGAGAAAGAGCTGCGAGTGGCGAGATGCTGCCGATGCCTTGCCTGCCGCGTCCCTCTGTCCCGTCCACGCCGTTCCCGATCTGCCGTCTTCCTCACTCCCAATCCTGCAAGGAAAATGGCACTTGTGCAGGTTAGAATCCGGTTGCCAAAACAGCTGAACAGTTGCCAAAGGGAGCCAGTGCAAAACGTTAACGTCATTCCCCCTCGCGGCAGGGGAGGGAGCGGGAGAAGGAGATTCCAACTGATTACACAAAGAAAATCACTGCTTGCTTACCGAGAGTTTCACCTTCGCTGCCAAATCACACCAGCAGACGGAGATAAGCACTTACCTGGACTCGAACCGATGGTGCCACGTGAAGTCAATGAACGTGATGAGTTCCCTGAAAGGCAGGAAGGAGCAAGCCTCAGCATTGTTTATGGCAGAATAGCTAAAAACGATCTTACAAACAGGAACACAAACACATTCCCACACGATGCAATCGATCACCACGTCACGGATACAGGCCCTTCGGCCCACCGAGCCCATGCTGACCTTCAGCCACCCAACGTATCCATTTTGATTCTCCCCACAGTTCCATCAGGTTCTACCCCTCACTCGCCCACACCGGGGGCAATTTACGGAGGGAAATTTTACCTCCCGTCCCGCATACCTTTGGGATGTGGGAGGAAACGGGAAAACCCTGGGGGAGGAAAAGGGGGAAACCCATGTATTCATAGAATGTGGATCAGAGCAGCACAAGAACAGGCCCTTCGGCCCACAATGTTTGTGCCGAGCATGATGCCAAGCTGAACTGATCTCCTCTGCCTGCATGTGATCCGTACCTGCATTTCCATGTGCCTATCCCACCTCTCCCTGCAGCTGAAACCCTCTAATCCAGGCATCATTCTGATAAACCTCCTCTGCACCCTCTCCAGAGCCTGCACACCCTTCCTGGAATGGGAGCGACCAGAACTGCACGCAATACTCCAATTGCAGCCTGACCAAAACTCCCACAAGGCTGCATCTCATGGACATCGAGGCATCCTTTCCCCATGTCCCGTTTTCTCTCCTGCTCGCCCTGTCTCTCTCCCCTCGTTGGGAGAAGGGAAGGTGGGAGAAGTAGCTGTATCCCTCTCAGTGTGTGTGTGGGGGGGGGGGAATGTTTTCTTTCTTTGGGATGAGAAGAAGTGTAAAATGTTGTAAAATGGTCGCTGCTTCTCTTTCTATCTCTCTCCCTGTCTTGGAATGTGTGCAAGTGTTCCCAAGTTGGTCCCTCTCTGGGAAATTGTGGAAAAAGCCAGTCACGTTATCACTTGCACTTGTCTGTGATTCTGCATCTGGCCTCATCCCCTCTCATGTCAGTCTGGGCATGACAAAATGGTGGCTGTCTCTCCAGGAGTACACGAAATGGCTTCCGTGTGTGTGTGTGTGTGTGTGTCTCTCTCTCTCCAGGAGCACGTGAAATGGCCACGCTCTCATTCTCTCAATCTGTGTATCCCCTCCCTCCCCCTCTCTCTGCCCTGTCTGTTTGCCTGTCTCTCCCTCTCACCTCTCCCTTACAGGGAACATGTTAAAATGTGAGATTTCTCTCTCTCTCTGCCCTGCACTGTACAAACGGTCGGTCTCTCTATGTCTTTCCAAATGTGTATCTGCATCGTTCTCTGACCCTATTTTCTCTCCGAGAACTTGTTTAAAATGTTTGCTTTCTCTCTCCTCCCCCCCCCCTCCCAGGAGTGTGTGAAATGTTCTCTCTCTCTCTCTCTCTCTCTCTCTCTCTCTCTCTCGGAGTGTGAAATGGATGCTTTCTCCCTCTCTCTCAAGCAGTACGTGAAATGGTCGCTCACTCTCTCCTCCCCCAGAGTACGTGAAATGGTCGCTGTCTCTCACACTCACTCTCTCTTTCTCTCTCCTCAGGAGTACATGAAATGGTTGCTCTCTCTCTCTCTCTCTGCAGTATGTGAAATGGTGGCTCTCGCTCTCTCTCTCTCTCTCTCTCTCTCTCTCTCTCTCTCTCGCTCTCTCCTCGGAGAACGTGAAATGGTCTCTCTCTCTCTCTCTCTCGCTCTCTCTAGGAGAATGAGGAAATGCGTTCTCTGTGGATCTGCTTCTCCCATCCCCCCCTACCCACCCTCCCCTCTCCCCCCTCTCTCTCCCTGAAACAGTGCAAACATGTGTGGAGGTGTGTACGAAAAAAATGTGTAGAAAAGGTGTATCAAATGGTTGCGTTTTCCTCTTTCCTTCCAGGGCTGTGGGAATGCTCTCACGCTCTCTGGATATCTGCATCTTTCACTATCCCCACTCTCACCCTGGGCTGGGAACGCCAAGATCTTTGTTTTATCTTCCTCTATATATATATACATACATATATATATATATCTGCTTCTCTCTCCTGCCTCCCTCTTCCTCTCTTTTTCTCCTGGAAGACGTTGAACTAGTTGTTTCTCTCCCTTTTCTCCGTCGCAAGCTCCTTCCCCTCCCCCCCCCCCCCCCCCTCTCTCTGTCTATGTGTTTCTCTGCCTCCCACCTCCCCTCTCTATCTCTGGGAAACGCCAACATTGCTGCATTTTCTCGATTTCTCTTCGGGAGCGTGATGGAACGGATGGATCTCGCTGTTCGCTGAAAGCCCCCCGCCCCCCCCCTCGCTCTGTGAATACGTGCAAATAATCTCTTGCGCTCTTTCTCTCTCCCGCTCTGAGAGAAGAATTCTTGGCACGGGTGGTGAAAGAGGGAATTCTCTCGAAGAAGTTTAAACCCCCCCCCCCCCCCGCCCCCCGCCGCCCTGTCTCGCAGAATGGTTACATTGCCCTCTCTCTGTGAATATGTGACAAATCACTGTCCCTCCCCCTCCCTCCCTCTCTCTCTCTCTCTCTGTCTCTCTCTCCATCCCTCCCTCTCTCTCCCTCCTTCTCTCTGTCTTACAGAGTATA
>OY740821.1:11866784-11981784 GCA_963514005.1 Raja brachyura | reverse complement strand
TGCTGGAAATCTGAAAACGCTCTGCAGGTCAGCACAGCCTCAGAGTAAAAGGATGTGCTTTTAGAATGGAGGTGAGGAGGAATTTCTTCAGCCAGAGGGTGGTGAATCTGTGGAATACATTGCCACAGACGGCGGTGGAGGTCAAGTCAGTGGGTGTTCTTAGAGCACAGATTGATAGGTTCTCGATTAGGACAGGCGTCATAGACTACGGGAGATCGTAGGAGAATGGGGATGAGAGGGAAAAAAATAGATCGAATGGCGGAGCAGACTCAATGGGCCGAATGGCCCAATTCTGCTCCCATGTCTTGGGTTGTTAAGATCTTTTGGTCATGATCTGGTGCTTTATATTATATGATGATAAGACATAGGAGCTCGATCCTGCTGTATGTGTGGAGTTTGTATGTTCTCCCTGTGACCCAAGTTCAAGTTCAAGAGAGTCTATTGTCATGTGTCCCTGATAGGACAATGAAATTCTTGCTTTGCTTCAGCACAACAGAACATAGTGGGCATTGACTACAGAACAGATCAGTGTGTCCATATACCATTATGGACCCCGTGGGTTTTCTCCGGGTGCTCCGGTTTCCTCCCACATCACAAAGACGTACAGGTTTGGTGGAGGGTTACACAAAAAGCTGGAGAAACTCAGCGGGTGCAGCAGCATCTAAGGAGCGAAGGAGATAGGCGACGTTTCGGGTCGAGAGGGTCTCGACCCAAAACGTCGCCAGGAAGAAGGGTCTTGACCCGAAACGTCGCCAGGAAGAAGGGTCTCGACCCGAAACGTCGCCTATCTCCTTCGCTCCTTAGATGCTGCTGCACCCGCTGAGTTTCTCCAGCTTTTTGTGCAACCCTCGATTCTCCAGCATCTGCAGTTCCTTCTTTAACAGGTTTGTGGGCTAATTGGCTTCTGGAAATGCGTAAGATAGAACTGGTATACGGGCGATCGCTGGTCGGCGAGGACTTGGTGGGCCGTAAAGGCCCTCTTCCACGCTGTATCTCTAAATTAAACTAAACTTTGTTACACTACATTAGAAACATAGAAACATCAGAAACAGTCTCTTGTCTTTTCACACTTACCAGCTTGCCTGGTTGTTTCAGCAACAAGATGACGTTCCGTGTTGGTGAGAGACAGACCGCATTTCACCATTAATGACGAAGGCTGGTAGGGAATCTCTTTGCCTCTTGGATAAAAGCAGCGAATATGTTGCCGGATTACAGGAACAAAGTTGTTCCCTGCTGTTTGCTGTGGCGATTGAGAGACGGACTGTGTTGCAGCAACCTCCACTGTCGTCTTGTCCACACTGTCAAACTATACGCATCCCGCAAGGTATCCAAAGCAGTAATATCCACCAATGGCCCCATTCAGATATCCCCCCCAGATGACTGATAGGTCTTCAACATTTTAACCAAGCAAATTGCACACATGATCCTATTTCAAACCATAGGCCTTCACTTTGAAGATTAATTCAACGTTGATGATGTGTATATTTATCATCCACACACAAATTACGAAACAGGAAATGCTGGAAGCACGCAGTAGGCCAGGCAGCATCTGCGGAGAGAGGAAACAGAGTTAATGTTTCAGCTTGGTGACTTTTGATCAGAAGTAAATCTCACCAGCTTTCCATGCGAGTAAAGTTTGAAGGAGCTGTGGTGAACGGGTCCCCGTTGTTGCACGCGGCAACGTCGCAGTTGCATTGTCCCCACTCTCAACAGCCGCCGGCCTGCAACAAGACAAAGAGACAAGTTGAGGGCTTAAGAAGGAAGGTTGGCCCTTTCATCCACGCCAGGCTGGGGTCCTGCGCTGTCTCACTGCTTGCTGAAGCATTGCTGGCGAACGAGTGGCTTTCAGGTGTGGCCAGGAACGGCCACAGCTTGATGCAAAGAGACCAGTTGCAGCAACCTCATCCGTAACCGGAGAGTCCGAACCATTGGATTGCGTTCCATCAAGAAGTTGATGGGGGGGGGAACCGTCGTAATAAGGAAACGACTGCAGAAGAGAAGCAAGCTCTTGTTCCTGATTGCTGTTGCCGCCTCTTGACCCCATGGACGTCCCTGGCCAGGACCTGCCCCGAAAGCAGTGGACAACCCTCAACCGCTTGAGGACAGGCGTCGGACGCTGTGGAGTAGCGATGAAGAGGTGGGGCCTTGTGGACAGCGGGCACCTCCTGCGAGTGTAGGGACCCAACACGGAGAGTGGTGCACACAGTCACCAGTTGCCCCAAACACCCGCCACCGAATGGTGAACGAGGTCTGATTGACCTGGACGATGACACGTTGGCCTGGCTCGCCTCAACGCAGCTGCAGGTCTAAAAGACACACGACAGACGAAGAAGACTGGGCCTCTGCTCTCTGTAGTCACACATTGAATCCATCCTGGAGTGTTGGCAATACCCATGTATGGCACTGTGGTCTTCTCCGCAGTGTCAAGCATTATGCATCCCGGGAAGGCATCCATTCCAATAATGACATCCACCAGCGGCACCCCTTGCTGTCCCCCCCCCCCCCAGATGGCTGAGCGATGTTCAACATGCCCACAATCACGCACTCACACTGTGCGATCTCTCTCTCTCTCTCTCTGGAGATCTCCCGCTGGAGTTAATCCATTGTCGACACACTAGTATTCACCATCGATGAACAAGTACATTTCTCCACGCGAGTGCAGGATGGAGGTTCGATGGGAGCTCTGGTGAATAGGTTCCTCTGGAGTTGCTCCAGCGCTTTTGCCCCGCTCGACAGCCACCAACCTGCGGCCAAGCAGAAAAGGCAAGTTGTTTCAGAAGGAACTGCAGATGCTGGAAAATCGAAGGTAGGCGAAAAGTGCTGGAGAAACTCAGCGGGTGCGGCAGCATCTACGGAGCGAAGGAAATAGGCAATGTTTCGGGCCGAAACCCAAAAGGAAATAGGCAATGTTTCGGGCCGAAACTCTGAAGGAAATAGGCAACATTTCGGGACAAAACTCTGAAGGAAATAGGCAACGTTTCGGGACAAAACCCTTCCGGGTTTCGGCCTGAAACGTTACCTATTTCCTTCGCTCCATAGATGCTGCCGCACCCACTGAGTTTCTCCAGCACTTTTGTCTACCTCAGAAAAGCAAGTTCATTCGTTCAACAGGTGATGTGAGTTGTTTCCAGTTGCTTCAGAGGTCGGAGCCGAATAATTGGACCGTTTACACTAGTTTACTGCTTGCTGGAAAGTGCACGTCAGTGGACTTCACCTGAGGGCAAGCACCGCGCACAGCTAGTGCTCCAGGGGCCTACTTTGGGACGCTCATCAACACTTAATGTTGTCTTTGATTCAAAGACACGGCATGGAAACAGGCCGTTTGGACTTTTTAGACATTAGAGGTACAGCGCGGAAACTGGCCCTTCGGCCCACCGAGTCCGCGCCGACCAGCGATCCCCGCACATATTCGGGACAATTGCAGAAGCGAATTAATCTACAAACCTACAGGTCTTTGGGGTGTGGGAGGAAACCGGAGCACCTGGAGACAACCCACGCGGGTCACGGGGAGAACGTGCAAACTCCGTACAGACAGCGCCGGTGGTCAGGATCGAATCCGGGTCTCTGGCGCTGTTGCCGAAGGCCGTCAGTGCAAAACGTCAACGTTTGATGCCAATAATTGTCCTTAATGGCAGGAAATGAGCCGCTCACTTCAACCTTTACCCCGTCCAAGTTTCCCTTTCGCCCTGTCTTGTTCTCCTGAGTTACGCTGCAATGTCAGTCTGGGGGATATCAGTTCCCTCTCCCCACCGCTCCATCACCTTTCTGTTGTGAACCAACCTCCTGCATTGAAAGCACTTACCAGCTATCGCATTTTATAAGGAAATAACCCGTTCTCCATCAGTGTCGGAGCCTGCTTGTCTCGGCCCTTCTCCTCTAGAGCAGTGTGATCAGAGTATATCCGTTGGTTGGCTGTTACGAGATTGAATGCAATCTTCACCGATGGTCTTCTTCATGCTATAAAGCTATTTAAAAATGCATTCCTGGAAGGGGTTTGCTCCAATCATGGGGTCCATCGTGACCCCCTTTCTCTCCCCCCCCCCCCCCCCCCCCCCCCCACCCTCCCAGATGATTCACAGGTAATTCACCATCTTCACAATGTCATGCTCTATCAAACATTGCATCCAAAATATCACATTTCTCTTTGGTGATCTGAGTTGTAAGATGAACTCGGTTCGCATGCCCATGTTTTATCCCCACTGGACACGTAGGTCTCGCCACTTCTCCAAGCAACTGTTGTGTGGAGGATCCAATGGACGGGTTCCTGGTGGTCTTTGGGGGGGGGGGGGACTCATTTCAGCAGCTTCCCTCCCTCTGCCTCTCATCACTATCCTGCAGCAAGACAAAAGAAAAGGCAAGTTCAACATTTTGGCATGTTGTGGCAGCTGCTTTCTGCCAGGCTGGCATCAGCATCCCTGTATTTGGACTCAGTTCCAATACATGCCATACTCATGATCATACAACCAGTCTGAAGACAAACCTGCTGAAGAAAATCTCTGACCGATGAAATCTAAGAGGCACACGACAGAATTGGTCAACTTATACTGTAATATAAACACAAAGGCTTCATTCGGGGGCCCTTCAGCCCAACCCGCCCATGCCGAGCATAGGAGTAGAGATTTAAAAGTGTGGAGCGATTGTAATATGTGATTGTAGATCTGCCTTTGTGGCCAGCTTGCAAAGTGTCGCCTGGGTTGGGAGCCACCTTGAGTCGGGAGCCACCTTGAGTCGGGAGCCACCTTGAGTCGGGAGCCACCTTGAGTCGGGAGCCATCTTGAGTCGGGAGCCATCTTGGGTTGGGCACCATCTTGGGCATGCAAAACTGACAATGATGGCAGCAGATTTACACACATCTCACCAAAATTATTATTTTCATCACTTACCAGTTATCCTTATGAATAGTCGACCCCAAAGTTGACTTTGCAGATCTCCAGTAATGCTGACGCATAAACAACGGCCTTTGTTGCGCAGAGGTACCGGCACTTAATTCATCCTGGGAATGTGGGATCAAAAGCTGGCTCTTGATGGTGGATGCTAACATTCAGCGATTGAATGTGTCAGAAAGCCTCAGCTGCTTCCTTCTGCATGGTACAAAGCCATCAGACAAGTATATTCCGTTACGGTAACCATCCCGTTGATGGCATCCATCAGCGGCCACTTCACGTCCCCCCCCAGATGATTCACAGGCATTCAACCTTTTAACCAAACAGTGGAGGAACTGCAGATGCTGGTTTAAACCGAAGATAGACACAAAAAGCTGGAGTAACTCAGCGGGACAGGCAGCATCTCTGGAGAGAAGGAATGGGTGACGTTTCGGGTCGAGATCCTTCTTCAGACTGAGAGTCGGGGGGGGGGGGGGGAAAGGGAAACGAAAGATATAAACGGTGATGTGGAGAGATACAGAACAACTGAATGAAAGATATGCATAGAGTCGGAGAGCAGGAGCAATCACAGAGGGGGAGCAGTGAGGGAGAACTCTCGTCGGAGAGAGTGGGAGAACTTCTGTTTGAGCAGACGCTCCCTTGCTTCAGACACAGCAACCAAACCGTAGGATTTCTCTTTGGAGATTCCCCTTTTTGCAGTTAAATCATTGTTCACTTGCAATGGTAGCAGGGCCTAACACATAAATCGTACCGCTTTCCTTGCCACCGCGCCATCGAGGTTTGCTGAAGGTCTGGTAAAGTGCTTCCTGATGTTCTCCAGAAGCCTGTTGAGGTCATTTCACTCCCTGTAGCCGTGAGCCTAAAACAAGATAAAGGGAGCCTTCAGATATATCATTCACCTATCGAATGCTTCATTCCACATCCTGTTATGATCACAAGCACAATAATGCTTTCTAACATCTCGAAACAAATGTAAGTTGAGTTAGATAGAGCTCTAAGGGCTAGTGGAGAGTTAGATAGAGCTAGTGGGGCTAGTGGAATCAAGGGATAGGGGGAGAAGGCAGGCACGGGTTATTGATTGAGGACGATCAGCCATGATCACTATGATAAGCGATGCTGACTCGAAGGGCCGAATGGCCTCCTCCTGCACCTATTTTCTATGTAAGTGGAAGAGCCTTGGAAGGTGTCGTGGAGCAGCGAGAGCTCTGGGTGCAGGAACATCATTCCATGAGATGGTGACACGCGCAGACAGAATGTTGAAGAGGACATTTGGCATGCTTGCCTTCATCGGCCAGGTCATTGAGGACAGGGTTTGGGACGTCATGTAACAACTGGACAACACGTTGGTGAGTTCACATTCAGAGTTGTGTTTGCCCTGTGGAGGAAGGAATCATTCGGCTGGCGAGGGGCCAGAAAAGCTTCTCACGGTGGCTCACAGCTCCAGAGACCCGGGTTCGATCCTGACCTCGGGTGCTGTCTGTCTGGAGTTTGCATATTCTTCCTGTGAGCGTGTGTGTTTCATCCGGTGCTCCGCTTTCCTCCCACATCCCAAAGACATGCGGGTTTGTAGGATATTTGGCCCTCTATAAATTGCCCCTGAGTGTGTAGGAAATGCATGAGAAAATTGGAGGGGGGGGGGGGGGGGGGGGGAGGGGAAAATGGGGACCCGGCGTGGGGGGATTGTCGTGAGGGATCTTATAGAAACATATATAATTATTAAGGGATTGGACACACTAGAGGCAGGAAACATGTTCGCGATGTTGGGGGAGTCCAGAACCAGGGGCCACAGTTTAAGAATATTGAACGGATTGAAGGCCGATAAATCCCCAGGGCCAGATAGTCTGCATCCCAGAGTACTCAAGGAGGTAGCCACAGAAATAGTGGATGCATTAGTGATAATTTTTCAAAATTCCTTAGATTCTGGAGTAGTTCCTGAGGATTGGAGGGTAGCTAATGTAACCCCACTTTTTAAAAAAGGAGGGAGAGAGAAAGCGGGGAATTACAGACCAGTTAGTCTAACATCGGTAGTGGGGAAACTGCTAGAGTCAGTTATTAAAGATGGGATAGCAGCGCATTTGGAAAGTGGTGAAATCATTGGACAAAGTCAGCATGGATTTACGAAAGGTAAATCATGTCTGACAAATCTGATAGAATTTTTCGAGGATGTAACTAGTAGAGTGGATAAGGGAGAACCAGTGGATGTGTTATATCTAGACTTTCAGAAGGCTTTCGACAAGGTCCCGCATAAGAGATTAGCATACAAACTTAAAGCACACGGTATTGGGGGTTCAGTATTGATGTGGATAGAGAACTGGCTGCAGACAGGAGGCAAAGGGTAGGAGTAAACGGGTCCTTTTCAGAATGGCAGGCAGTGACTAGTGGGGTGCCGCAAGGCTCAGTGCTGGGACCCCAGCTATTTACAATATATATTAATGATTTGGACGAGGGAATTCAATGCAACATCTCCAAATTTGCAGATGATACCAAGCTGGGGGGTATAGTTAGGTGTGAGGAGGATGCTTGGAGGCTGCAGGGTGATTTGGATAGGCTGAGTGAATGGGCAGATGCATGGCAGATGCAGTACAATGTGGATAAATGTGAGGTTATCCACTTTGGTGGCAAAAACATGAGGGTAGACTATTATCTGAATGGTGGCAGATTAGGTAAGGGGGAGATGCAACGAGACCTGGGTGTCATGGTACACCAGTCATTGAAAGTAGGCATGCAGGTGCAGCAGGCAGTGAAGAAAGCAAATGGTATGTTAGCATTCATAGCGAAAGGATTTGAGTATAGGAGCAGGGAGGTTCTACTGCAGTTGTACAGGGTTTTGGTGAGGCCACACCTGGAGTACTGCGTACAGTTTTGGTCTCCAAATCTGAGGAAAGACATCCTTGCCATAGAGGGGGTACAGAGAAGATTCACCAGACTGATTCCTGGGATGTCAGGACTTTCATATGAGGAAAGATTGGATAGACTCGGTTTGTACTCGATGGAATTTAGAAGATTGAGGGGGGATCTTATAGAAACCTACAAAATTCTTAAGGGGTTGGACAAGCTAGATGCTGGAAGATTGTTCCCGATGTTGGGGGAGTCCAGAACAAGGGGTCACAGTCTAAGGATAAGGGGGAATTCCTTTAGGACCGAAATGAGGAAAACATTCTTTACACAGAGAGTGGTGAGTCTCTGGAATTCTCTGCCACAGAAGGTAGTTGAGGCCAGTTCATTGGCTATATTTAAGAGGGCGTTAGATGTGGCACTTGTGGCTAAAGGGATCAGGGGGTATGGAGAGAAGGCAGGTACGGGATACTGAGTTGGATGATCAGCCAGGATCACATTGAATGGCGGTGCAGGCTCGAAGGGCCGAATGGCCTACTCCTGCACCTATTTTCTATGTTTCTATGTTTCTATGTAATAAGGGGCAAGCCATTTAGAACGGAGACGAGGGACCCAGAGAGCTGTGAATCTGTGGAATTACCTGCCTCAGAAGTGGACAGTGGAGGCCAATTCACTGGATGCATTCAAAAGAGAATTAGTTAGAGGTCTTTGGGCTAGCGGAATCAGGGGATATGGGGAGAAGGCAGGAACGGGGTACTGATTGGGGATGATCAGCCATGATCACATTGAATGGCGGTGCTGGCTCGGAGGGCCAAATGGCCTACTCCTGCACCTGTTTTCTATGTTTCATATGACAGTCCCGCCATCCCGGGAATTAACCTGGTGAACCTACGCTGCACTCCCTCAATAGCAAGAATGTCCTTCCTCAAATTAGGAGACCAAAACTGCACACAGGACTCCATGTGTGGTCTCACCAGGGCACTGCACAACTGCAGACCTCCTTGCTCCTATACTCAACATGCCCAATCTACACTAGCCCCGCCAGCCTGCATTGGCCCATGTCCAACTAAACCTTTCCTATCCATGTGCCCATTTAAATGTTGTTTCAATACTGTTATAGAGCAAGTCCCAACTACCTCCTCAGTCCAAAACTCCAAAGACGGGTAGAGGCCAATCATTACCAGCAAGGACCCGGAGGTACAGGAAGGGAACGTGAATGCTGCCTGGATTTGAGGGTATTCGCTACAAGGAGAGGTTGGACAAATATGGATAGTTTTCTCTGCAGCGTTAGAAGTTCAAGGAGGACCTGATAAAAGTGTGTAAGATTATGAGTGGCATAGACAATAGGTGCAGGAGTAGGCCATTCGGCCCTTTGAACCAGCACCGCCATTCAATGTCATCATGGCTGATCATCCCCAATCAGTACCCTGTTCCTGCCTTCTCCCCATATCCCCTGACTCTGCTATTTTTAAGAGCCCTATCTAGCTCTCTCTTGAAAGCATCCAGAGAACCGGCCTCCACCGCCCTCTGAGGCAGAGAATTCCACAGACTCACCACTCTCTGTGTGAAAAAGTGTTTCCTCGTCTTCGTTCTAAATGGTTTACTCCTTATTCTTAAACTGTGTGTGGCCCCTGGTTCTGGACTCCCCCAACATCGGGAACATGTTTCCTGCCTCTAGCGTGTCCAAACCATTAATAATCTTAACAAGCATAGATAGGGTAAAGAGGCACAACCTTTTTTCCCAGAGTGGAAGTCAAATACTAGAGGGCACAGCTTTACGATGAGAGGGGCAAAGATTTAATGAGATATGTGGGGCTAGTTTTTTTACACAGAGGGTGGCGGGGGCCTGGAACGCGCTGCCAAAGGTGGTGGTGGAGGCAAATACGATAGTGGTGTTTAAGAAGTTTTTGGACAGGCACATGGATATGCAAGGAATGGAGGGATATGGATCACATGTAGGCAGAGGAGATTAGTGCCGCCTCGCCCCCTCGCTCGGGGTCCTCGAGTGGGCGCATGGTGGGGAGGTTGCTGCCACTCTCTGCCTCCACCTGCTGCCTTTGTCCTCTCTACCCCCCTCCCTCTCCTTCTCTAGCCACACCTGCGAGTTGGGGGGTTATGTGTGAGTGGATAGGGCGGGGACGGGGTAAAAGGAGCGAATTAATAATATGAATATAATATCAACGGGGGTGGTTGGTGTGTATGTGTGTGCGTTTGTGTGTGGGGGGGGTGGTTAGTGTGTGTGTGTGACTCCGCAGGCCGCCGCCGCCCCCCCCCCCGCAACCCCGTTGAGGGGACAGGACCCTACGGGTCCCACTTAGTCTAGTAACTTATAAACTTAAGAGTGGAATGCCTCCTGCCTGTTCCCCCTCACTCAAGTGGGCATTTTTACACGCATGAGGTAAATTAAGTGGCCAGCATTTAATTACACAAGTGCTGATACTACCAAACAAGTGCACCCATACTGGATGGCCATCAGAAGGATGCTTGTCTGATTTTGCCAGAGATATTTGCGCATACATAGATACAGAAATATTTGCGCACTCTGAAGATTGCAATGGTGAAACGGGTCCTTGGCAGCGGCAGAATTGGTTCATGATTCAGACACGGCACGATAGAACTTTATTTAACCCGAGAGAAAACAGGGAAGAAGGATTTCCTGTGGCGTTCTGTGCTGCATCTTGGTGGAACCAGTCTGTTGCTGAAGGTGCTCCTCAGGTTGACCGGTGTGTCATTCACCGACGATGTCCTCCCACTTCACACTGATGCTAAAGTTTCTGTAACGTGGGTGGGATTAAGAAATGACATTACCTGCGCTGTTTCTGGCTCAGCCTGGAAGAAGTCAGAGGACCACATCGCTGTGTATAAAATCATGAGAGCAATAGATCGGGTAGATGCACAGAGTCACTTGCCCAGAGTGGGTGAATCGAGGACCACAGGACACAGGTTTACAGCGAAGGGGAAAAGATTTAATAGGAATCTGAGGAGTAACTTTTTCACACAAAGGGTGGTGGGTGTACGGAACGAGCTGCCAGAGGAGTTAGATAGAGCTCTAGGGGCTAGTGGCGTCGAGAGATATGGGGAGAAGGCAGGCACGGGTTATTGATTGGTGGGGATCAGCCATGATCACAATGAATGGTGGTGCAGGCTCGAAGGGCCGGATGGCCTCCTCCTGCACCTATTTTCTAGGTTTCTATGGGAGGTAGTCAAGGCAGGGACTATCCCAACATTTAAGAAAAAGTTAGACAGGTACATGGATAGGACAGGTTTGGACGGATATGGACCAAACACAGGTGGGTGGGACTAGTTGGGCTGAAGGGCCTGTTTAAACACTGTATCACTCTATGAGTTACACTTTGTACATGTCAGAGTTTGGCCCATAATTTAAAGAAAGTGCAATTACACATCATTGCACATGGCAGAACTCCTGCTGCTCGACCAGTTTTGGAATTACACATACACGTTGCTGAGGGCACAGTTATACTCCATGGTTTCACATTGAGTCCACATTAAAAATATTCCTGTTCATCTCAAGTAGGATATATTTTTTACAGCTGAACTGCACAACACTAACCGATGAACTATGAAATGTCTTTGGTTGCACTAAGGACTGGACTTTTTTGCACTGGTATTGTGGTTATGAATTTATTTAGTATATATTATCTATGTGTATTGTGTTACAGGCCAGTTATGCTGCCATTGTTCTGTTGTTGGTACATGTGACAGTTAAGCACTATTGACTAAAGACACAAGGTGCTGGAGAAACTCAGAAGGGTCCTGCCCCAAAATGTCACCTATCCATGTTCTCCACAGATGCTGCCTGACCCGCTGAGTTACTCCAGTACTCTGTGAAACGTCACCTATCCATGTTCTCCACAGATGCTGCCTGACCCACTGAGTTACTCCAGCACTCTGTGAAACGTCACCTATCCATGTTCTCCACAGATGCTGCCTGACCCGCTGAGTCACTCCAGCACTCTGTGAAACGTCACCTATCCATGTGCCCCACAGATGCTGCCTGACCCGCTGAGTCACTCCAGCACTCTGTGAAACGTCACCTATCCATGTTCTCCACAGATGCTGCCTGACCCACTGAGTTACTCCAGCACTCTGTGAAACGTCACCTATCCATGTTCCCCACAGATGCTGCCTGACCCACTGAGTTACTCCAGCACTCTGTGAAACGTCACCTATCCATGTTCTCCACAGATGCTGCCTGACCCGCTGAGTTACTCCAGCACTCTGTGAAACGTCACCTATCCATGTTCTCCACAGATGCTGCCTGACCCGCTGAGTTACTCCGGCACTCTGTGAAACGTCACCTATCCATGTTCTCCACAGATGCTGCCTGACCCGCTGAGTTACTCCAGCACTCTGTGAAACGTCACCTATCCATGTTCTCCACAGATGCTGCCTGACCCGCTGAGTTACTCCAGCACTCTGTGAAACGTCACCTATCCATGTTCTCCACAGATGCTGCCTGACCCGCTGAGTTACTCCAGCACTCTGTGAAACGTCACCTATCCATGTTCTCCACAGATGCTGCCTGACCCGCTGAGTTACTCCAGCACTCTGTGAAACGTCACCTATCCATGTTCTCCACAGATGCTGCCTGACCCACTGAGTTACTCCAGCACTCTGTGAAACGTCACCTATCCATGTTCTCCACAGATGCTGCCTGACCCACTGAGTTACTCCAGCACTCTGTGAAACGTCACCTATCCATGTTCTCCACAGATGCTGCCTGACCCACTGAGTTACTCCAGCACTCTGTGAAACGTCACCTATCCATGTTCTCCACAGATGCTGCCTGACCCGCTGAGTTACTCCAGCACTCTGTGAAACGTCACCTATCCATGTTCTCCACAGATGCTGCCTGACCCGCTGAGTTACTCCAGCACTCTGTGAAACGTCACCTATCCATGTTCTCCACAGATGCTGCCTGACCCGCTGAGTTACTCCGGCACTCTGTGAAACGTCACCTATCCATGTTCTCCACAGATGCTGCCTGACCCGCTGAGTTACTCCAGCACTCTGTGAAACGTCACCTATCCATGTTCTCCACAGATGCTGCCTGACCCGCTGAGTTACTCCAGCACTCTGTGAAACGTCACCTATCCATGTTCTCCACAGATGCTGCCTGACCCGCTGAGTTACTCCAGCACTCTGTGAAACGTCACCTATCCATGTTCTCCACAGATGCTGCCTGACCCACTGAGTTACTCCAGCACTCTGTGAAACGTCACCTATCCATGTTCTCCACAGATGCTGCCTGACCCGCTGAGTTACTCCAGCACTCTGTGAAACGTCACCTATCCATGTTCTCCACAGATGCTGCCTGACCCGCTGAGTTACTCCAGCACTTTGTGTCCATTGTTTTAGATTTATTTTTTAAGAGGTACAGTGTGGAAACGGGCCCTTCAGCCCGCGCCGACCAGCGATCGCCCCACACACTAGCACTGTCCTACACACCAGGGACAATTTTTTACCAAAGTCAATTAACCTACAAACCCGCACATCTTTGGAGCGTGGGAGGAAACCGGAGCACCTGGAGAAAACCCACGCAGGTCACGGGAAGAACATAAAACTCCGTACAGGCAGCACCCGTAGTCGGGATGGAATCCAGGGCTTTGGCTCTGCAAGGCAGCAACTCTACCGCTGCGCGACCTGGCCTTTCTTTTTTGTAAACAAGCATCTGCAGTTCCTCGTTTCTACAAACACTCCTTGTTGCCCTTGATACCTCACTCAGTGGACATCTTTAATTGGGGGGGGGGGGGGGGGGGGGAGGGAGGATGGGAGGTGAATTGGCAAATTATTTAGCTGTGGAGGGGTTAGGGCAGTGATTGGAGGGAGATATTCCAATGCCGTCTGCTGCTGTCCTCGAATCACACACTCACTTTGCGACGGCAGCCAGGGTGATTTTGCCTCTTTCCTCTGCAGAGACCACAAGCATAGCCCTTACCTGCTGCATTAGCGCAGATTGCGGATGAAACCTTGCGGCCTTCCTGGGAAGCGAACGTTCTCGGGTGACTGAAACGATGAATTTTTCCGCCAACGGATGTCCCTTTGTGCAGACAGTGCGGCACCTGCGCCCCGCACCGCTGATGGGAAAGGTGAAAGCAAATGCAGAGAAGCAATCTAAAAAGCACAAAAAACATCCTCTTGCCCCGTCACTTCAGGAGCATGGCAGCGGCAGAGAGGGCAGGAGTTGAGCCAAGGTCTCGAACATCACAAGGCTGAAGGTGCAAATATTTAGCGCAGATCAGCACGACTTTATGAGATCCAGTTAGTTCAGTTATCCTTTAATAAACATCACCAGATGGCAAACAGTGACTGACGGGGTTCGGCCCAAAACGTTGCCCATCTCCTTCGCTCCATAGATGCTGCTGCACCCAGTGACTCTCAGCTTCTCGTACCCCAGAGACACAGTGGTACAGCGAGGTAGAGTCTCATTTCCTGTGATAGTGCAGCTATTTGGTGAAATCTGCCTGGGGTTTGCGCATGTTGGGCAGAAACAGCTTGTGTCTCAGTGATGAATGCCCAAATTCAATGTACGTTATTGTCACATGTACCAAGGTATAGTGAAACGCCTTGCTTGCATAGAGTTCAGTAAAAAACTTAATATACATTGGCATAAACATACTTAAGTCTTAAGTACAAGGATAGCATATTACACTGAGGCAGTATACAACAGTCGCCATGTTTCCAGCACCATCTTGCACCCTTCAAGATCAAATTTGTTAAAAACATAGAGTCTTAACTTGGCCATAGCGCCCGTTGTCCTGCTGGTGGCACTGGGCCAGAGTTGCAAGGGTCGGGCCCGGCCAGACGATGTGCGCTGTCGGCCATTCTCCTGTCAATAGTCACCACCAAAGTTTGCATCGTGCAGAGTTGACCATCGGGTGATTGTCAGGATGGGTGGGCTGCTGGCAGCTGGGTGATTGGACCCTGCAGGTCAGAACAGTGGGAGGAGGTCGAGGCAGCCGAAATGAGCTTCAACCTGCACCCCTTCCTCCTCTCGGCACTGCCACAGGGAAAGGACGTTCAAACACCTACTTGCGAGGGCTTCTCTCCTCTCCCCCCCTCCCTCCTCCCAACCCCACCCAATCGTGGCTGAAGTTCTTATTCATCTTGGGGCAGGGGAATAGGTATTGCTGTTGTTTGCCTTGATAAGGTCGTTAAAATGGAAGAGAGCAACAGAACGGAGCGGGTCCTTGCTGGATGAGTCTTGCGGCTGAGCTTCAACCTCTAATTTGGGGTTACATTTTTCCTCGACGTTGCCACATGAACAGACCCGCCATCAATGTGGACAATGGACACTCTGACAGATGCGTTCAGCTAGGATACATAATAACCTGGTTAACTTTCACAATGCATTGTGAATTTGGGAAACTTAAGACGCCCGAGGGGTAAATATTTAGCGCACTTACATTTTTTTTCCACCAAACATTTTACACAAAAACCTTTCAGTCAAACAGCAATGAATTGTCGAAGATAAAGATTTATTATTGCAACTATAAAGGTGAAGAGGGAAGAATAACCGTTTTCATTGAAGAACATCAATTTCTAATAGAGGGCGTCAGTGTTATATATCGACCTTACTGCCCACTGGAAGGCGAGTCAAGTGCTTTGTTATCCGACACCAAGTAAGATTGTGAGCATCTATCTTTGTGTGCACAGTGACCCCAACTATTGAGAGTGCTCTTCTCTTGAGGTCCATTCCCTCCATAGTTAGACACGCGCTGCGATGAGGGTGGGAGCTGTGTGGTCCTGGTGATGCCCAAACTGTGTGTTGGGTTATTGGAGAATGTCCTGTCTCTGTGTAAACCATACTTTCAATCACTTGTTAAATCTAGGCAGATTCATTGGTTGCCTTGGTGCTCATAGTTCTGTGAAGTGCCTTGGAACATTGTAAAATGTTAAACATTTATGATATAATTACTTGTTGTCCTTACTCTGGCTGCTTCTTCATCTTCCTGCCTAGATAACACCATCCAGGCTCTTAATTACATATAAGTTTAATTTAGAGATACAGCGCAAAAACAACCCACCGTGTCCGCACCGACCAGCGATCCCCGCACATCAACACTATCCTACACACTAGGGACGATTTTTTACATTTATACCAAGCCAATTAACCTACAAACCTGTGCATCTTTGGAGTGCGGGAGAACATACAAGCGCCGCACAGGCAGCACCAACCCGGGTCTCTGACGTCGAAAGGCAGTAGCTCTACTGTTATGCTGTGCCACCCATTGTCTATGGAGTTAGTATTAATGTCACTGCCATTATGCTGTTGAAAATGCTTTACAAATATAACTGGTGGTGTTGTAGTAAACTACAGAAGAGTTATGGAAATACTGACACCATGGATATTCCCCGAGTTGTAATCCAATTGCATCCTGGATTGAATATCCCCGTCAAATCATTAGGTTAAAGTGGACAGAATTCAAGATCCTCTGCGCTATTCATTATTATTCATATCCGGCATTTTTCAAATTTTAAATCGAGAAAACTGGGACGTGCTGCCACATCAACATTTCTATCCTAACCAACGATCAACAAGAACAAATGTGCAGAAGAGACAAATCAAATGACAGCAACCAAACCAATGGGTTCGAGTCAAAGAGCTGATTGAGAGTTGCCCTGCTAGCAAAGGAAGAGTCAAAAGCAGCAGCTGGTAATGCAGACACCATTTTCGGCTTATGCTGTCGAGTGTCTGCGTCTATGGGCTGGTGATGCTGCTGCAAGTAAGATGTTAATTGCACCTGTACATCATCGACTTGCTGCCAAGCTTTGCCATTTGTCCTCATGTCAATTATTCTAAACTGATAGTTTAAATTTCAAATTGATATTGGAGCTGCTTCTGGGAACTTCTTTGCAATCTGCCCGATATATTTCTTACACTGCAAGTCAAAGTGTTTTGACTTCAACAGTACTAAAATGGACTGGCCATCTGCAAGCTTATGGGTATGCAACGCTCGGCTTCTCCCACTAAAAGGCTTTACTTCATGAGCCTCAGAAGTGAATATTGACAAGACGTGAATATTGATGAGAAGCAATCAAGGCCAAGCCTAGCATCACTAGCAGTGACAAACTATACAATGATTCTTCCTCGATTAATTTCCTTTCTATTTTTACTTCGTTCTATCCTCTCAATATTGGATTTGTTCCATTTCGTTTATGCTCTCAACTGTCAGAACTATTCACCTTGCCAAACACCCAGTTATTCAAAGTCGACTTGCATCAAGCGGCCCAGAAACTGACTGCTCCCCGAAATAGTCACCCACCAGCAACGCCACCAATAGCCCCTTCCACGACCCAAAGGAGCTTGTGCGGACTCGGTGGGCCAAAGGGCCTGTTTCCACGCTATATCTCTAAACCAAACGGTCCTTTTGCATATCTAGTTATTTTGGGTGAAACTTTTCACATGGACAACCCATAGGACGACTGAGTCAACTTTAACAGATCCATGATGCCTTCTCCATCGACTGAATGCAGATGGCAGTACTTAAAAAGCAGAGTGAATGCAAAGGCTACAGCATTTCAAGAAGTCTGCTGCCGCAGATACTTAACATATAAAATACCCAGTGCTACACTTGCAATGGATTTGCTTACAAGTGTAAATACAAAACAGGCATGGTTTAAAAAGCAAGGAATCCTTTAGAATGGATTCTGCGTGAAGATCTCCCGTCTATTTTGTGAATGTGCTCCACGGGTAACACTCTTACCAGAGTCAGCAGGTCGTGGGTTCAAGACCAACTCCAGAGACTCGAGAGATCTGGGCTGACACATCAGTGTAACCCTGATAAAACAACGCATCATCTGAAATACTGCTTTGTGAATGAGATGAGAAACAAAGGTCTTATCTTCTCCCTCAGGTGAGGGGTAAATATGCTGCAGCACTATTTAAGAGCAAGGGAGTTCTCCCATGTCTTTGCCAATACCTATCCCCAATGTCTCGAATAAAGTTATGATATTCCCATTTACTGGAGTTAGTTGCACACAATAAGCTTTTGATGTGCTTCCCATGTGACAACGGTGACTCCATTTTAAAGTTGGATAGTATTTTAGGAAGTTCCAATGTTGTAAATGATTGTATAGAAATATCAGCGTTTAGTTTTCAATTTCCTTGGCTGCATCATCTCTCATGACCACCTCTTCCCCGAGATCTCCATTCACTAAACATAGAAAATAGGTGCAGGAGGAGGCTCTTCGAGCCAGCACCGCCATTCATTGTGATCATTCCCTATCAATAACCCGTGCCTGCCTTCCCCCCCCAAATCCCTTGACTCCACTTGCCCCTAGAGCTCTATCTAACTCTCTCTTAAATCCATCCAGTGACTTGGCCTCCACTGTCCTCTGTGGCAGGGAATTCCACAAATTCACAACTCTCTGGGTGAAAAAGTTTTTTCTCACCTCAGTCTTAAATGATCTCCTCTTTATTCTAAGACTGTGGCCCCTGGTTCTGGACTCGCCCAACATTGGGAACATTTTTCCTGCACCTAGCTTGTCCAGTCCTTTTATAATGTATATGTTTCTAATAAGATCCCCCTCATCCTTCTAAACTCCAGTGAATACAAGCCTAGTCTTTTCAATCTTTCCTCATATGACAGTCCCGCCATCCCTCTCGTGAACTTCACCTTCCTTGTTACCCACAAAACCAACTTCATACCCATCGTGGAAGGAAAAATGTCCCCGCACTCTCTCAAATCCATCCTCCATTTTAAAATTGCCTTTCCTCTGACTCACTGCTGATCATGACGGTTTACAGAAGTGAATTTGCACCTTACGTCTGCTACATCTGATAAGGCAATAAGCATTGAACAACCTGTTGGCGCACTAGGATGAGTCAGACATTTTACAAGACATCACAACTTGTCAGTGGCCACACAGAAACCTGTGGTAGATGCATTCCACTAATACCAGAATTTAATGTTTGTACTAATAGCACAATGTAAAGCTTTAACTTAAACTGTATTGAAATGTATGCTTATGGATAACCGTTTTTACATTTTCTATCAGATAACCAACTTCTTATTGATGTAGTTAATCAATTGGATGCTGCCATTCTCTGGTAGATCACCCAGAGTCGATGCTACTTGGGTCTGGCCTTCACCATCCAAGAGAAGGTTTTCCTTTCCGTGATAAGGCACAATCCAATTGCAGAACCTTATATTATTAGAGACTCAAGGGCCTGTCCCACGAGGTGAGTTTACCCAAGAGCTCTCCCGAGTTAAAAAAAATCAAACTTATGGTACTTGATCACAGGTATTTTTTTACTCTTGGACCTTTTTCAGTGTTGAAAAAACTTCACAAGTTATCGCGTTTCCCCGAGTACCTGCCGTTAGCATTACGAGCTGCTACGAGACATCCACAGGCTCAGACGTACATTCTACGTACTTACCACAAGTTCTTTTTTTTTTAACTCGGGAGAGCTCTTGGGTAAACTCGCATCATGGGACAGGCCCTTTTTATCCACACATGTTACGGACTTTGATTCTTACGGTTTCTGTTTAAATTTCAGATTTCAGTCAAAGTCCTTTAGTCTTTACCTTGCATCGGCCTTTTGGCCAAGATCAATTTACTCAGACATGAGAAATGGGACACAAGATCTTTCTACCTCCCCGACTACCTACTTGCAGAATGGAATCTCTTACTTTAGAACGAAAGATATTCAAGCGGCCATTTAAGTCATACAATTTCAGGATGATCTTCCACAAGAAAGTTATGTGTCTCCGTACAACCCTCTGCTTCTTCTGAACATGAGTGTTTTGCAGCAAAAGTTAATTTGAGGTATTGTACTGTAGGAAATGAGAGAGGCAATTTTCACAGAACAATCTCCCAGTGATAACAAATTGATCTATTGAGATGTTGATCAAGGGATTAATAATTCCCCCCCCCGGCCAAGAAACCCCCTTTCAAATAGTACCAATGCATGATTTGCGATCAGTGGAGAAGGAGACAAGACATTGCTTCGATGCACAATACTCAATACTGTGGAGTAGTGAACAAAATTCCATGCCCAGTGCATGAGTTTAAAGTGACAGACTCAGACCACTGGATCAAAGCTGACATTTGCAGTGTTAAGTATTGGTCGTATCATATAGAATTTGAATTTGACACCATATCCAGGCACTTGGTGGTCCAAGATGACTCGTATTGCACCTTTGATTCTTTAAGCCAGCCATCTTATAATGTATCAAAGTGGGACTAATATTTTTCTGGCTGGTTCTCCATTAAGATGGCACAAAGTACCAACCCATCCAACCACTTTATGAAAACAAAACCAATTAAAAGCAAGCAACCACAAGCTTTGATTGATAACGTTTCAACTTTTATTCACTAGTTTTGGAAGTGTTTTTAACCAGTCACCAATAGTCCACACATCACACACAGCAAGCAACACATTTCTGATAGTTACTTACAGTAAAATCATTTCCATTTTTCTTTGAAATTAAAATCCTGTTAAAAGTTAATACTCCAGTGCCAAGAACCACGGGATGACCACTAGAAGTCCCAACTGCCTTGAACCAGATTCAGGTTTAGTTCCACAATGGGCGGTACAAAGATACAAACAATTCTGCCTCTGCTGGGATCAAACCCTGATGCCGTCTATGAAGTACCACAGACATAGCTCTGTGTATGCTTAAAGGGCCTGTCCCACTTTCCCGAGTTATTCCTGAATTCTCAAACTCGCAGAATGCTCGTAACGAGTCTGTGGATATGTCGTAGCGGCTCGTTATGCCAGCCGTAGGTAGGCGGGGCATCAGGTAAATCGGGACGTTTTTTCAGCACGATGAAAAATGTCCACAAGTTTAAAAAAAATAGCCCCAAGTACCTACGGCTGGCATAACGAGCCGCTACGATATATCCATGTACTCCTACAGACTTGTTACGAACATTCTGCGAGTTTGAAAAGTCGGGAGAATTTGTGAATAACTCGGGAAAGTGGGACAGGCTCTTAACTGTAGCAAGCAGAAAATATCAGAGTCACTTTTTGAAGTGGGCTGAGCTAACTACTCTCTGCCAAGTCATCTACAGAGCGACCACAAATGGACATCAACGGCCTCAGCTAGAAAAGGAAAACGGCAGCATAGAGCTTTTCTCCCAATCACTCGTGCTCAAAGTAAATGAGCATCAAGATTGTCTGAGGAGAAACTAAGCAGCAAACTCGACCTGAAGGCTTGAGGGGGGGGGGGGGGAAAGAAGATCACGGGATCTAAAACTGAGTATTTTTGATTTGCTCATCTCATCCTGATACAATTTTTAGAAACACATTTGCGGGCTCAGTTTTAGCCACAGTCAAAATAAAGTATCATTCATTCATTTTCAATGTCCAAGCCAATTCACATACAAACCTGTACGCCTTTGGAGTGCGGGAGGAAACCAGAGATCCCGGTGAAAACCCACGCAGGTCTCGGGGAGAACTCTGTATCGACAGCACTGGTAGTCAGGATCAAACCAGAGTCTATAGCAGTAACTCTACTGCTGTGCTGCAACAAGGCTTCTGCTAGTGTGTCCATGTTCTCCAGAGATGCCGCTTGACCTGCTTAGTTACTCTAGCACTCCATGTCCTTTTGTGCAAACCAGCATCTGTAGTTCCTTGATTCTACTCTATATGCCTCTTAGATGGGAAAACTGATTCTCAGAATTTGTTTAACATTTCATTCATGGAATGTGGACATCACTGCAATGCCAATATTCATCATCCATTCCTGATTGGCCCTGCTGAGGCGTCGATTTTGGATGGTCAATTGGAGTATTACCAGACCAGGTAAGTATGACAGATTTCTTTCCCCGAGGGACTTTAGCGAACCAGGTGGGTCTTTTACAACAATCCAGTAGCTTCATGGTTACAATTACCAAGGCTAGCGCTTTCCTTAAATACTCGATTTATTCATCACTCCAATCTAAGTTTCCCAGCTGCCACGACAGGATTCAAATTCAGGTCAAGAACTCTGGGTGTTTCTCTGGTACCTAAACCAAAGTTACAGCATCTTTTAATATACCCAGTCTTCCTCAGGAGAAAAACAATCTCCCATTCTGTGGAATTCTCTGCCTCAGAGGGTGGAGGCAGATTCTCTGGATGCTTTCAAGAGTTAGCTAGATAGGGCTCTTAAAAATAGCGGAGTCAGGGGATATGGGGAGAAGGCAGGAACGGGGTACTGTTTGGGGATGATCAGCCATGATCACATTGAATGGCGGTGCTGTCTCGAAGGGCCGAATGGCCTACTCCCGCACCTATTGTCTATTGTCATTCACCTGAGCTACAAGGAATTGACGGCATGAACTTCGCATCACTTCATATTATAGCAGCACATTGTTCCAAGTTCACGCATTTCTGACTGATTTGGTCCAAAGTTCACAGTAACCAAAGCAGGTTTCTATCACACAAGTTCCGATATAAATTTTCTAACAACATTTAAGTGATGCCTTGTACTCCACAAATTCCCATTCTGTTGGTCGCAGAGGTGAGCTAATACCAGCCGACTGAACTACCGCAGACACTATGGCAGCATGACTGTGCAAGAAACTAGAAAAGAACCACATGGAATACGAGAATTTGTAATGGCAACAGTTCTTGTGCCCCCGGTAGAGACCCTTGTTAAAAATGAACTAATGTACCGGGCACTTCAAACCTTCATTCTGAACGTCAAATCCTTGATTATTCAACTGGACCACCGAGTCATAGTTAAACAAGATTCCAACTTAGACAAACACACCTTCAAATATATACTGACCATCAGCTGCTACCTCCCTTAATCATTCTAGGCTAACTATTTCCTTCACATAACTATGCGTTATTTCCTAAACGTGTATCGAAAATGTACAGCACATGTTAAAAAGTCAATGGCAATTCCCAAACAGAATTGGCAGTTTTCCTAAGTTTCAATTTAAAAACCGTCAAAATAAATTATCTATTAAAGTATATTAAAAAAAACACTGGGTGCTGATTTTGGTATTCCCATTACAATGGGCAGAATTAACATGAACATATGGCTATTAAGCATTAGCCAATACATGGACATTTTCGCTGAATACAAACCATTATAAAAGCCATCCTTGACCTCTGCTTGTATTACAGTACCGACGCCGTGCGCTGACAAGATACATTACCTGCATATATCATTGAGTGGACATCCACTCCAAAGTGAACCAACTCTACCAGTTCAGGTCTCTTTTGCCAATCTCATCGTGTTGCCATTCAGCCGCAAGACTGCCAATACCACACCAACGCCTGTACCCATCTGCAGCCAATACATTGCGCTGATTGGCAATGAATCCAGAAAAGTGCTATGCCACCATTCCTCTAATCTCAACTGTCTTTACAGAGGCCTTACTATCTATGGTGGCATGCAGAGTACTGCCCTGCCGACTACAAATTCAGAAGGTATGAATATATGTAACATGCATGTATTATTGGTGTGAAAAGAAAAGTTTTACATCACATCATTGTCAGCGGAGAAATGTTTCGTTCCCACGCGAGTGCCACACGGTAGTAAGTGTGCAGGTACCAGCCTAACTCCATGCACATCTGCATTCAATGCAGATGAGCAACTTGGGAGATTTGCATTCACTTTGCGCCTTGTCCCCAAGATGTGTGGCAAAGAACTTCACTGTGGAATGAATTAGTGCAGAAGCTGGAGTGTCGGTCGAGCTTCAATTACTCGGAACAGCTTGTGGTCCACGAAGAAAATGGCACGACTATGAAATGATACCAATTACACAAACAGAAAATCAAAAATAAGAAAACAAGCTAACAGTAGCATTGAATTCATTTAGCTCAAATCACTAATGCATTGTATAGTTAGTTATGCCAGTGAAGCATAGCTGCCACTTGTATACAGAAGAAATATCTTTGATCATGCTCACTCCGCAACTTAAGGGCACACAGAAAAATGATTTTATTAAAACCTTTAGACAAGAGTTCACCGCATGGGAGTCATACAAATATCAATTAATTATCCCCCAACAATGGGAGCAAGCACAATTCGAAAGATAACCAGCAGATATCATTTAGTGCAATAGCATCCCAAAGAGGGTCATTTTGATTTCAATGTTCCCATTTGATGATACATCTTATTCCCCATCATTAAATTTGCTTGTCAATCCAAATTCAATGCACAAAAGACGAGAAACTTGGAAAGGAGGTGGGGGAAAAGAAAGTGCCAGAACCATTGCTGGCGAATTAAACACTGGATTGGTTTTTCCTCCATTACGTGGAAAGCACCCGAGATGATTTCCAGACTTCTCAGCATGGCGAGCCCCTGGTTCAGGACGAGCACACAGCGAGAGGTGCAGCACAAAGTCACGTAGTGTAACAGCGAAGACCAAATTCAGTCTATTGACAGTCTGTACAGTACATTAATCCCATATCACTTTCTTGCACGTACGAAGGAGTGTTTAAAAAATAGTTCCATCAGTTCTGTTAAAACTAACTTGAAAGGCCGCACAATTACAGGGACCAGCATGGGCATTGACGTCCCATTGAGTGATCCTTGATCTCAGTCGGATGCATACCCATTTATTGTCTGACAGTTACTTGGCATGGATATGGAATCATGACACTCCCCGCATCCTTGGAAGCGTACACATTTCCCCTATAAACCCAGTTCCAAATCCTCCAGCTCCTCCATCAGCTGTTTTCGGCGGCTCAGCTTTTCCAGCTGCTCCTTGGTTGCCTGCTTAATCTCACCAGAGTCTAGCTTTTGCTGTAGTTCATCGATTTGGCGCAGCTTTTTTTTGAGATTTTTTACCTTTTTTGCCTTCTCTGCTCCCTCGTGGTCCCCCTGCAGTGCAGCAGCCGCCAGCGGGCTTGGATTGCCACTGCCACCAGCAATGGTGGTTTTCTGCAATGTTTGGCTCAGCTCATCGGCCTCGGCGGTGCCGTCACATTCCTGCTGCTGTTTGCGCTTCTCTTTGCGCTTGAGGTTGCGTTTAGCTGACTTGGACAACCCAGCTAGCTCTCCGTCCTGCTTGGACTGTTGCTGCTTGCTTTTGTCGGATTCATCTGCGTTAAGGCCTGGCGGCAGGTCTGGTTTGCTTTTGAAAAACTTCACAAACTTGTTCTCGTACCTGCACACAACAAATACAGATAATAACAGGCCATGCGAACTGGGATACAATCAGATTATGTTACAACAAAGTTCTATTTCCCCAGACTTGCTCCCTTTCTCTCCCAACTCTTGCCCAACAACTGTTTCACTGGCACTAACCCACTGAATTGAAGTGACCCATGTTCCGTGTCTGACCTAGTCAACAAACCAACTGGGAACAACTCTAACCCAAGCTGATCCTGTGCACAACCCAGAACCTTTGCAGCACATGTCATCCTCTAAAGAGTGACAACTCCATTTCTCCAATAAATGTAGGGTTGGGAAGAAAAGACTCAAAGCCATTCAATGTATTAAAAACTATCTTCCCCAACGAGCCCTTGGCATACTACTGAATGGGACCTGATAAATCACATCTCCCATTTGCTCCGTTTTGCTGCCTCACCAAAATGAATACAGGATCGGGTTTGACAGTGATGCCTCTCAACTGAATAACATCAATTATTAACAGGAACCATGACCACTTGAATGAGTTGTCACAAGGGCAGATTGTTCCCTTATAGATCAGATCCTACAATTGGGAAAATAAAAAGATGGGATTTTTCCTGGAACAAAGGGGCTGTATCTATTGGTATGTAAATCCAACTTTTGGTAATATGTAAAAGGTAGCTTCTGCTCCAAGGTGGAAGTCATGGGGAAAATGTTAATGCATATCAGACAATAGTTTCTGCATGCACCCTGCTGCGGAAGAGGCGTCTTCCAAAACTACTGATGGAAAAGGAGCGAGAGCACATTGGAAAAAATATTTATAATTAAACTTATTGTTAAAATCATTTGGAAATGAATAGGGCTTTACTGGGATAAATGGTACAAACATCTTACCAAGATAGCTCTGGTAAGATGTTTCCCTCATGAAAGGCTGCTGGCAGTAGTCATGGTGCTGGTTTAGAGAAACAGTTCAGAAACAGGCTCTTCAGCCCACTGAATCCACACCGACCAGCAATCCCCGCATAACAACACTATCCTACTCACACTAGAGACAAATATACCATATGCAGCACTGAGATTCAGGTCATGGCGAAAGCCAGTATAAGTATGCAGTGACACATGGGGCAGATATATTAATTAAAATCAAAGGAGGCAAATACAAACCTCCAGCTATGAAATTAAATACATGGTCTCAGGACTTCAAACATGCTGCATTTATTACATTAAACATCACATACACTTTGCACTGCAAATCACCTAGGGAAAATGGCAGGACAAAGGGCCAGAATCCTGTCTACATTTTTAAAAAACCCACCAATTCTGCCAAAGGATCACTCCTCTACCCCCAAAAAAACCTTGCACTTCCCCTCCCAAAGCCATCTCTTCTCCAATTCCATTTCATCCCACTTGCTGGCTGCTAAACCTATCCCACAGTCTAACTCTAGCTTCATGACCCCATTTGCAGTTCTGCGCTCAACCGCCATCTTTCGTAGCCACACAAGCATCCTCTCCAACTGCAGCCCAAAATCCAACAAGCTGAAGTTTCCTTGTCCACTATCGTCACCCACCAGTTAAAACTTCCCCATCATTGGCAGACTGACATCTAAAACTCTGCATTGAGAACTTTGAAGCAGAGAACCATTCCACTAAACGCCACCCATTTTCTTGTGCTTTCTTCACACCATTTCTTTGCTGCAATTTGCAATGAAGCCCTGCAGTTTTTGCTGGCTTTGATATCCACAGTGCCAAGTGATTTTACTAGAATTCAAATCTCATGGCTTCACGATGGAAGTATTAGTCCAATGCTATTTTTTGTGTGAAATATTTTTAATAACAGCTTCACACATAACGCATTTGCACACTATTACGAGTGGTGCACAATGAATATGTGCACTTATGAAGGTCTCCAGATGAGAACAGAGGGGGGAGCGTGGTGCACCGATGGAAAGGTCGGCTTGCATTGGATGGAAATATGTCATTATTCCTATAAGAATGAGCCTTAATTTTTTTGCACAATAAACCTACTTTGCGCAGTGAACAAGCGTGGAATCAGGAGTGCATTATTTCTCAAGAGAAAATAATAAACACTCAACTGACTCCTTTTATAATGCAGTAGATACATGCTTAGAAATTCAGCGTAGCGATTTTGCACAAAGATTGGACAATACATGTAATGCACATTTCAAAATTATGCCTCCCCTAATGAAGTAGGCTTAAAATAATAACCGTTTTATCCCTTTACTTTTGTACATTGCAAAATAAAAATTAGCCATAGTTTATAATAATTAACATGTGTGTCCAATTACAAATGTTTGCCAAGCATATTTTTTGGAGCTCCTGAATGACTTGAGGATATAGGCACAATTTGTGGAAATTAGTCACACTACATTCCAGGTTCGACTGTAGCAAGAACAGGAATAGGGGAAACTAGCAGCAGCAGGCAGAGTCCATATGGGCTTGTGCTGAATGTCACAGTTAGTTCTGGGCGGAGAACCTCAGCAAGTTAGTTATCTCGGAAGCTGGGAAAATTAAGAGGGAGATAAAGGAGAGGTTTTCCCATTCTATGCTTGGTTGCCGCAAGACCAAAAAAAAAACCGCAAGCAATCTGCCTGCAAGCTTTCAGTGCTATTCTGGAGCTTGTCATGAGGAATGGCCAAGAGGGTAACCTTCTATTCTTCTTAAAAATCAACTGGCCACACCAGCTCTTTGAAGTGTCATGGCTGTAGAAGTTGAAGAAAAGTTGCCTCGGGCTTCAAAATGTTGAATATACAGTATTTGCTTTGGCTCCGTATCAATTTATTTCCCCCCAACCTCAGTTACTCGTTGGCAATTGCTAGGAATGCTGGCCAACCTTGCCCTTCTTAGCCCTGGCATGCAGATTACCTGCAGCACCCACATTGCTTCTACCACTAAGTTTAGTTAACATAACCTAGATGTGGAAATTAAATGTGTCAAATTAGGCAGTTTTGCCAAATAGAACAAAGGACAATGGCTTTACAAAATTCACTGAGGTTTCTGGACTTGACCTTTTTTAAAACCCCAGAGCTAGCCACACCTTAAAAGTCTTGCAACAAGGGATCTAGGTGTTGGGAATTTACAGGAAACAACTTAATTTTACTTTCCTCCGTTTCATCCTGGGGTACTAAAGATCGCAGGCTGGTATGCCAAGCTCACTATAGATTGGTACTGCAAATCCAATTAATTTAGACACCTGTGAACTACAGGTAAAATGTGTTGGAAGACATCCTTGGAATTTAACACAAACGGCCATTTTGAAAATGGAACCAGATAGTCGAATGCCGACTACATTTCTTCCCCTTGTTACACACTTAATATGGTCAGCATGTTACACTTGATTAAGATGCCAAAACACAATTGGGGACACAAGCTGGACGGTCGCATTGCAGCTTATCCACTGTCACCTTTGCAACAAACAAGCCTTCTCAAAGACAGTTGTTGGAATAGTGAAAGTGAAACCACCACAACCACACTTGCAGGTGTGTGGTTGAGGACCATGATCGTTTAACAGGCTCACCAAGAAGTCATTCTCTCTGATCACCCAGTCACTTCCCAACTCAAAGCTAGTATCTTCACCAACTACAAGAACGGTAAAATTATAGTCACATATGATGGAAAGTAAAAGAAAAGCCAAATTTTAGATAGCTGAAATACTTTGGTACCTCAACAGGATAACAGTCTGTGATGTGACAATTGGTGCCACTGTTGTGGATGACAGCAGGTGCTTAGAGACAGTAGGTGTGAACTATGGGGGAACAGACAAACATACAATGAGATAAAAGGTGGATACCCTACCCCAACCCCACCATAACATATTGCAGAAAAATATTTAATTCACTTAAAATGTTACTTACACTGGCACTTCTTCTGGAGGCACATATCCTTCCCTCACACGCCTTGGTTTACGCCAAGTCCCATCAGGGCGCTGTGATGCTGGAATATATTTTCCTACAAATGTTGAGGAAAAATAAGTTTTGAATCCATACATTGTTTAGTCTGCTGTGATTTAAGAGGGGACTCTATTCATTGTGAAATATTCAACATACTCAAAGGAATACCGCATGCAAAATCACAATTGTCTTCTCATCCAGCAACTGGCACAGAAGTAAACTTCAGAACAATTAACATTTGGTGTACTGTCATGTCTAAAATAAGTGGTGGGGGAGGGTTACAATCAGGATTGTGATAGCATATTTGGCCTATTGAACTAATGTCCTGGTTTTTTTTTAAATAAGATCAATACAATTATTTTCATTCTTGGCTCTCTCTCTACCACTGCAAATACTTTAAAGTACTTATCCGATTTCATTTGAAAAGCCACAATTGAATCTACTTCTAACATGCTTTTACACAGCAAAGTCAAACACCTACTCACTGTGTGAGAGTTCTGTTGCATGGTATCTGATCTCTTTTAACTTGCACGCACTGATTCTCAACTTTCTGCAAATCGAAACACTTTATCTTTACCCCCTTGCCTGCTGGATAATTCATGATTGCAAGCATGAATCTATCAAGTCTCCTCTAAACCTTTCACGCTCAGATTAACAACCCCAGCTTCTCCATCTATGCAAGGAGAAGCCGCTCATCCACAAGACCATCCGATGTGCACCCTCTCCAGTTTTTTTCAGATGTACTAACAAACTTTCCTAGTTGCTACTGAACCGTTACGTTATAGATTCAACATAGCTCTCTCTTTTGTGCCTCAAGGCAGAAGCCAATAGCCTGCCTTGGGTTCCATTGTTGTCAATGAAGTGGGTACAATATCAGATCTCCACTTTCAAGCACATGTTCCCAGAAACAAAGGCAACACTTTTAACTGAAGTAGCAGTCATACAAGATGTCCTTGTGATAAGTAGAAATAAATAGGTGCAGAAGGCCAGTCGGCCCTTCGAGCCAGCACTGCCATTCAACACGATCAAGGCTGATCATCTAAAATCAATACCCCCATTCCTGCTTTTTCCCCCATATCCCTTGATTCCTTTAGCTCTAAGAGCTAAATCTAACTCTCTCTTGAAAAGTAAATACAAATGCAGGATTCCAATTCCAAAGGAAGCAGTAATTCACAAATGCCAATATAACTGTTTTGTGCATTAGCCAAAGAAATGGCAATTCAATGGCAACCAAAGTGCAACTAGATTTTTAGAGTCATAGAGAGAAAGTTATACTGCATGGAAACGGGTCCTTCGACCCAACTTGCCTATGCCAACCAAGATGGCCCATCTGCACTAGTCCTTATTCAAGTACCTGTCAAAATGTTTCATAAATGTTGTGACTGTACCTGCCTCAAATACCTCCTTTGGCAGCTCGTTCCATCCACCCACCATCTCTCTGTACCCCTTTTCCACTCAGGTTCCTATTAAAAATCACCCCCCCCCCCCCCACCCCACCCTAAACCTATGTCCTCTGGTCAAAAGACTGTCCATTCCATGACCTATTCCTCTCGTGGTTTCTAACGCCTCCATAAGATCACCCATCATTCTCCTGCACACCAAGGAATTAAGTCCTAGGCTGCTCAACCTCACCCTATAGTTCAGGCCCATTGAGCTCTGGCGACAGCCTCATAAATCTTCGCTGCACCCTTTCCACCTTGACAACATCTTTCCTGTAACACGGTGACCAAAACTGAACACAATACTCAGTAAATGTGGCCTCGCTAATGCCTTATACAACTGTAACACGACCTCCCAACTTCTATACTCAATACTCTGACTGATGACGGTCAAAGGCCTTTTTGGCCACCCTATCTACCAGTGATACCACTTTCAAGGAACTACATACCTGTACTCCTAGATCCCTCTGCTAGACAACACTCCCCAGAGTCCTACCATTCACTGTGTAGGTCCTGCCCTTGTTAGACTTTGTTCAAAAAACACAAATCGACAGAGGCTGTTGTGTTTTACAGTCTTTCTTGTCATAACCTTTTTTCCCCTCAAAACCCACCGTTTGGCTATTAACACTCACAAGCATCCTTCCTGATTGAAGAGACAAGCTTGGTTCCAAGTCTCTACCAGGGCCTCTCTCCAAAATGTACAAAAACAAGAGCGTTGATGCATCAATTTTGCCTCCCTTCAAGAAAAGTACATGGCTTTCATTCAGAATGAATGAAAGAAAAAGCCCACCCACTACAATTGATTTACTGTTGATGTAACTAAAAATAAATCCCAAAACCTTTCCAATTGTGTAATTTTCACTGAAAGTTCAAAATCACAATTTCAAAAAAAGTGTAATGGAAACAAAACTCACTTGCAAAGTTAATTGGATTTTGGATCGTGAATCTCCGACGTACCAAGCTTCAAAAATACTAACATTTAAAACGACCACATTTCAAACAAAGGATTTAAATGATCAAAATGGAGTGGAGTGAGGGCATTTTAGGGTTAATAACCCTGCATCAGACCAAACCCTCGAAATTAGACCAATAGTTCATTATAAATCTCGGTTAAAAAAACATTTAAGTTCGAACTAATCAATGCGCTTGGGAAAAAAGATTTACAATTTCGGATGCTGGGCAAGACACTGATTGATTGGCATTTTTTTGGCCCTAGGCCGCAAGCGAAGCCTCGGACTTTCGTATCTCTCTTAGCCGGCCAGCTGAGGCGGCCTGCGGGCTGGAGACCCGGCCCGAAGCGCAATGGTGGGTTCAAACGCGGAAGGCGCAGGCCACACGCCGCACAGTCTTCTGGAAGCCGAGCTGTTATGGAGCCGGGGAGGGGGAAGAAAGAAAGAAAGAGAGCGGCGGCGGCGGCGAAAGAACCCACTCACCCGTCTCATCCGTCACATAAGGAGCCGCCATGATGAGCGCGCCGGAAGTTGCGCCGCTCGTCTCCCATGGCGGACAGGAGGAGGACGACGACGGCGGCGCAGCATTGGGAGGGGGGACGACGACAACAACGAGAGGCCCCGCGAATAAACGCGCCTCGAGTTTCCTCGAACCGCCGGGCGGGGGGGGAGGAGGGCAGCGAAGCGGGCCCCGCTCTCCCACAGCGGCAGAAAAATCACCTCACCCGTCTCCCTCTCTCCCGCCCGCAGGCAGGCTCCCGCCAAAGGCCCCGCTAAACCCCTCACGGTTTTAACTCGGTAAAAACCGACCTCCCCCCACGCAAAACGCAATTCGTAGCTTCACTTAACCTTAACGCGCGCACACAAAAGCCAACAATGTCGAGATTTGTTCGAATTGGTTCCTCTCTCACACACGCGCGCGCGCTAAGAGCGAGCCCCCTACCAGAATCGGCAGCGGGAACGGCCTCCATGGCGGCTCTGTCTGTCTGTCTGACTGTGGAGTGACGATCCCAATTGAACCAGCAGGGTGGGAGTGCGAGTGTGTGTCAGCGGGTGTGGCCGCCTGCTGCAGGGCAAGAACCAGCATCTCCGCACAACAAACCTAGCAACCCCTCCCAAGGCGCAGGAAAAGTGCAGACAATCACATCCTTTTATTTCCAGTATTTGCACAAGGAAGCAAAACCCCGCATTTACACAGTCATATTGTATCTCAATCCAAGTAACGCCAGGTGAATTATTAGGTACAGGAGCAGTATGAGGCCATTCATCCGTGGCATTAAAGGAGGACGTTCAGCCCATAGCGTTTGCACTTCATGGTCAATGACCTTTGATCACTTTCGATGGGACAATTTACCATGAAGTGCAAACTCTATGGGCTGAACGTCCTCCTTTAATGCTGCAATGAATCTCCTATCAATCAGATCAGCCACGGTTGAATGGCCTCATACTGCTTTTCTCTCCACGGATGGTGCCTGACCCGAGTATTTCCTGTTTTTAACCCTTTTGGAAGATGCTGTTTTCACTGCTCTTGCAGGCAGTGAATTCCAGATTACAGACTGTGTTAACATCCCTGTTTTTGTATTTTAATTTAAATTTGAACAGATCCTTCTGGCTAGAGATGAGATCTGGGGAAAACGTGGTGTGCGGGTCTCACAGATCAGCAGTGTCATAGAGCATGGAAACAGGCCCTGCGTCCCATCTACACTTGTCCCACCATAGATGAGGCTCTCACCAGGGTTTCATCGATACCCTGTGATAATGCTCTCTCTCCCCATCCCCCCCACTCGTAACAAGGGCAGAGTCCCCCTAGTCCTCGCCTTCCACCCGTCACGTACAACAAATAATCCTCCGCCAGTTTCGCCGCCTCCAACGTGACCCCACCACTTGCCACATCTTCCCATCTCCTCCCGTCTGCTTTCCGCAGAGACCGCTCCCTCCGTAACTCCCTGGACCATTCGTCCCTTCCCACCCGAACCACCCTACTCCGGGCACTTTCCCTTGCAACCGCAAGAAATGCTACACTTGTCGCTTTACCTCCCCCCTTGACTCCATTCAAGGACCCAAGCAGTGTTTCCAGGTGCAACAGAGGTTCACCTGCACCTCCTCCAACCTCATCTATTGCATCCACTGCTCTAGATGTCAGCTGATCTACATCGGTGAGACCAAGCGTAGGCTTGGCGATCGCTTCGCTGAACACCTCCACTCGGCTCGCAATAACCACTGATCTCCCGGTGGCTCAGCACTTCAACTCCCCCTCCATTCCGAATCCGACCTTTCTGTCCTGGGCCTCCTCCATGGTCAGAGTGAGGCCCACCGGAAATTGGAGGAGCAGCACCTCATATTCCACTTGGGCAGTTTGTACCCCAGCAGTATGAACATAGACTTCTCTAATTTCGGGTAGTCCTTACTGCCTCCCCCCCTTCTCAGCTCTCCCTCTAGCTCCTCCTCCTTTCCTCTTCCTTTCTTCTTCCCACCCCCCCCACCCTCAAATCAGTCTGAAGCAAAGATTCTATAGTAATAGGATCTTTGGTCTGAAGGGTTTCGGCCCGAAATGTTGTACATTTCCTTCACTGCATAGATGCTGCCTCACCCGCTGAGTTTCTCCAGCATTTTTGTCCACCTGCCTGTGTTTGGCCCATGTCCAAATATTTTTAAACATTGTGATATTACTTGCATCAACTACCTTCTCCAGCTCATTCCATATATCTAACATGCTTTGTGTGAAAAAAGATGCCCCTCAAGTTCTTATTAAATATTAAATCTTCCCTCCCCCCCCCCCCCCCCCCTCCAACAGTGGTAAAACAGGCTTGCGGAACTAAATGGCACATCTTCTCATGCAATTAGTATTGCATCACCATTATTTAACACCATGCTATGTAAAATAATTTACATTGAATTCCAAAGAATTTATGTCTGAAGAAGGGTCTCGACCCAAAACATCACCCATTCCTTCTCTTCAGAGATGCTGCTTGTCCTTCTGAGTTACTCCAACATTTTGTGGATTATTATGACCATAATCAATCCCATTGGCTCTTAAGATATTTCTAAAGCGGAGAGTGGTAGAGGAAAGGTCAGAGCACAAAAACAGGCCCTTCGGCCCATCACATCCATGCCAACCATTGACTATCCACATTTCGCATTTGTAGAATGCAAGGATTGCAGGGCAGCACAAGGTTACAATGAAATGCTGGTAAAGAGCGATGAGGCATGTTGAGTACGACCAATGGCACTGGACATATTGGGAGAATGCTTTACCTTTGTGGTGCAGCCTCCATATTATCCTCAGAGATAGGGAGAGGGTAAGCTATGGACGGATTAGAACATAAGAATGTTAAATTCAAGTCATTGCAGGACTCGTTGAAGTGATGGGTAAATCGGGCTTGGTGTGAGGTGGGATACAAGACTCCAGAAGTAAGGTTAACCTCAAATTAATAGAGGGTGCAAGATGTGCACTGGAATAATTTTATGAGGATCTGGCCAGCACTTACTGCCCTTCCCTAGTTACCCTTGAGAAAGTGCCGTCTTGAACCATGATGGTGCTTCTGATGAAGATGCTCCCACATTTACATGACATTGCTGTGTCCCAAACATTATGGTGCCCTGGAATGGGGGGGGGGGGGTTATGTATAAACACTGCTGTAATTTCTACATGATGAAACCAAAATGTATAAAAATGGCTTAATTAAAATTCCTTAATTAAAATCTGACAATGTGCACTTTAACCACATGTAATTTTTTCTATTACAAATCTCAAATTGTGGCAAATAAATAAATGATGGGTCTTTGTCCAAAACATTATGGAGGGCACTGTATGAATGCATGGCAACCTGGTAGGTTCTACCAGAAGATGGTGCCACTTGCTTGGAACCGAGGGAGCATTCTAAAAACTATCACCTTCATTTATTATCTGTTCAAATGGGCCTCTGCTGCCAATTTGGCATCTATCCAACTAATCTGACTCACATTCCACACTTGTTGACCAAACTACTACTCCTCCTAACTGTGGGCATATTCCAATCACAACTCCCACAGACAATGGAGGTGCTCCTTCAGGAAATGCCCTTCTCTGTCCAAAGTTGGGAACCCAGCCCAATCCATCATGCAAACCAGCCTTTTCTCCCCTCCCTTGCCCGCCAATGTAGGACTTCCTGGTGCCTCAGGAAGGCAGCCAATGTAATCAAGGACACCTCAAACCTCGGTCATTCTCTTCTCCCTCTCTCCTAAGGCAGAAGATACTAAAGCTTGAAAGCATGTATCACCAACTTCCCCCTTGTTATCAGACTCTTGAACGGACCTCTCACGAGTCATGAATAAATTCACAATTTTCCAATCTGCCTCGTTGTGGACGTGCACTTATAACTAACACTACATTCTTTTTTTTCTTTTTTAAGTTAACTTTTATTAGAGGCATGTACATATCATAGTCTGAACCACTACAAACTTTGCTAAACGGTTACATATTAAATATCCAGGATTCCAGGGACTCCACTACCAATGTAGCTGGGGTCTTCATTTATCGGTTACATATTAACATTGACTAATTATTATTATTATTATTTTTAATAGATAGAAAAAAAAAGAAAAAGAAAAGAAAATTAGAAAAATAGAATAAACTATCCATAATACAACTTAGGAAATAGGTCCGTAGGTAAGAAAACATAACTATTCATCTAGTCCTGGGTTCAAGCTTCCGTCAGTTCTCAGTGACGGCCCATTCTACCCCTTCAAATAATCTATGAACGGAGACCATATTCTAGTAAATAATTCTGGTTTATCAATTAAGACAAGTCTAATTTTTTCCAGATTTAAGGTCTCCGACATCTCCATAATCCACATTTTGATTGTGCGGGATACAGGGTTTTTCCAAAATTTTAATTTTAATTTTTTCCCAGTTATTATACTATAATCAAGGAAATTTCTTTGGTTTATTGTAAGTTTTAGGTATTGTTCAGATATGCACAATATTATTAATTTAGGATCGGGATCCAGTTGAGTATTAACCACTACGGAAATAATTAAAAAAATATCCACCCAAAATGTTTTAATTTTTATGCAACTTACAAAGGTATGGGTTAAATTAGCCTCAGAATATTGACATCGCAGATAGGAGAAATATTAGGAAAAATTCTATTTAATTTGTTTTAGAATAATGCAATCTATGTAATATTTTAAATTGTATTAAAGAATGTCTGCCGTTTAACGAACATTGATGTATATGTTGTAGACTTTCATCCCAAATATCTTTTGTTATGGGTTGAACCAATTCATTTTCCCCATGCTTGTCTATGTAATTCCGTCAATGGATTCTCACTATCTAAAATAATATTATAAATGTACAGTATTAATTTGACTATTGGGGTGTTTATTCAAACATTCATCTAGAATCTCTGGCTCTCTAGTTCTGTATTCTTGTGTAAGTGATTTAACATAATCTTTCAGTTGTAAATATCCAAAAAAGTTATTTGAATGTAATCCATAATTCTGTTGTACCTCCTGAAACGAGAGGAACACGCCTTTTCTATAAAGATGTCCCATCTTTTTAATTCCATAATTTTTCCATTGGGCAAAACCTTTATCCAATACTGAAGGCTTAAATGAAGGGTTATTTACAATAGGGAGCGAAAGTGATATATTATCCAATTTTAATGTATTTTTTATTTGTTTCCAAATTCGAATACCACTATGTATTATTGGATTTTCACTATAGATTTTTTCATTCAATTTTGTAGGAGTTAACAGAATCGGGCCAATTTCAAATGGCAGACAATCCTCCTTTTCCATTTTTAACCAGTCTGGTTGTTGATCCATATCTTCCAACCAGAAATTTAAGTTTTTGACATTGACTGCCCAGAAATAAAATAAGAAATTTGGTAAGACTAATCCTCCATTCGTCTTGGGTTTACATAAGTGTTTTTTACTTATTCTGTGATTCTTATAATCCCAAATAAAACTTGTTACAATAGAGTCGACTTTTTTAAATAAATCTTTAGGGAGATATATCGGAATTGATTGAAAGAGGTATAGAAGTTGAGAAAGGAAAATCATTTTAATAGCATTAATTTTACCGAGCATTAAAATGGGAGTGTTTTCCAATATTGAATATTCTTATGCAATTTATTAAGTAAAGGTACGAAATTTTATTTAAATAAAGTAGTATATTTCTTGGTCACATAAATTCCTAAGTATTTTAATTTTTCATTCACTATTTTAAAAGGTGATTGTTGCAATATATATAAATTAGGTTCCATTATTGGCATAATCACACTCTTATTCCAATTGATTCTGTATCCCGAGAATAAACCAAATTGAGTTATAAGATTTAACAGGTTAGAGATGCTAATTTCTGGATTTGTAATATATAGTAATATATAATCATCTGCATATAGAGAAATGTTATTAACTGTATTTTTAGTGTTATACCCATATATTTCTGGATTGTGCTCGAACTCTTTCTGCTAGTGGTTCAATAGCAAGGGCGAATAGTAATGGGGTAGGCGGGCATCCTTGTCTACAACCTTTAGATAAATCAAATTTTTTTGATAACATTTGATTTGTCATCATTCTGGCTGTTGGGTTGGTATATAGAAGCTTAACCCAAGACCAAAACATCTCACCTAATTGAAATTTTTCCATCACCGAAAATAAATAGGGCCATTCAACTTGATCGAATGCTTTCTCAGCATCTAGCGAAATGACTGCTAAATCTACATTAGCTATTCGATTTGAGTATATAATGTTAAATAATCGTCTCAGATTATAATATGAATAACATTTTGGAATAAAGCTAGTTTTATCGGGGTGTATTAATTTATGAATCACTTTAACTAACACTATATTCTGCATGGTTTATTTTCTCTTTTGCGCCACTTGTACTCAGGCCTGGTAGGAATTGCTGAGTATGCAAAACAGATTTTTCAACTGTATCTTGGTACACATGAATAATAAACCAAAACTAATTATAGCCAACATTGTTAGTTTAAAATTTTTATTGCCAAGAATGTCCAATAAAATTTAATTGAGCAGAGAATTCCACATCCCAGCATTCCCACCCACTGAACAGAATTCAGTACTATATCAATATCTTAAATCTGTGCCTTATGATAGTTGACTGTTCAGACACAAGAAACCAGATTCTCTCACTTTAATCTGTAGAAACCTTCAATTTTAATATACGTATAAACACCACCAATTTGAGTCACTAAACTTATACAAGTCGAAAGTAAGGACACTATAGAAATTAAGCAGCAGCAATAGTGAAGGTATTCCAAAGATTAGTTTATTCGAAGGAAAACTGATGGGGCATTATACATGATAATAAAAGACATCTCCTGGAAAGCAGACTATAGAGTACAAATCTTTTTAATAGAAGGTATTATACAAATTTTACATAAGTCCTCTCAGTGTGTAATGTGTAAACTAATTCTTTAATTTTTTTTTTCTATAATGGGATAGTGGTGGTAGTGGCAGTGGAGCGGGAAGAGGAATTGAGAGAAAGAGCTCATTTCCAAGAATCACCAATAAATACCTGTGTCGAAAGCTGAATTTCTTTTAAAACACAGACTTGTACTGTTTAACTTGAACTCCAGAATTCCAAATGTAATTACTTTCAGCCAATTTTAATAACTACTATACAAGGTCCAATTTTTGCCCGTCAAAATTGTTCAGCAGATACTATGAACTCAGCAAATTTATGTCTATCAAATGAAACTGCTTTATTATCAGTACAAACCACTGCAGCGTAAAAATCACTCAACCTGGTAAAGAGTAAAACACAGTCTGCTACTGGTGGGGAGGGAGGCACTGGGTTAAGTGGACAGAATTAGGGGGCTTGATTTAACTGTTTAAAATAAAATCCAGTCTAAACTGCTAGTGACTAGGCAAATCACCACTGCACATTGGAAATCAATTTGATTCTGAAATTAAAAAAAAAATCTATCTTTTTATCATAGTCACATTTTGCACCTGCTTTTCATCAAATGGTCTTGATAGCTGGCGTTATCCAAGGATGCCCATTTAAATATGATCACAACCTCCGCTGTGGTACTAAACAAACCTTCAAAAACAGGATATCATGTGAATGTGATAAAAGTGAAAAGCAATGTTCCCAACACCATCCAGACTCCATGACTGAGGAAAATATAATTTAAGATCTAATTGTTGGTTTTTACGTCTTAATAATTTTAAATACTATCAATTGTTAAAATGTAAGTTTATGCCCCAAATAAATGCCAATCGTTAAAGCAAACATTTCAATACAAATGCCTTTCCCCAAGTCCCAAAACTGATTACCTAAAAATAAAATGCAATTGATTTAATGCTTGTGCTGCACCAATGAGCTGTAAATATTTCAGCCCTTTCAGCTCTGCTAGAACATGCTGTCAAACGCAAAAAAAAGCCATAACCTTCATGAATTGGGATTGGTTGTAAACCAGACCGAGTTGGGTAGACAAAAAATGTAACGTTTATTAAACTCCCAAGGACTTCTAAGGTAATTGTTAGTAAAGTTAAAAACTTGAGATGAACAAGATTAACTTCTGGTTTTAAATTGCAAAGGATTATTGTTTTGCGAGAACTGTGTTGCATCAGGATCAAGCACAGCAGGTTAGACACTGTTCAGCTATCCCTCCAATGTTTATCTGCTATTGCACCAGCTTTTAGTCTTCACAAATACTGAAGGGCAACTTTCAGTGACCTGGTGTTTGCTGGGGAAGTACATTGAGATTATTCTGAATGACTTGAATGGAAACTGGAATTAATTTATCCTAAGTACTCGTCCACCGATACTGTTGAGATCCGAGAAACAGGTGCAATCAGATCTTCCAGTGTCAGACACTTATAATGTCAAAATAATTCCTTTGTGGCAATCTTACAAATATCTAGAATTAAAACCTGCAGTCAGATAGATCTTCACAAATGAGAGAACCTTATGTGATTAAAAATCTAAATGACAGCAGTGAAAACAAAAAAAACGTATCCTGTATATTCAAACATCAGACATGCAAGCAAGTTAAATTCACTTCTCTGAACAGAATTGAAATTTTGATCGGCACAAAATATTCTCAATCGTTCGGAAATCTGAGCTTGTATGTAGATATTTATGCACAATCAAAACAATGTCACAACCGAGTAAGCCTGGAGTTAGCAGTTTCCAAGGTTTACTGGAAAGGAACATTAAAATGGATCAGATGAAAGATGTGCAGGGTAAAATGTGTTGAGTTAGGGTATGAGTGATAATTGACATCAATAACGATGGCATGACCAGATCTTAACCTGTGTAAGGAGACGAGCCATTTCCTTGTGGCAATGTATAATGTATGCTGTGCAGACAGGCTTTACACATGAGCAATGCTTTTTGCTTTCAGATACTCAATGTCACATTCTCAAACAAACCACAACCACTGGCCATGAACTCCAGTATACATTTGTTTACAGATGAAAGCACAAGCACATTTGGCCCCAACAATCGTCTCAACTGATGTACAAGCAATCAGCTGTCCAGCAAGAGCCGTTCCAAATTTATGGGGGATGAAACAAATTGTTGAGAGTTCAGTAATATCAACAGACAGTTGCAGAATTTCAAGGTTAGTCCCAGTAGCAGGTTGACCAGTTTGGTTATGGTGGGGTGACAGAAAGAAATGTGTCTGACTGTGGTCCAAATCCCTTTTTTTTTTTTTAATAAATAAATGTTTTTTAATTCTAAAATGCCATCTGACATATTGGAAGGGGCACCAAAATTGTGACAACTATTTGTACCAATCGCACTAGCCCATTTTATTTTAAAAAGTGCACCAACAATTACAATTTCTATGGACCACTGTTTCCATTATTCACTTTTAGCCGAATCTTACCTCCTTACAAGGTTTTTTTTAAAAAGAGGGACATCCAAATGTAAAATACCATTCTAACTACTGCACACAATGTTTTCTCAAAAGCCTGAGGCAGACATATTTTAAGTGGTAGATGAAATCTCCATAGGTTTCATATTCAATGGCTGCAGCAGCATGCAAGAAAAAGTTCCGGGAGATGTAAGCCATATGGGTTGTTGACAGTCACATTTTAATTGAAGTTCATTCTTTCAGTTCTCTGAAAAGGGGATGTGGAAGCGTTTTCCTCAAACAGAACTTTATTCTGTACTGTCTTCTTCTTCTTCAGCATCAATCATCAAAGCAGCGTATTTGCTAGCAGAGCTGAATTTCTACAGAAAAACATAAATATCCAGCGCGGGATTAATGATAAAGCCGCAATGCACAACTTTTAAATTTAAAATCCTTTCCACACCTGTCCTGAAGGTGCCATGTCATACTTGTGCTTAGGGTGATCCACTACATTCTGGACCATTGAGAGAACTAAACATAATATTGACAATATTTTGTTGCAGAGGAAAGAAAAGCCACATTCAGGTACGTACATACACATGCACATACACCTATGTTTTGGGACCTCACATTGGCTTAAAAAAAAATCTTGCATCATTGGCAAGGCTAACATTTATGGCCAATCTCCAACTACCCTGGAGAAGATGGTGATGCGCCACCTTCTTGAACCACTGCAGTTCCTCAGGTGAATGTGCTTCCACAGTGCTGCTGGGGTGTGTTCCAGGATTTTAACCATGACTAGATTGTCGTGGGATACCCTGCCTGCAACCTGCTCTTGTAGCTACAGGTATGTATATGGCTGTCGTCAGTTGAGTTTCTGGTCAATAGTGGCCCCCAGGGCATTTAATACCTTCCCCAGCAACTTATCTACCAGTCTGAAGAAGGGTCTCGACCCGAAACATTACCCATTCCTTCTCTCCAGAGATGCTGCCTGTCCCACTGAGTTACTCCAGCATTTTGTGTCTATCTACCAACTGACTTGGTCAACGGCTAGACTTGGATGTTTGTAAAATGCTGCACCATAATCTAGAGGTGTTTGAGTTTACAGCTGGAGGTTGATGTTGCATTCTTTTGATCACTGTGGTTTATAATTAACCATAGGACTTTGAATCCCAAATTATTTATCCAGTTGTTTGAAGGGCTGAGATGAAACACAATTATCTATAACTTGGTTAAACCATAACAATTATTCAGTTTTTAAGTTCAATGCTAGAGTTTGTTTCTACACTGCAGACAATGCTTTTGCAATGAAAACACCACTTCTACGACTTACAGGAGTGGGCAATTCTTCGTATTTCTTTGGCTCAGTTATAGGTTTTGAATCACGGCCCTTTTTGTCTTTCCTGTGCAAGAAAAGCAAACATTATGTATCGATCCTGCATTAGAAAAACATAATGTGCATTGCAAAAGACATGATTTGATGTCGAGAATATTAACTGACCTGCCGATGCACCATGTGGACATGAGGCATCATGAGTACAGATTTGAATTTGGCAATGTTCTTTATTTCTACCAGTCAGTTATATGATGCCAGGGAGTACGTATGAGGACCACCACCAATCGCACTGGTATCATAATGACAGACTAAAGCACAGACACTACACGACATCTTGATAATAGCAATATCAAATTTCACAAACTAATACAATTCCTTCAAATGTTTAGCTCTGGGGAAATGTGGTGCAAATGGGTTGGTTAGAACTATATCTGGAAACACGAGAGAGATCTTTTGACTCGACAGCGAGAAGATACCAACTATGGAAACTGAACATTGGAAAGACAGAGGCTATGAAAGGACAGACCTGTCTGGTTCCTTCCTTCGGTCCTTGTTTATGCCATCATTCTGTCCCCGGCTCACAGCACTGTTGGCCCCACCACGTTCTTTGGGTGAAGTTTTCTCTAGTATTTCATTTTCTGATTTATCATCTAAAATTTAAAAAATGCCTCTTAAAAATCCAGTTCCTTTTCATCAGTCTAATCAGTAATTTAGAAGTGATTTGAAAGCGTAGACGATTGCATTAAACATTCAGCCCACAAAACCCAAATTCATACACGTCTTGCTTTCTAGCAGCTGGTGTCCATTTGCCAAGATCTTTGAAAAGCAAATCCACCCCATCCAGAGTGGAACTGGAAAATGTTTGCAAGTGCTTTCGCATATATATAAAATCAACGACTCACTTTATTTTCCAATGCAAGGGCAATGCAGCCTGTTAGAATAGGCTGTGAATTCCAATGCTACTCCAGTATCTTTACATTAGTGGAAACACATTGTCTGTACCCCTTATAAAATCACACTTACTAACTACACTAACACATGTTGTCACTGTTACTCCTCAAATTGCAGCAAAATGGCTTCAAGACCCGTTTTCACTGTCTCGGCACAGCTACTATTTATCAGGACTTATTAACGCACCCGGCCTGATTGCCCAGTGCTTGCCTGCAAACAAAAAGCACAGTTGGTTTTAACAGAACCACAATTATGGATTTCCCCCTCATGTTCTTTACCCCACAGTAGGCGAGAGACACTCAAGATTCAGATTCCATAATATAATATAAAGTATTTATAATTCTAAGTATTCAGAAATGATCCATAGTATTTAGAAGTTGCCAATAACTCAAAACTAGGTGTAATGACCACCTAGGCATCATGTTATTCATAGTTTCTAGAAACCGGAATAGCTGAGCAACCTTTAAATAAGGGCATATTAAGGAATCATTGTCAGCTAAGAATTGCTTGAAATCCTCATTTATGCAGTCCACTGAGAAACTAGGCATTCATATCTGCCTTCTTCAGCCAGAGGGCGGTGAATCTGTGGAATTCACTGCCACAGATGGTTGTGGAGGCCAATACATTGGGTATTTTTAAAGTGGAGATTGACAGGTTTTTGATTAGTAAGGGCATCAAAGGATACGGGGAGAATGTGGTTGAGAGAGAAAGATAGATCGGCCAGATCGAATTCTGCTCCGAGAACCTATGGTCTCTCCCCCCGCCCCCCCACCCAGTATTGAAGCGTATAAAGAAACAATGTTTCCTGACAGAAGTATCATACCATCCAAACTAATTCATGCTGCTAATTTTTGCTCTTTGCATGGACTCCCCATATTTACGACAAGAATAATTAAACAATCTCCAAAGTGCGAATTTGCATGACAAAGAGGCAGGAACACACAAAATAATGATACAAATCGATCTATTAGAAAGAAACTAATTTTTAAACTAGGAACAAAAGACCTGTTCTCATGATGCGATGACAGGTACACTATAATTCTACCATTCCCTGCTAAATGCTGCTTTGTTTCCATACCTGGAGGAGAAACTGGTCCAGCTTTGCCAGTTGGTGATCTGTATAGAAGACAGAGGATGGTACATTGTAAATTTGCACATTCGTTTTAACAAACACAAAATCAGTAGTGAACCGTTTGCTACTGGGTAAAGATCAAATTAGAATGGAAATTACAAAATGTATGTCACTTCCTTCACTGGGACCACAGTTATTTGATCAGGCTTCTGAACAACATTTTGGGCACAGCGGCCTTTTCTCTACCCACATCCACCCTCCCCACGACAACTTTCAGCATGAGACATGCAAAATTAGATGACAACTCCAAAAACATACTCTTTTTAAAAGTGGTACCAGTTTATTCAGGAAACTTCATCCTTTATGATGCTAAATGCCACCATGTTGCACTGCAATATTCATGGCCAATAGAAAACAAAATAAATTATTTTGTCCAGTTTCTCTCTCCTGAAGTCACAGATTTAAAGGTATACAATTCCATTGCTGCTAGCAACGTGCATTCCTCTCTTAAGCAACTATTCATATGCAAACACAATGGCATCTTTAATTGGTGAGCCAGTGGGTGAATTAGAGAATCTCAATTAGCATGCAAGATCCAGGAGTTAGATTTGTTCTAGAAATTGCAACCTATACCTGAGTGATTTATTTGATGATGCACTAGTCGGGGAAACAGGCAGTGGGGCCTCTGACTCCGTGCTCTGGGTACTACTGGAGCCTCCAGCCGTTCGCTTCGTCCAGGCATTTTCTTTAGGTGGAGGGGCCGGTACAACCTTAAGTCGGAGCTGGTCTGGCTTTGCAGATTTGGACACCGGTGACTGTGGTTCCTCCTCTTTGCTGAACACTTCATTGTCCAAGGATTTTTCACTCTCTCTTCTCACTGTAGCTTGAGATGAGAAGATAGAAAATTAGTTGCTCTAGGAGGGGAAAAGCAGCTCTTTCAGATTTAAAAAAAACCCATTTAAAACAAATATTAACTGGACATAAGACTTTTGAACTATGCAGAGGGTGGCACAGTGGTGCAACAATAGAGTTGCTGCCTTACAGCGCCAGTGACCCGGGTTCGATCCTGGCTACGGGTGCTGTAGCTTGTACTTTCCCCCGTGACCATGTGGGTTCTCTCCGGGTGCTCTGGTTTCCTCCTACATCCCAAAGACGTGTGATTTTGTAGGTTAATTGGCTTTTGTAAATTGTCCCTAGTGTGTAAGATACAACTAGTGTTCGGGTGATCGTTGGTTGGTGCGGACTTGGTGGGCCAACGAGCATTTTTCCCTGCTGTATCTCGAAACAAAACACGATTGTTGCTGCACGTGAATGCCATTCATTTTTCATATTTACTGGAATTGCATATTATTCCACAACCATTGATAATCAATATGGCTCACAATATGAATTGTGACTAAATGAGCATGGTTGTGACAAAAGTAAGCAACAAATCAGACTGCGTTCTGCCAAAAATACACCATTTCTGTCCAGTGCCCAGGAAATTAACTAAGAACTTTGACCATGAGGAAAAAACCCCCCATCTCTAACCCTCCATTCCTCCTCATCAGGAGAAACATGATTTATTCCTTTCTTATCAACATCATGGACAATTAAATCTATGCTGCAATGACCCTGTGGAAGAACCTTCCAGGCACCATCTTATGGACAGCAACAAACTGCTTTATTTACATTTCTAGCCAAGTAAAACACATGGTAATCTTCATATGTAGCTGGAATGGGTTCTCCTTAAAATGGTGACAACAGCCAAAGCTTTACCTATGTGGCTTTGCAACTGTATTCTTCTATCTTTGAAGTCCCAAAACAATTAGGAAGCATGGACAAAAAAACAAGAGGGTCAGTTTCAGCTTCAGATAGCACAATGCTGACATTAGTTTACATTAAAGTAAATTATCCTGTGTAGATCACGCACGTCATTTAACAAAGTGCCAGAAATTTGTTTAATAAAATAGACTCATTGGTTTAAGGCTCTTTCTATTCATGCAAAATAACCAAATTTCCAAATACAGTTCAACAGGTTTTTTCAATGTTAAACCGACAACCTTAAATGAAAATAACACCTGCAACATTCAGCAGGTCAGGTGGCATCTGTAGAAAGAGGAACAGATTTAACGTTTAAGGTCAAAGGCCCTTCGTCAGAACGGGTAAAGATAAAACAGAGACATGTAAATGCTGTGAAATGCAGTTCAGAGGGGCAGAATCGAAACCAAAGGGAGAAAGCTATGCAAGGTCAACGGATGAGGCAGTGTCTGTAGAGAGGAGGAAAAAAAGTTAATATATGTAGATGACCTGGGGTGGAACTGTACAGTTCTAATACAGATAACACGAGTCGTCGGAAATATGGGCCAAATGCGGAATTTGATAACAGTGCGATTCTGCATTACTTGAAGAAGTGGTGATTCTCACACTTGGAAGATTTGAAAGCGCTTGCAGCCAGGTTCTTGCTAGAACAGGCAGGTTGGTCTCCTACCCCCACAGTCCAAAGGACCTCCCGCCTGCTTGTGTGGCACTTATTACGACCTCCATTCTCGGTCAGTACGTTTATGGACCCCGCCCCCCTTAACTCCTTCGTGGTAGCCGCAGTGTGTGAATGGCTGCAATAGATTGTGCCTTGGAGAGCCAACACCTTTCTTTTTAAGACCAGCATGCAGCAAAGTGTTAAGGGCCCGTCCCACTTGCCGGTTTTTTCGCCGACTGCCGGCGTCATATCAGGGTCGCCAAAAGATTTTGAACATTTCAAAATCCTGCGGCGACAAAACAAAATGCTGAGACACTTGAAAAAACACCGTGCGTCAATACGTCATCGCACCGCGACTCTTTCAGTGACCTGATACGTCAGTCAATGATGCCGCCAGTCGCCGAAAAAAATCGCCAAGTGGGACAGGCCCTTTAGAAACTGCCTTCAACAGGAGCCTGGTCTGGTAGGGCACTGTGCAAGTCCCATTTTAAGGCCTGGTTCTGGGTGTTAATTACGTTGCAAACATCTTTACGACCAATTACGCAATATTTTGCCGTGGATCTGATTGGGAATCAGCCGAAACGTGGCTCAGACGTCGCACAATTGAAGTGTGAAAACAAATTTCTGGTAAGTACATTTAAATGATCAGATACTCTCCTTTGGGATCTTAAGCACGGACAATTCGCCTTCAAACAGGGATCCTTTAAGGGGCTGTCCCACTTGGGCGACCTAATTGGCGAGTTGAGAGTTTGAAAAAATGTCATGTTGAAGACCTCCTTCGAGTATGTAGAAGACCTCCTTGAACCTCCTTTGACTATATTGAAGATTAGCTACGACTAATTTCGGGAAAATTGGACACCAAATAATGGAGAGTGAAGACGACCTCCTTCGATCTCCCTTCAACTATGATGAAGACTATCTACGACTACCCTTGATTACCTACGACTAACATGCCGACCTACTCCGACTAAACATACGACTAAAAATGGTATCGATTTTTTTTCATGGCGACCTTTTTTTACTTGCAGGCATTTTTCAACATGTTGAAAAATACGCCGTGACCTAGAGTACACGGGGACTACTCTCGAGCATGAAGGAGAGTTACAAAGACCTCCTAGGACCTCGTGTCGGCCATGCTGCGAGGTCGAGGGCAAACTCACGGATTAGGTCGCCCAAGTGGGACAGGCCCTTTATTCCTATCCAAGAATTATAACTGGCAACCCTCCTTTGCACCGTGTCAAGGACCTTGACAGGCTTTCAGTGCGGTGATCGGAACTGGACTCAATATTCCAGTTGTGGCCCAAGCAGAGATTTATAAACATTCAAGTTAACTTCACATCTAATTGTCCAAGATCCTGTTTGTTTTACAAACTCCTCTCAACCATACTTCAAATGGACCAGGCCATTTATCCTTCCAATAATTTACATTTTTTTAAAAAAAGGTAGGCAGAAATGCTGGAGAAATTCAGCGGGTGAGGCAGCATCTATGGAGCGAAGGAATAGGTGACATTTCGGGTCGAGACCCTTCTTCTGACATTTATATATGTATTTTTATACTTGTACTTTTTTTTAAAATCGCATAGCACTTTACATCTGCTAATCTTTATATCTCTTCAAAAAGCTTATAAAAAGCAATAACTCTCACAATGTTTATCCATCAAATCTTAATGGGCAGCGTAAAAAAAATAAATGTTACCTCGACCTGCAGGGGCACTGGTTTCAGTTGGCTGTGATGAGTCGCTAGCAGGCCTTGTACGCTCCACCTGATCCTCACTGCGCCAGCTTGGATGCCTACATTGAACCAAGGGATAATCACTAAATGGCATCAAAATGAATAATGTGCCAATTAAGAGAAAAAAATACAAGAAAAAAAAATTGGTTAATATTCAAGTCAGGCAACTCAATGGTCTAGATAATTTTACAATATACAACAGTGCAGCACAAGAATAGACCCTTCTGCCCACAATGTCTGTGCCGAACATGATGCCAAGACCAATTCTTATCTGCCTGCACATACTCCATATCCCTCCACATCCACGTACCTATCCCAAAGTATCTTAAATGCAACTACCATATCTGCCTCCATTACCACCCCCGGTAGCGCGCTCCAGGCACTCACCACCCTCTTTGTAAAGAATTAAAAACTTGCCCCGCACATCTCCTTTAAACCGTCTCCCTCTCACCTTAAAGCTGTACTCTCTAGTATTTGATTTTTCCATCTTTGGAAATAGGTTGTGACTGCCTACCCTACCTATGCCTCACAGTTGTATATAATGTTGTGGTCGTATACAGGCAAAACCACCGACGCACCTCAATTATTTGGCATTTGCACACACGTATATAGCTTCAGAATGAAATTCAAGTTTGGTCAGAAATCTTGAGTGCTTTCCATACAATTAAGTTGAAATTGCTTAACTTGATGAGAATTTCAGCTTTTTATAAATTAGTCTCACTGTAAAAGATCCTGAAAACCTTAATATACAAGCCCGAGTGTATTAAGCCATAACTACCTCTTCCAGCTCTTAAAACCAAGAATAAAAGTATGAATTTTTGAATATTTAAATATATAACATGTACGGTGACATTAAATTTATGGTTACTTTCATTTCTACCCCATTTGTTTTAATCTGCAGTTCCTCTGTAGACATAACACTATATTCCTGTTTATTTTCTCTTTTGCACTACCTGGTGCACTTAGAGTACGATTTGACCGACAGCAAGCAAATGGTGGATTTTCATTGTATCTCAGTACACGCAACAATATTACAGCAATGTACATTTGCTGTGTTTAAGCACATGTTCAATGATTTAGTATTTAAATTCAAATGTTTAGATTCAGATTCATTGTCACATGCACCAATTAAGGTACAGTGATATTTAACCTAAACATTTAAGGAATGCTTCCTGGTTTGTGAGATAATTCATCAACTGGCTTGTCATCAGGCACTTCTTTTGCATGAAATCATTTTGCCACAACTGCCCAATCCTTTTAGCAGTTGTATTCAATCTATGACCTGTATCATTGACATCTTTTAAAAAATTCAACCGTTGCCAAACATACTTGTTCTGAAACCACCCCAATATATACATGTTGTTTAGCAAATCCTTTCCAGTCAATTTTTTCATTGAAGAAATTAATCAATAAAAATAAATTGTGGATATATGTTTACATGGGATATGGGCCAAATTAGTGGATAAAGGTTTGCAGGGATATGGGCCAAACGCAGAAAAAGTGGGACTAACTTAGACGAGGCATCTTGGTCAGCATGGACAAGTTGGGCTGAAGGGTCTGTAAGACTGCGACTCAATAAACCGACAGATGCACTACGTAGTTTAAATAGGAGAAACAAAAAAAATTCTCATTGCATAAACTTCAAAAAACAATAGCTGATGAGGCCAAAGAAGAGTAACTCATGAACAAGGCACTGAAATATTGTATATGTCTCAAAATGTCATTTTTCTAAATGCAATGTGAACATTGAAACTTTGTATCGCTAAAATGAAATTTGTAAAGTTCGGTACAAGTTCATTTCAGAGGTTTAGTTCATTTTTAGTTTATTTGATTATTATACGTGTACAGTGAAAAGCCTTTGCTACCCTGTCAAAGGAAAGACTATACACAGATATAACCAAGTTGTCCACAGTAGACAGATACAGAATACAAGATACAACATTCAGTGCAAGTTACTAAGGAGCAATATGCAAAACCTACAGATGTAACTTTTCACTAGGAGGGCCCTGCCATTTACACCTTCTCAATGTGGATCATTCAAAAATAAAAAAGGATAAAATTAGGTTACTGTACATGCCACCACAGATAGCATAAGTCAAAGTCAGTGATGGGAAGCACTGTAGTTTTAACACACTGAAGATTTAAAGAAAAAAAAACACAAATGATCACCTATATTTATTAGGTGGTTGCCTCAATAACAAAAGAACATGTGCAAGCATTGTTATCAAGAGCTTGTGAATCATAGGCTGTGTTCCAAAACACCAATACTCCAAACATCTTGAACTACAAATGCTGCAAGATGTAAACATCATCAGTTAAGATTTCACTACACCACCTTCAAAGTGACATCAAGTGATTTCAACGATGTGCTTATCCTTTGTGGGGAGTTTAGTTTGGAGATATAGCGCGGAAACAGGCCCTTCGGCCCGAGTCCGCACCGACCCCGGCACATTAACACTATCCTGCACACACTAGGGACAATTTACAATTTTACCCAAGCCAATGAACCTACAAACCTGCGTGTCTTTGGAGAGTGGGAGAAAACCCACGCAGGTCACGGGGAGAACATACAAACTCCGTACAGATAGCACCCGTAGTTGGGATCGAACCCGGGTCACTGGTGCTGCAAGGCGGCTACACCACCGTGCCGCCAAGATGAGCATCAATTTTTTTGTGTGGAATATAGCAGCTTTACTCAAAGTAGACAGCAGTGTTGGATTTCAGCATTATAACCAACCGTACCGCCACTTCTGGACCTCAACATTTCTGATTTAAACCCCACACATTCATTCTTCCATCCAATTATCTAACCAGCTTCCTTCCTTTACCCTGGGGGAAAAGAGCTTACCTTTCTCGTGGTTGTTTAACCCCTTTAATCCCTCTTTCTTGATCATCTATTTGCCTCTGATACTTTTCCTGCTCCTTCTTCAATCTCTCTTCAACCTCGCGTTCTTTAGCTGTTGTATCTACTGGCTTGGCCGCACCAAAAATGGACGCCGATCTTCCAGAGGACACCGCAGGAGGAGCCCGTACAACCTCTTCTTTTGGAATGCTGCGAGGTTTCAGGTTCAATTTAGGTCTCTGTACAGATCCTAGGGGCACAATTTCAGCAATCATTTAAAAATGTCACATGTTCTCAAACTTATTCAGAGTATTGATGCATCAGACCCCAAATCAGGAGCTTCCGAACTGTTGCCATTTCTTCAAAAAATCTTCTGCCTAATAACTTTATTCAAAAGTGTCAGGATTTACTTGCAATTTCTACACATCAGGAGATTGGGGAATCTGCTTGCTGGGGACAAAGCAGTATGTTGTTTATTTCAGGAAACCAAAAAGGGATTATTGTGTGTGCACAAAATCAGTGTGGCAGCAAAGCGCTTTAGCATAGAGTGACTTTCAGCAATGTGACAATCTTACACATAGGATGCCCTTGAAATATAGTGTCTTCACCATAATTCCCAAGATCCTGAAATGACCATTTAGTGCTCCATGGTTATAGACTAGTTGCCAAAGTAAATGGAAAGTGCAAAATATTCTTCCACACATTCTACACCATCGCTCCCAGCAGAACAGGCTGTAGGAATTACTTCAGCATAGATCCAAAACTCATGAGTTCATTTTAATCAGCATTGAAGGGTGCAGAAATGAATGAGGAAAGACTTGCATTTGTACTATAATAGATATAAACAGGTTAAAGATTTCATGTTAACGTTAGCTCAAATATTAAAATGGCACTTGAAATGCAATGCAAGCTTTTACAATGGTCTCAATTTTTTTCTTGATGATATTTATTTGGTAATAAAAGTGTGTTACCTCTATCTTCCTGTCTCGGTTCATCTCTTGTGCCAAAATCACTTCTCCTGTCATCTCTTCTCTCAAAGCGGTCAAATCCTTCATTGTAGCGGTCGCTATAACGATCACCACCACCCCGATAATCATCACTCCTCTTGTCGTCATAATTGTCTCTCCTAAATCCAGTGCCAAATGCACGCCGGCTGCCTAAAAAAGACAATTTGCGCCACTAAAACATATTTCCTTAAAATGAAGATCGACATCAAATGCTGGAGTAACTCAGTGGGTCAGGCATCATCTCTGGAGAAAAGGATTAGGTGACATTTTGGGTCAAGACCCCTCTTCAGACTGGGAGTCAGGTGAGGGGGAAACTCTCACCTGACTCCCAAATCAGAGCCAGCAGCCAATGACTCAGGAAAGGTGGAGCCCACAATGGTCCATTGTTGGCTGTGGGCGAGGTGATAACGACAGGATAGGAACAGTGAAACCAGCAAGACAACTAGGGTGGGGGGCGGAGAGAAAGGGAATGCAAGCGTGCTCTTTATGTGAATTTTTAAGCACTTTTACAACTATCAAAATGCACACAATCTACCTCACTTGTGCAATATTATTGGCCAATTTTTCAAAACAATTATTCACCTCTATTCTTAATTAAAGGCATAGTAAATGTAAAAACTAGTTTATTGTGGTTGCAGTAAAATAAAGCAGCCCAGAAAACACAATTGACCCAGTTGTACAGGCTCTACAACCATACTGACCAAAATGTCTAAGCAAGCTATTGTCTGTGTTTTGCTCATATCCCTCTAAATCTTTTCTACCCATTTACCTGTCCAAATGTCTTTTGAACATTGTAACACTACCAGCTCAACAGCTTCCCCAGGCTGCCCATTCCAGATGGAGACCATCCTGTATATATATTTAAAAAAAATCCCCTCAGCTCCCTTTTAAATCTTTTCCCCATCACCTTAAATTTATGCCCTCTAGTTAGACTGCCCTATCCTGGGAAAAAAGACTATCCACCTTATGTACACCCCTCATCATGTTATATACCTCTATACGGTCGCCCATCAGCCTCCGATGATACCGGGGAAAAGTGCAAGCCGATCTAGCCACTTCACAACTCAAGCCCGCCAGTCCCAGTAACAGCCTAGTGAATCTTTTCTGCCACTTTACCAACTTTATAACATCATTCCTACAGCTGGGGGATTCTATACCAGAATTGCATCATTATTTCTGATATGTGCTAAATGGATGAGCAGTTGTAGATTAGTGTGCATATGAGGTCCAATTTTATCTCTATATTCCAAATAGTTTTCTATTTGTGACAGTGTAAGCAGTATCATTCCCATCAATTCAATTGAATACCTTTTATTGAGACACAAAATCAAAGCTGATTGTTTTCTCAAAACAAATGCATTGTAACACATGCAATGGCTCACAATAGAGATGTGTGGGTGCTTTACTGTTAACCATGCAGTTATAGGTCGGCTCACCTCTATCAAAACCACGGTCCCTGAAGCTATCATCCCTGAATCTATCCCCATCCCGCCGGGGACCATCCCGGTCACGGCTTTCGTAGCGGTCCCTAGTTCCTGGAAAACCAGAAGGCACAAATATTAAAACATTTCAAGAAGCCAAACACCAAAGAATGCTTACCAATGAAATCTGAATACAATCATTGGGCCCGAGCAGTTTTATAGATGATGCATGCTATCTTAACTGAATGGCACAAAATGCAAGAGAAAGCTGGAAGCACCATACACATAGTTAGTGAGTAGAAGTAATCTCTACTCTGCCTCCAATGTTATGATAGTGGCATTGAAGCGATGCCACGATGTGATAGTGGCCTTTAAGAGACTTTAAGAGGATAAGCACATGGATATGCAGGGAATGGAGGATTTGAATTCTGTGCAGGCAGATAAGAGTTGGCCTTGGCATCATGACATTGTGGGCTGAAGGGCCTATTCCTGTGCTGTTCTATATTATGTTCTATGTTAGTGACAACAGAGAGAGAAAAGAAGTCAAGTACTCTGGGCTGTCCCAGTCATGAGGGGCACCATAGTTTTGTAAGTACGGTATAACCAAACAATAAAAAATGCAATAAACAAATAGGGTTAGTGGATTTAAAAGGAACAACTAATCTGGCTGTGTGAAGCATGTACATTGCCTACACTTTTCAAAATATTGTCAACCTTTTTTTTTAGAAATATTTACTGATTTTCTTGGGGGAAGTGATTACACTAATCAATCAAGACAAGAGATGTTCCTGCCATGAAGACAGGAAGAGCTCGATTCACAAATAAATGCTCCCAGAGTGATGTACCTTTTACTCTGCGCCTGTTCTAACTTGGAGTGGACCAACAGGATTGTCAATTCCTAATGCATTGTGCACAATGGGACTATGGTTTGTTGGAATCTCACATGTGAAACCCCCTCCTTTTGTGTATTAACCAGCATCTGCAGTTCTTTGTTTCTGGAAGAGTAGAAAGAGGGACCATTCTGCATATGGATGGTTCGAAACAAAATGCTAGAAAACAGCCAGAAGAAAGGTCCCGACCCAAAACGTCACCTATCCATTTTCTTCAGAGATGCTGCCTGACCCGCTGAATTACTTCAGCATTTTGTGTCTATCTTTGGTATAAATCACTATCTGCCATTCCTTTTTACTGCAAATGGATTCAATCCCAACAAAACAACAGATGAAAGGGTAGCTTATTGAAATGTTGCATTAGCTCGTGATGTTGATGATCGGATGGACTCACTGTCCCCAAACGAATCCTCCATCCTTCTTGTCGGAACATCATCGTTAGTATTACTTGTTGGCCGAGCCCTCCAGTCAGTCTCCATCTCAGCATCCCGAACTCTGTCCCGATCGCCTCCCCTGCCCGACTCCCTTTCTGAATTGAGAGCAGAGACGGGAAACATCAAGCCACCTCAGGAAGACCTTTACCAACATTTCAATATTCACTGATTCAATGAGCCGTGAAGTACAAACATTTCTAGGTCAGTCTTTAGTTCACTGGCCAAGGTCAAAGGAAAAGTACATTATCCAGGCTAGTTACCAAGCTCAATTAAGAGATTGCTCAAAGCTGGGTTTCATACTTCCAAACAATTTTAGTTCAAAAGAATATGCAATAGAAAATGTGATCTGCTCTGTGGAAATACTGGATAAAAAATCAATGGCAAGTAATTTAAGATAGTTATTTTGGAATAATTAAAGTTACTTTAAAATCTAAACAAAAATCATGAAGCATACATCAAAGGCAGCAACAACAAAAAAAACTACATAACCAACCTGAAGGCTGGTTAAATCCAGTTTTTAAATTGAACTACAAATTGTACGATTAATCTCTTGTAGGTACTTGCAACTTTTATACAACTCAGCACATATTTCCCCACAGAACATTGGAGCAGGTAGCAAGCCATTACAATACAAAAACACCACACCTTTTTCCTGAGCTTGATCGGCAATATCCACCCTGACTCTTCGGTTCTGCAACATCTAAAGCAAGAATGAAAAGTAGTACAAAATGTATGACAAGAGCTACTACAAGGCATCACAGCGAGTATCCCCCACTCCAGGGGCACAAATCGCTATCAAAACATTGGGGGGGGGGGGGGGGGGGGAAGAGACACTTTCTTGGTGCCCACCCGCACATGCACACACACGAGGCTTCGCCCGTGGGCCCTGTGGACGATAACATTGGGAGCTGACCTGGTTGGTGACCGACTCCGAACTCCAGCAACAGCAGCTTTGTCCGCCCCGAATCGTGTGGCTTCAATCGGCCCGTTTGCGGGGCCTTTCATCGCCCCGCGCGGCTTAAAACCGGCAGTGGGATCTTCCATCGCCCGGCGGGGGCTTCAACATCGGAAGCCTCGATGCAGTAATTTGACCGCGGGACGATGGAAGACCCTGTGGCCGATTTTAAGCCGCGCCGGGCGTTGAAAGGCCCAGCGAACGGGCTGATTCAAGCTCCGCTCTATCATCTTTGCTCCACCAGGATGTCTCCCTCCTCCAATCACCGCGCTCTATCCTCAGTCCCACCTCCTACTTCCGCCTCTGACCGACGCCTCCCTCCTCCAATCGGCGCGCTGAACCATCATGTCCCGCACCCTCCCTCCCCCCCCCCCCCCACCACCCCCACTGCCTGCTGACCGCCGTCTCTCTCGTCCAATCGGCACCCTCGATCAAGAAACTTGGAGGATAATGCATTTAATATTATCAGGATTCTTTAGAGAAAATGATTCTTAAAACAGCTTGGTATTGTAACAAAAATGACACATTAAAGTGTTGAACACATTTACTCTACCTCCTCATTGAGACTCAAAGCATTCATCAGCGATTCCACATCATCAAACTCGGCATAACCAAATCCCTTCAATCTGTCCTGGTTGGTGGACTCCCTCGGCAAACGCACAGCGCTGATCTTTAGAAAGCCCAAAACATCAGAAAATTAGACATCCATCTTACTTCACAACACAAAGCTGCAGATCTCATGAGATGGAATACTCTTCATTGAATGAATCGATCAAACTATATGCCTCCATAGATGCTGCCTCACCCGCTGAGTTTCTCCAGCATTTTTGTCTACAAACTATATGCCCTTGTCCTTTCCACTGGAAAGTGTGCTCTCTCCAAGGATTGGGACAAAGGCCAATAACTCCCCTTCATACTAAGAAAGTACAAAGACACAAGGTACAGACACTAGACACAAGCACCATCCCAAATTTCTGCTTGTCTGCCCTGCTGCCACCCTGTGCCTTTGAGTGCCTCCTGTTGCAAAGAAGCACAACACATCCTGTGGATCAATATTCTGTTTTTTTTCTTGTCAGATTCACATTTTTCACCCTTGCACGCCTTTGTTTTCTCCTCCCCTTCTCTTACTCTAACCTCGTTTACTATTAACCTGTCATCAGAACTGGGAAACGGTATGGGCCCAAAACACTTTCTTTCTGGTAATGCAAGCTGACTCCAGTTATTCTAAGTGTTTAAAAATAAAATCACATTGCTAGAAATCTTGAAGGATCTTTTCATCTGTTCCATACAATCTCAGAATAGAAAGACAAAATGACAATTATCGTGCAGATTAATAGTAAAAAAAACAGGGGGTGAGGGGGAGGTCGTCTATCAAATGTCCTGCACTGCAATGAGGCCAGAGAGCAGTAACCCTCGGTTTATGAGTGTTGTCTTCAGTATTCAGTAAATGCCACATTGCCCTCATTTAACTTACATTCATCCCATGAAAGAACTTGCGGATAGACTCCTCGGATACTTCATAAGGCAAATTGCCTAGAAAAGCTGTGTACGGTGGCTGCTTAGGAATACGGTTCATATCAACATCTGGTGCTCGAGCTGCTCGAGGTGCAGTTGGCAGTAATGCCCGGTTAATGGCAGGCTTGTAAGCATCGTCATCAATACCAGGCCAGGCAGTGGAAACTAGTAAAATGAACAATGGAAACATTGATTAAAAATAAGAGGTTCCTCCAAAAGTACTTTAAAAAATGTTTAAAAGGACTGCAGGTGGAATATTTCTGATTATCAAACTTTTCTCAGGATCAAAATGCACAGAAAACATAACACCATAGGTTCAGATGGAGGACATGGACTGGGGAAGGTGTAAGCAGTGGCAGTCACAATTAAGAGCAATATTATAACCACCACAGAAACTTGGGGAACAATGTAGATTAAAGATCAAGAGCAATTATTTATGTATTTATTTATTTCCGCTTTCCGGGCTAACGATACAATTGAAATACTTTCAAGAAGTCATGTTTTAAAAAAAAATTATTTCAACTACTTTCCTTGATCAATTTTGAAAGAATATAGCCAGTGATTTGCTCATTGGATATTTCCTCATGTTAATAGATAAGATGTTCCGGTCTTTCTGGGCTGAATATTAATTTTCATTAGCTGCTTGCCTGCCTGATCAGTTCTCATCTTTACGCTCTCCAGTCTTTTATTTTAACAGATTAGTCTGCACTTATCACTTTTTGATTATTAACGACAAGGCCAACCAGATGAAGGATCAACTTTCCAGGCTGAGGTGATCAAAGAATGAAGGCTGAACATTTCCCGCAGTCACATTCTTAAGGGCCTGTCCCACTTCCACAACCTAATTCACGACCTCTGCCGAGTTTGCCCTCGCAGCGTGGTCGTCACGAGGAGGTCGTAGGTACTCGTGGCATCAAGTAGGTCGCGGCGTTTTTTTCTAGCCTGATGAAAAATGTCCACGAGTAAAAAAGGTTGTGAATTAGGTTGTGAAAGTGGGACAGGCCCTTAACACTTTGCCAACATCTGCTCTGATCACACCGTGAAAATGTATACATTACAAATCATAATTCTTTAAAACGCTCTCTTTTTTTATATTGGAGAACAGATGGTGAAGCAAGATGCTGTTTTGACAATTCCACCTATCTTAGAAGACTACATTGCATCTCTTGAATGGTCGTGGTTCTTAACCATTAAATTGTAATTTGCCAAAGCATTTTATGAAAGTTAAAACAAATTCTATCTACAATCCTTATTGGTTTAGATTGCAGAGTTTAACAGACTCTAGCTGCTTCTACAGCTGGGACTGTTATTTGCTTGCAGCCTGAAGCCACCGTGGTTTGCTCTACCACCCACAAATTCAGTTGCCAAGCGATCCAGTGCATTCAGAAAGTATTCAGACCCCCTCACGTTTTTCCATATTTTGTTATGTTACAACCTTATTTTAAAATGGATGAAATTCTTTTATTTTTAAATCATCAATCCACACACAATAACACCGAATGAAGAAGTGAAAACAGGCGTTTAGAAATTTTTGCAAGGTAATTAAAAATAAATAATTGACACTCAAAATTGAGCTTAGGTTCATCCTGTTTCCATTGATTATCCATGCGATGTTTCTACAACTTGATTGGAGTCCACCAGTGGTAAATTAAATTGATTGAACATGATTTGGAAAGGCACACAACTGTCTATATAAGGCCCCACAGTTGACAGTGCATGTCAGAGCAAAAACCAAGCCATGAAGACAAAGGAATTGTTCGTAGACCTCCGAGACAAGATTGTGTCGAGACACAGATCTGGGGAAGGGTATAAAACAGTTTCTGCAGCATTGCAGGTCCCGAAGAGCACAGTGGTCTCCGTCACTCTTAAATGGAAGAACTTTGGAACCACCAGGACTCTTCATAGAGCTGGCTGCTTGGCCAAACTGAGCAATCGGGGGAGAAGCGCCTTGGTCAGGGAGGTGACCAAGAACCCGATGGTCACTCTGACAGAGCTCCAAAGTTCCTCTGTGGAGAACCTTCCAGAAGGACAACTATATCTGCAGCATTCCATCAATCAGGCCTTTATGATAGAGTGGCCAGATGGAAGCCACTCCTCAGTAAAAGGCACATGACAACCCGCTTGGAGTTTGCCAAAAGGTACCTAACAGACTCTCAGACCATGAGAAACAAGATTCTCTGGTCTGATGAAACCAAGATTGAACTCTTTGACCTGAATTCCAAGCGTCACATCTGGAGGAAACCAGGCACCGCTCATCACCTGGCCAATACCATAACTACGGTGAAGCATGGTGGTGACAGCATCATGCTGTGGGGATGTTTTTCAGCGGCAAGAACTGGGAGACTAGTCAGGATCGAGGGAAAGATGAACGGAGCAATGTACAGAGAGATCCTCGATAAGAACTTGCTCCAGAGCGTTCTGGACATCAGACTGGGGCAGAGGTTCACCTTCCAACAGGACAACAACCCTAAGCACACAGCCAAGGCAATGCAGAAGTGGCTTTGTGACAAGTCTGCGAATGTCCTTGAGTGGCCCAGCCAGAGCCAGGACTTGAACCCGATCTAACATCTCTGGAGGGAGGGGCCTGAAAATAGCTGTGCATCGACGCACCCCATCCAACTTGACAGAGCTTGAGAGGATCTGCAGAGAAGAATGGGAGAAATTACCCAAATACAGGTGTGCCGAGCTTGTAGAGTCATACACAAGACTTGAGGCTGTAATCGCTGCCAAAGGTGCCTCAACAAAGTATTGAGTAAAGGGTCTGAATACTTATGTAAATGTGATATTTCAGTAATTTCTTTTAAATTACTTTGCAAACATTTTTATGATGGGGTATTGTGTGTAGAATGATGCAAAAAAAAAGAATTTAATCAATTTTAGAATAAGGCTGGAATGTGGATATAGCGAAGGGGTGGGAATACTTTCTGAAAGCACTGCACGTGCATATGCACTGCCACCATCCTTTGAAACAAAGGAAATTCAAAGGATATGGGCACTTCAACAGGGCGTGATTATTGCTCTCCAGGTGAACGAGTCCACGCAACTTTTGAAAGCACCATTTTTCAAATTGCTTCAGACTAATGCCAAGCAAGGGAATTATCTGAACCCAATTATGTTCAAATATGTTTCAATTATCAACGTGCACAACCACAAGCAAATCAGATTAGAAAATGTCTCTAGTTTCAACACTTCCAAAAATAAAATAGTAGATACATCCAGGTCTCTCTAGTGCTAAAGAATGCATAAACCTGGTTAATGCACAAACTACATCAGTAGATTCTCCATGCTGTCTTTGCCAACCAGAAGTGGGGAGTCTGCTCAGTATTTGTGGGCAAACTGACATTAGGTTACTATGCAAGGAAAGCATAGACAATGTGCCCATGACTTCTCACGGAGGAAGAAGTTGCAGAAACAAAATAATTGGTGCCATTTATTTCACCTTCTCTAACTCTTTGGTGGGATGATGTTCACCACACCTTCCATGCACGTGCACAAAAGACTTGCTGACCTTTCTTTTTGCTTTGGAGTTGCTACGCGAGTATCAGCTTGCTTTGCTGATACTCAATTTAGCAATATGAAACAATGGTCATTTGTGACAAAGTGCAGCATAGACTCCTGAATTGTTTCATCACAGTGCTCCGACAGCAGCCAATTTGCATGGTTTTCCTGCAACAAACTTGCAATAAGCAATTGGCAATTTGCAAATTGTTATTCCTTTATTCACAAATTAATTAGATATTTAAACGGGCAAAATGGTAGCTTATTCCATTCACCAGACAGATTCCTGCAACAGGGAAACAACCGTCTTACTGGAGCATTATGCAGACTCGTCCGATGCTCTGGAGTTACGTACAATGAGGGGTGATTTCCTCAAAATGTGCCAAATTCTTCTGCAGCTTGGCTGGGCAAGTGCAGGAGTGATGCTTCCCCTAGCTGCATAGTCCATTAAGGACAGAGATGAGAATAAATTTCTTCACCCCAGAAGATGGTGAAACGTTGAAATTCTCTACCCAAGAGGTCCGTGGAGACTCAGCTGCTGCATATATTCAAAGCAAAAGCAATAGATATTTGGACACAATGGAAATTTAAGGATATGTGGTTGGTGTAGGAACGTGATGCTGAGGTAAATGATGTGGAATTAACTTCCTAAATGCCAGAGGAGACATGAGGGGCTAAGGAACCGACACCTGCTTCTAAGACGTATATTCCAGCTCAGAGAAGCACCTAAAGGTTTCTCAAACAATCACAACCTATTACATGCTATACTTCTGTCAGTTGGCTGAGCTCCATTTTACAGCCTCCAAATTAATCCAACGACAGAACACGCAAAACCCACGTGCACATCACTGACTGCACAACTCTTGACCAGCTCTGGCAGTCATCTGGAATAATGGACCTGCCATTTATGGGGTGAATTGAATACATTTTATTAGCCAAGAATGTATACATACAAGGAATTTGCCTGGGTGCTTTGCTCCCCTCTGTCAAGGTATTTGACAGAACAGCAGAGTTAATTAACAATGAACCAGACTGATGGAATATGCATTAACGTCTGGGAGTTCTCGGACCATCTGCCCGTGTTTACCGCTCAGACAGTTTTTCCTGGATTGCCTGCAAACCCAGTAAACACCAAAATCAGTTTACGAAATGGGACCCTTGTTGCAATTGCTCCAGTTAGGTGCCACCTAATTAGAAAGAAATTGCAGATATGAACGTGCAAAATGGATGAAACATAGTAACTTGCCACTTGCATGTAAGCTAATGAAGTGTACAAAGGCTTTACATCATACCAAGTAGTGTTTGGAGTGAAACAAGGTCCCCAGTTCAATTAGTTTTTTTTAAGGGGAGGAACCAAGGAGCTTAATTTGGAGTGTAATTCATGGCAGGTGAACTTAGACCGATGGAAGGGGACTCTTCGAGGTCCATGGGAACCACATGTGAATAAAGTGCAGCCGGCTGCTGCTACTGGTTAAGCATGTCAGAGTTGGAGATGCAGACGGAATCACCGTGGAGCATCCCAAATGCTGAGATGTAGATAGTTAATCCTTCCACCGCTTCCTCTGTAACACAGTCATCAATGCAAGTGGTGGGGGAGCGCTGTTAATAAGTGATAAAATGAGTAGAGATGTGAGAGACAATCTAGGCTCAGGAGTCCATTTTGAAGGTTAGAAACAACAAATTAGCAGTGCATAGATTCGCAAACAGTAGCCAATTGAAAGAAAAAGTACAAAAGAAATAGGAAATAATTATGGAAGACTTTAATCTTCCTGCTGATTAGGTTAATTAATTTGGAAACTGTAACTATGAGAATTCAGAATGCATGCAAGATTGTTTCCTAGATCAATATGTTACAGAACCAACTGGGGAAACAGGCTCTCCTGAATCTGGCAAAGCATAATGATGCAGGTTAAATGAATCTCAGGATTACAAGATCACCCAAGAAAGTAGTAATCACAATATGATGGATGTTGTATTCCATACCGGGGTGGGGGAAAGAGACTTGGGCAAGAAGCAACTGAGGTTAACTTATGAAAGGAATTAGAGAGTTATTAGGATGGGGTTGGCTAAATAGAGGCATGCAGTGGCAGACATTGTGAGGTCACTCCTGACAGCCAGCAAAAAAATATCCCAGTAAAAAGGCAAGCTTCCAAGGTAGCAATGCAGCAACCATGGCTAACCAAGGAAGTGACAGGGCATCAAAATAAAAGAGATAAAACAAAAAGGTAACGGTAGACGTTAAGACTGAATTCTGGATCCAGCAAAGGAAGACCAAAAAAGGAAAATAAATTGAGGACAAACGAGTAAAGATTATTTTTTTAAAAAAAGACAATATGTTTTCAGTACATAAAGGAAGACAGAAATGTACATAAACATTTCTCTCCTCAGAGAACGGGTGGGGAAAGAGTTTCCTGGAACAAACAATCGAGGAGTTTTTTTGGATACTTTGCACCAATTTTAAAATGGTAGGGGATACTATGAACTTCCGGGGTGGAAGATTGCAACCTTCATGTGGTCTGCCCCGTTTCGACGAATGCGAACCTGGCGTGCACAATCAAATAAGATCAAATAGAACAAGTCGTCCTACAACTTTAGGCTGTGCACGCCATAAGCAAGAAGAAGCTATGAACTTCCCATTAATACTAAATAAAGCTGGAGGAATTAAATACCATCATTAGAGACTAGGTGCCAGGCAAACTAATGGGCTAAATGCTGATGTCTTCTGGCCCGGATAGCTGGCATCCTCAGATCCTAAAAGAAGCGGCTTCTGAGATAGCGGAAGCATTGGTAAAAATGTTGCAAAAAACCTTAGGCGCCAGAGGATGGAAAAAAAATGATAATGTGACATTGTTCAAAAAAACCAAGACAAAAACGTAGGCCGATTGGCCTTGCATCTTGGAAAAATATTTAAATCAATTATCAATTAAATGTAAAACAATTGAATGATCATAAACTAATCAGACAAAGTCAGCACAGCTCCATGAATGGGAAACAGAGTCCGACTAATTTATCAGATTTTTTTTTCCCAGGGAGTCGACAAGAGTAGACAGATGCTTTGTGTTTGGATATTTGACAAGGTATCGTGTGAAATGTTACATCACCAGAGCCTATGGAGGCAGAAGTTAAACAGAGGATTGACTAATGAGCAAGCAGCAGCACGTTGTGTTAAGGTGGTCATTTTTAGATTGGCAACCTGTGAGCAGTGGGGACTGTTTACAATATGTATTCATGCATCCTACCATCAAGCCAATTCCATATCCAATTAGCTGCCACTCCCTGGATCCCATGTGACCCATCCAACATCCCAGAATAGTCTACCATGAAGAACCTTAAAGGTTTTGTTAAAAGTCGATATAGACTATGTCTACTGCCCTACCCTCGTTGACCTTCTTGGTTGCTTCAAAAAACTCAAATTCGTGAGACAAAGGTTTTCGTGAACAGTTTCGAGCGAGCAATTCATTGATGGAAGCATTGTATATTAAAGGCTACAAACACAAAGGGTGTCAGGGGTTATAGGGCGATGGCATAAGAATGGTTTTGAAGGGAAAGATAGATCAGACTGAATGGCGGAGTAGACATGATGGGCCGAGTGGCCTAATTCTATTCCTAGAATTTATGCAATTAATCTGTTAATCGCCAACATATCATCTTACCTTCATTATCCATGTCATCGGTCTCATCTGCCCAGCTGACTGGCTTCGAGGGAATGTAGACTGGGGTATTCCCTCCGCCATCCTCTGCCAGAAAGTCGGTCAGGGTCAAAGTCTTTCCCTTTTTCTGCTTCTTCTTCCCTAGAAACAGGAGACAGAATTACAAAACAAAAATTGAAAACTCACTTGCAACATTAATATGCGGCATCAAGGAAACATTATTTTCCCGCTCGGATACCTGGGTTGACATTTTGATTGCCTCCTCCACTCCCAAAAAACACAACTGGATGTACACACGTTCCCTGGAGCAGGTTTACACAGAAATTCTCAATCCTTAAGAACTGCTCCTTGGATAACTGACCAAACTGACATTACCTTGAAAATAACATTTCTCTGCCAATGAGGTTTCAGGCAGGTTTTTTTCGTTACAGAGCTCCTGAACTGCAAATTTCTACAATGATAACGGGTGAACCAGCAAAGGTGGCAGAACAAGAGACAGAAAATGTAAACAGTCTCCATTAGAAAAGGCAACCATGAAAAATAACCAAAAGGCAGTTCAGAACATAAGAATCAATTCCGCACCTGCTCCCCATTTCACAGGAGGAGCAGCGGGGGAGCTCATATAGGCCAGTTTAAAGCAGGATTCTAAAGATGAAGAGACTTCAGTATAAAGCCATCATGAAACTAAAAGACCCAAGTCAGGAAGATCCAACAATGAAAACTTGGCATGGCACATACCGAGTCTACAGAGCACACGTGTACAGCTTGATGCTTTGCTGCACTACCACATTGGAGAATATACAGATGAATTGTAGATACATTATGTCAATTTAACTCCTTCATGCATCAGCAGACCCACTGTAACTTGCTCCAGTGATCTGTTTTGGGTACTTGGTCTTCTGATATGTAGGATCTTAAACTGCCATCATATGCTCTTCCAAAATCACAATGCCTTGTGCTAGTTTGGTCACTTCCTCCCCAATTTAGGAACGGCCAACTTAAGCCAGCCCATACACATGAACAAGCGTTTGGGACACGGCGGGGTGGATTTGACAGCTGCTGTGGGGCTGCAAGCACCTTCTGCTGCGTGGGAACATGGTTCGCAGACGCATTTCTGACTCATGAACTATTCGGGTTGTGAACAGTTCACAGTTCACAGAACCCTGCCGTAACCTAGGATGGACATGTAAACTCTCTGGTAGGAAAACAGAATCTCAAATATCAGAGTTAGGAGGGGGTCAAACGACAATGTATAGGCAAGCATGGGTAAACTGAAAGAGAACCAAACTTTAATAGAGATTAAGAATGAGAATTTCAGTCATCAAGACTTATCCAGCTTACATGCAAACTTCACATTAAATGAAAGACGACAGTGTACCATAATGAAATAGTGTTCAGGAAATAGATTCAGGATTGAATAAGTATTCCATTTAAAAATAAAGGGCAGGAATTGAAGAATGAACAATCCTGGTCCAAAGCAGTTCTGCTGCTGCAAAAAAAGCTCAAAGTACAAGTAGTTTGCAACTGAGGAAGTCAAACTAAAGATGAAAAAAATTCTTAAGACGACAGGCGCTCACTTCAATTATTCTAAATTATTACATTTTATGCTTATAATCAAATGACTATGCATATATGCTTTAATTATGTCACAACCAATGCTACCTTTTCAAACAAGTTTATTAAACTGGCTGTATCACAAGACAACAAATAATTGCAGTTCCAAATCGAGCAACAGACGCGCAAGATCACTCTTTCGTGAAAGATGGTAGCTTGGGTAGGCCTAAACCACCAATTTATCTGCAGTTATAAAACCTTGCCACTCATTATGGTCAACTGCTCACAGTAATAATAATAATAATAATATTTTAATGTCATTACACATAAGTGCAACGAGATTTGGTTTGCAACTTCGAGATTTTGGTTTGCAACCCCCGAGAACAAGGTTTGTAAAAACGAACATTTGACCAGTAACATCAACACAGACTAAAGTGCGAGGCCGGGGGAGACAGTCCATGGGGGTGGGGGTACTCAGCAGGGCCGGTTCAGAGCCGCTATAGCTCTGGGAATGAAGCTGTTCCTGAGTCTGGTAGTGCGGGCGTAGAAGGCCTTGTAACGTCTGCCGGAAGGGAGTAGTTCGAACAGTCCATTACAAGGGTGAGAGGAGTCTTTACGTATGCTGACGGCCTTCCTAAGGCACCATGTGCAGTAGGTGCCCTCTAAGGCTGGTAGCGTGTCCCAATAATCTGTTGCGCTCTGTGGACAACGCGCTGAAGAGCTCTCTTCTCCGTGCAGCTGAGATACCACACAGAGATGCCATACGTTAGTATGCTCTCTGTGGTGCAGCGGTAGAAGGTCGTCAGCAGCTGTTGGGGCACACCAGTCCGTTTCAATGTTCTTAGGAAGTGCTGTGCCTTTTTGACCAGCGCAGCAGTGTTGGTCGACCATGTGAGGTCCACTGAGATGTGAGTGTCCAGAAACTTGAAGCTGGACACTCTCTCCACACTGGCTCCGTAGATGGAGATTGGGGCGTATTCCCCATTCTGTGACCTCCTGAAGTCGATAATCAACGCCTTAGTCTTGGAGGCGTTTAGCGACAAGTTGGTCCGTGAGCACCAGTCCGCCAGGTTCTGCACCTCCGCTCTATAGTTTGTTTCATCACCGTTGGTGATCAGCCCGATCACCGTTGTGTCGTCTGCAAACTTGACAATGGTGTTGTTGTCAAATGTAGGGACACAGTCGTGGGTGAAGAGGGAGTAGAGCATGGGGCTCAGTACACAGCCCTGTGGTGTGCCGGTGCTCAGGGTGATAGTGGAGGACAGGTGCGGCCCCAGTCTCACTGCCTGCGGTCGCTCCGTCAGAAAATTCAGGATCCAATTGCATATCAGTGAGCTGAGGCCTAGCTGGTGGAGTTTGGTGGTGAGCTTGGTGGGATGACCGTATTGAAGGCAGAGCTATATTCAATGAAGAGCATCCTCACATAGGTGCCCTGTCTTTCCAGGTGGGTCAGGACAGTGTGAAGAGCCACAGAGATGGCATCCTCTGTGGATCTATTTGCCCTGTATGCAAATTGATGAGAGTCCAATGATGCAGGGATGCTGGATTTGATGTGGGAGAGGACCAGCCTTTCAAAGCACTTCATTGGTATTGGAGTTAGGGCAACCGGGCGGTAGTCATTCAGGTTGGTGACTTTACACTTTTTCGGCACCGGCACTATGGTAGCTGTCTTCAGGCACTTGGGGACCGTTGCCAGAGATAGAGACAGGTTGAAGATCCTCGTAAATATCCTCGTAAATAAGCATTCTCTGTTACAGTAAACCAAGACTCAAGAACACAATGCAAGTTACGAGATGGCAAATATAAATCACATTGGGACTGCACAGTGCCCCATGTCTCAGTCCTTTCTGGGATCACAGCCTGCCAGATAATAAAACCTGCTGGGTCTCATTTCCTGTAAGCGGTCACTGACCCTTACGGTAACGTTTTAAAACAATTCACCACAAACTGCAAATCAACTCTTGGGGAGTTACAAATAGGAAAAGTTTGTATAGAATTTACTGCTTCAGGTTCAAACAAAAAAAGTTTGAGGTTCTCTCTCTCTCTCCCCTTTATAATTGGAGTATTATTATGCTCTTGTTCTTTCCTATTGTTTTTGGACTCCACTACGCACTGGACCACTTGGACAATAAAACACCCACGTCAGGCTGTTGTTTATAGACTACAGCTAGGCGTTTACTACCATCATCCCTTCCAAGCTGGTTACCAAGCTCACGGAACTGGGCCTCTGCGCATCCCTCTGCAATTGGATCCTCGACTTCCTCATCCACAGACCACAGTCTGTTCAAATTGGAGGAACCACTTCATCTTCAGTAACAATTAGTACGGGAGCAAGGCTGCGTGCTCAGCCCCCTGCTTTACTCGCTCTATACCCATCACTGCGTGGCCGGACATAATGCAAACTCCATCATCAAGTTAGTCTACGACACCACTGTGGTTGTACGAACCACAGATGGGGACGTGTCAGAGTATAGAAGTGAGATCGATCGACTGACCCAATGGTGCCAGCACAACCTGGCTCTCAACATCTGTAAGACCAAGGAGCTGATTGTGGACTTTGGTTAGGGAAGGATGAGGACCCACAATCCTGTTCATATCAGTGGGACGATGGTGGAGAGGGTCAATAACCTCAAATTCCTGGGCATGCATATTTCCGAAGATCTTTCCTGGACCCAGCACACCGATGCAATTATAAAGAAGGCACATCAGCGCCTCTACTTCCTGAGAAGATTACGGAGATTCGGCATGTCAAAGAGGATTCTCCTAAACTTCTACAGGTGCACGGTGGAGAGCATACTGACTAGTTGCATCACGGCCTGGTTCGGCAACTTGAACGTTCAGGAGCGAAAAAGACTACAAAAAGTTGTGATCACTGCCCAGTCCATCACCAGCTTTGACCTCCCCACCATCGAAGGGATCTATCGTAGTCGCTGCCTCAATAAGGCAGCCAAAATCATCAAGTACCCACACCATCCTGACCACACACTCATCTCACCATTGCCATCAGGAAGAAGGTACAGGAGCCTGAAAACTGTAATGTCCAGGTTCAGGAACAGCTTCTTCCCTACAGCCATCAGGCTATTAAACAATGAATAAGCTCTGAACTCTGAACTGCAAAAGACTATATTATTATTTGTTATTTGCACTATATGTCATTTATTGAACTTTTTCTTTTTTTCTCTTCTCCCGTTATGTACTATGTTTACATATTCACATATTCTGTTGTGCTGCAGCAAGTAAGAATTTCATTTCATACGACAATAAAACATTCTTGACTCTTGTTATGGGTCTCATTGCATTATTTCAAAACAGCAGGGGAATTTTCCCCATTGAGACTAGGCCACTATTTATCCCTTAATAAACATCAATAAAAGAGGGGGGGGGGGTCCATTATTGTTTAGCTGTTGCAGGATCATGCTGTCTGCAAACTAGCTGCTGCATCATGCTTATTACAACAGTGACTACACTTCAGTTAAGTATTTAATTGGCTAGAAAGGTGTATTGGAACTTCGAGATCATAAAGCTACTGTATAAATGGAAGTTTCTTTTGAAAAATGTACATTAAAACCCATATCTGGACGAGTTTACCCAATGCACAAACTTCAAAACTCTTAACTCTCTCATGTCTTCCCTTTTCTAACATTGAAGGTGCAATCCACATGCAATAAATATTACAACAATCATAATCATAAGTAGGGGCATGGTGTTGCTCTTTAGGTTCAACCCACTGACATTGCTTTCATAAAAACCCTGTTAGCCCATTAAATTTATTATTGCACATTATACATCTTCAAGCTTTCATTTCAGTGAATTGCTAATTTAAATGAAAAAGAAAATAGATCAAGCTGCAAAATTAGTAGAATGTGGCATTTTATTTAACGAGGAAACAGTATTGTAAAGCTCTGCTGAACCAGCAGACATTTATGTACATATTCATTCAACCACAGTCCACAGATATATTTGCTTTAATCTGCTTAGAACACTACAGCACAGGAACAGGCCCTTCTACATAAATCACCTAGTTTATTAATTCCGACTTGCTTTCCAATTTTTGAGTAGCCTTACAGAAAGTGCCACCCTACAGTTTTACCCTTGGAGCTCCCTATTTGCTTTGACTTTGGAAATTGCCCCGGAAGAAGCACTCATGATACAAAAGGGCACGTTACAATGGGAATTCAACGGAATCAGCATTTTTATTATTATTATAGATATTCCTAAACAGCTTTTTAGTTGGGAAATTAGCTAGGAATCAAACATCTCTCGTCAATATTTGTCTTCACATCACTCCAGATACAAAACCCACCATTTTACCAATAATATGCGGCAAAGAAATACTTCTCTAATTGTTAAAAATAACACTTTTTTGAAAGACTTGAATTCGAAAGGAACGAACAACTATCTTGCTAACAAAATGCCATTACAGAAATGATTCCCAGCACAAATGTATTGAATAACGTAACTGCTCGTAGTTTAGTCAAGGTGCCCCAGTTCAACATACAGCTCTTTGAAACAATCACAAATTAGTTCAATCCTATCAGTTAAAGAATAACTAATGCTATTTTCTCCCCCCCCCGAAGTTTATCAAGTGAAATAATTGTTATGCTGACAATGTTTGCTTAGGGTCAGAGGTCAAATATGACTGGTCACGTATGTGAGATCACACAAAAGCATTTTCTTTCATAACTCAGTTTTATCTTACAAACTCTTGTGAATTTTAAAAAGCTAGAATGTTCATCTCTTTAGCAGACATGCATTATAGTTCTGTAGGTAGGAAAATAGCAATGAATAAGATTAATCTCTTAAAATAATTTTTTGATGTATTACTTTATGTGATGCCATTTGGTAACATGTGTGACATTTTGGTTCACTTTCCAAAGAATGGCCCAATAGCTGAAAACTGCAATAAACATGTGGCATAGAATAAATGGGATCTTCCCATGCTTAAATTGAATACAGCAAAAACCACAAAAATATTGCACACTTAACAGTTGAAGGCTTAAAGACATCACAATATTTTTTGGAGGAAGTGGTGTGTAATTGTGTACAGAAAACAATGGTTAGGAATGAAAGGTTGCAACTTGTACAACAGCAAGGACTGGCATAAATGCTGCAGGATGCTCAAGCAAGATACACAAATCCAAGGTGATATCCAGATGGCAGCATCATTTCACTGATCACAATTGTTTCAATGTTGCCACAGAACAATGTTATGAATTATTCGCACATTTTATATTCATTTATTATTAGTGCACCACGACTTATGAATTTAAAGTGGAGCAGGAGGCTACTTGGCCCCTCAACCCATTTAATAAGCCCACTGCATTCTGATCTACCAATGCAATCTTTCACCCTCATGCTTATCAAGTATCAATGTACCCTTGCTTTAAAAAAAAAATTAAAAGACTGCTTCCACAGCCTTTTAGGAACAGGTCACCAGCTGCAGTAACATTCATTCTGCTGGACTGCTGGAGTAATCTTACTGTTGAGCTCATGCTCAACTTTAGCCTACATTCAAGTTTAGTACTAGGAATCTGTGGAACATATTAAAACAAGGCTCACTGTTTCTTCGATGCTAAAAAGGACAAGTTGCACAAAGTTTGGCAGAAGATTACACTTATACTTGGATTCTATTGAATTAACAACATAAAATGTTACAAAAGATAATACAGCAATCGTTTTTAAAAATATAAAACATCAACTACAAATATTTGTGGGAGTAGATATTGTACAAAGCCTCCCCAAATCTACTGTCAACGTTCTACTGCAGGGGCCTGATAAGGGATCGGTGATCATTCACTCATCTCACTGTCGTCACCCAGTGTTACATCACATATTTGTGACACGACACTGGGTAACTTCACAAAATGTCTGCTCCCTGATTTTCTCCAACAAACAGTATTTTTAAATTATGACAAACCAACTGGGTCAGCCAGTCACTGTGACCACAGAACTCAGAATGTGCCCCCCCTTTTCAAGGAAACTAAAAACAAATACTGACTGAGTGACTGCTATGTGGAGCACCAGTGTTCAGCAAACATGGCTGACCCCAAGCTCCCTTTTGCCTGCCAGTTCAATTCTCCTGCCCATTCTAAACTATCTGTGACCTCCTGCATTGTTGATATGAGGTACATAAGAAAACGCAAGCTTCGGGAACAGCACGTATGGGCACATTGCACTCAATATTGAATTTGAAAACTTCAGGTAACTTGTTCTCTATTTACATCATAACTGCCCTGTTCTGCTGTAGGTTATCCAACTACAATAATGGCTGTTATCCACTCTCTGTTCGCACCACCTGGTCTGCTTCACATTCCCTACACCTCCACATACCTCTATGTTCTCCAAGTGCCCTCATCTCATATCTTTTAAAATTTTCTCAGTTCATTTTATATCTACTTTCTCTCATTAATGCATCAGCTAAACTATTTCAAGAGTTGATCCACATGGCAATCCTGAACTCGCCCTTTCTGAAATACTTCCTTTGACCTATCATCCCTCCTTCACCCTCTGCCACTTAAAGCCAACCTGTTTTCTTTCCCAATTCTGACAAAGTATATGGAAACTGACATTTTTACATATTCTTTCCACAGATGCTATCTGACCTGCTGCTCATTACCAGAATGTGTTTTTATTTCAGATCTCCAGCATCTTTAGCTTTTACTTGAAAAGTTGAGTGCCATTTTAAACTCAAACGCTGGGAGCAAATCCCACGACTAAACTACATCGAGACAAGTTTCCCATTTTCCTGTAATCCTAGTTTCAGAATTAAATATGTATCCGTCAATTTATTCTTGCCTCAACTGGAAACCATCTTTTCTACTAGCATCGTTCCACCCAAAATTTTACGTTTTATATTCATACTGTCCTGCAGTTTGATTGAACAGGACTAATTCTCTCCACTGCAGAGGCTGAGCATTGACTCTGACAAATCCTGGGGACTCCCTCTGGACCATAATCCAACTCAGCCTCAAGCTACCTTTCCTAGCTATCACTGACCTGGGCTGCTTTGGCGATTTTATTCAAAACTGATCACCCCCGATTCATACCCAGCTCAGTTATACCTCCTCCTCAAAATCCACAGGCAAAAATCACTGTGGTAGATCAAAGGACACAAAATGCTGGAGTAACAGTGGGCCAGGCAGCATCTCTGGAGAACACAGATAGATGACGTTTTGGGTTGGGACCCTTCTTCAGCCCTGGTAGATTTATTGGTTCAGCCTATTCACTTTCTCTTGATTCCACTCTTACCCTAAAAAAAAAAAGGATGTCATCTTGGAAACCATTGGTAAGATTCCCTGTGACACCCCTCAGTCTGCTGATCTCCTATTCTCCTTCCCAGAAGACCTTCCATTGCAAATGTAAACCTTTTTAACGTTCTCTCCTTCCATCTCCCAGAGCCCCAAACGTATTGCGCATCCTTCACTTTATCTTACCGTATTTAATACTCTAGATGTCTCGTGTAGAGGAGGCCACAAGAGTAGAGTGCGTGACCACTTTTAACAACTCCATTTTGACTGCAAATAATGCAGTTTCCACCAGCAGTTGCCTTAACTCATGGTTTTAAAAAAACCCTGGATTAAAAATTGACAGCAATTTCTACCCCAGCACACCATGAAAGACTGAAATGAACATTTAAAACAGGCCGTGAGTTGAGAAGAAATGAACCTGTCCAAGTAAATAGGATGCAGTTGCAATTTAACCTACGTGTTCGTCCCTGAAACCACGGTGTGACTGTCAACAAGATGTACACGTTAACACATAACAAAGATGGTTTGAACAAGTCAGGGTTAGGTCCACTGAAGCCTTTGAAAATGTTAAAACAGAATTATGACAAGAGTAAATCCCAGTCAGAAATGTTTTAGAACACTGATAAGTTCAGATGTTGTCATGATCAAAATTTTTTTGTTGTGCTCATGGACATAGAAGCTTTCCCGTATCAAACAGATCATGGCTGTACAAACATCACGGTACAATCAAAAAGGACAACAGTTTTACTGAGAAACACAAGTATGATTCAAAATAAAAACTTGTATCTGTTTAATCAGTAATATTGAGAAATTTGCACTGAAAGTTCTTGGTCACCTGAAACTGGGCGTTTTGAATCTAAAAGCCAGAGTTGAGAGGAAAGTTGGGAGAATTGCAAAGCAGAAGGAAATAGAAGGCTTTGGACCCAAGTCTGAGGCTCAAAGACACAGGGAGCCAAGACAGGCAAGCAAGCACAGGGTTGAGGGGGGAATGATGCATGACAGGATAAGGACTGCGGTGATTTTGATGGCGTAGAGGGCAGAAAATGGACGCTGAATAAGAGAATTTGAAGAATAAAATATGGAAGTGGAAAAGGCATGGTTGAAGTTCTCAGATGAGCGTGACTGTGAAGGATGATGCTGCAGAGTTTGATGTGGATTTATTTTGTGAAAGATCAGATACATCTCAACACTTGGCTCAGGGTAAAACAGAACACAGTGACTGCAGTCTGTTTCTGCCTGAGACAGAATACGGTTGCGTTGTGTGAAATTAGTTGCTAAGGGAGTCGTTCCAAAGATGATGTCTTTGGCCTTACCAATGTTTAATGGAAGGACAATTCTTCTGGATAACGAGATCAGCCAGTAGACGGGATGAGAGAGTTGGCAGCAAGGCAAAGCTGAAGCTTATTAGCAAACATGTGACAGCAAACACCATGTCTGTCTTGTGAAAGGGCAGCATGCAGATTTTAAATTAAAAAACAAATGTAAATCTGCAGGGGGTTCTTCAGGTGCTATAGCAATAAGCCATTCAGCCGCCTTCAACTGGAGAGGTAACAGGAGAAGGCAATTGATCACTTCCAGGCCAATCCAGCATTCAATTTTAGCAGAGCCAATCTCTTATCCTGAGACCAGCGATTGCAGATGCCTTGACTCCATTTATCCATCTTGGGTTTCTTTCACCATGAACTCCAACAGGTGACAAAAACCTTTCAACTTATTATTTGAAGTTTTCCCATTGGCACAATGCCACAACAGCTTTTTGGAAGAAAGAGTTCCAGATTTCCAATTAGCTTGGCATGAAGTAATGAGCCCCAACACAACCATTAAAACAGGATAAGCTGTTACATTTTACAACCCCTTATTCTGGACCCTCTGGCCAAAGGAAAGTTTCTATCTATAGTAAAACAACCTGTAATCCAACATTTGAAAATCCTGATAGTTAGGCCCTTAACTCACTGGGGGGCTCCTGGACGCGAACCCCCCCCCCCCCCGGAAGACAACGCCGGGACCTCCTCCTACCCCAGTACCTCAGAGCACACCGAGACCCCCCTACACTGACCCCCACCCCAAGCACACCCAGTTCCCACTCTCTCTTGAAACTCACCTGGTTCTGTTTCCACTGCTGCCTTGAGACTTACCAGGTTAATTGGAAAATGTGAAACTTCTTAGAAAAGTGAATTTAAAGTGCATTGGAGTATCAATTGGGGGAAGGGGGTGGAGTGAAGGGCAGTCCGAAAACCAGTAATAGTCTGAAAGGTTGAAGTCTGAAACTCTAGTGGCCTGTCAGCACTAACTCCCAAGCTTACTGCATTAACAGAGTCTTGCTGTACCTGTCAAATCCTTTAAATCCTTCGCTCATGTGAATGGCTTTTAAGCTCCTATATTCAAGGTAATATTACATTGGATTGTATTCCGAATCCAAGTAATTCACCGGCCTTTTCAATTTTTCTGTAATTTGTGATTTCTGCAAATGGGGAAACCCCAAATATCTGTTCATTAAATTCCTGGCATGCTAGTTTACAAAGGACTGTGGATTCAGAGTCGGTAACGGCACACACGGAGCTCCACCCGCCATGTTTTTGTCCATTCGTTGGTGACTCTTTGTAACTGTTGTCCACACAATTTACAGTGCCACTTGATTACCATCAGAAAACTTAGAGATATGCAACTCTTTATTGCTTTATGCTCACAAACTAATGAAACATTGAAGCTCCAGTCAAATCCTGTGGATAGGAATACATAACTATTATCCCTACATCTGTCCATCGCCATATATCCAATTCCCTGCCCGAGTTGATGTTACCTCCAATTCCATCTACTTTATTTGCCACTTTTCTTTGAATGACTGAGAGAGGATAAGTAACATAGCGTTACCTACCACGTTAATTTTAAAAAAATGATTTGTTAGATTTAAATTCCGTTACAAAGCCCACACTAGCCTTAAACCAGTTCACATTTATCCAAATGCTGTCACCACCCATACGGGATTCTAAAAGGCCAACATCATACTGCTTAGCCTTTTTAAATAGTGGAGTCACTGCAGAAGTGGGCAAAGGCAGTCTTATTCGGCGGGATTACTGCAAGATATTGGAGGATGGTGCGATCAACCGTAACAAGGTTCATAAAGGGTACAAAAGATGAGGGTTAGATCCAAACGGTGATATTATTCGTAACATATCATTTGTGACTTTGTTCAAGACTATTTTGTGCAGTAGCAGAGGCAAAGCACAAATTAAAGAGGTTCAAAACATAGGAAAGAAAGGCAGGGATATGGGAGGTGAAAATGATCAAGCTTTTTGGAGAAGAAGTCAGCGGTAGAGTTTAAATTTACAATGACTGAATGGTCACAAGCTGTTTTATTTCAGAGGAGAGGGGTGATCTTGGCAGGTTAGAAAGGAACCGAGATGAAACCAGGAGAGCAAACCACTGCCAAAAAAAGCAAAGAAGCCAATGGAAGTTTTAAAGAAGGAACTGCAGATGATGGAAAATCGAGGGTACACAAAATGCTGGAGAAACTCAGCGGGTGCAGCAGCATCTATGGAGCGAGGGAGATAGGCAACGTTTAGGGTCGAAACCCTTAAGAAGGGTCTGAAGAAGGGTTTCGGCCCGAAACGTTGCCCATCTCCTTCGCTCCATAGATGCTGCTGCACCCGCTGAGTTTCTCCAGCATTTTGTGTACCCCTAAGCCAATGGAAGTTGTTGGGTGGTCAATAGTTTACCAGAAATGCGCAAGGAGTAGAAAGTGAACCACATGAACATAATGAGCTTGCAGAGCAAACAAGGCTCATGCTTTCATGGCTCATGCAGAGATCATCGTATTTAGACAGGCGAGGAATATCAAGGGATGCCAGAGATAACTGAATGCATCATCTCGATCGTCGAGTCACCAGTTCTTGGCAAGGGTGACGGTGGTAAGGGAAGATGTCTGTCTGCAGTTGATGATGAATGACAACCAGCTGTGTAATTCATACGAAGAATAAGCCACTTCTAACTCATCTTAACTCAATTTACCTGCCTAGTTCCAGATCTCTGTTCTCTTAAAAAGAACCTACAAGAGGTCTAATTGTCCCTGTATCAAAAGGTTTAAGGAACAGTTCTGATTTCTGGAGAAAGGCTGATTACCATCCTGAAAGGAAAAACGGCTTTAACATAATGTCCCTTTGTTCTTGGTTACCTTACCAGCAGAAACAGTTCCAAGGTATCTACTATATATGCCTCCTTTAACTTTTTAAACAGCTCAATCAGATTACTTGTTAATGCTTCTAAGCATCAAGGGACTACGAATTTATTTAAGATGTCCTTAAATTAACATTCTATTCACCAGTTGAATCCATTTTTTTGGACTTAAAGTAACATTGATTGCAACCATATCACAGGTACAATCAAAGTGGAAGAGAGTAAGGGTTCTACTGAAAGGACACAGTGCTGGAGGAACTCATCAGGTCAGGCAGTATCTCTGGAGAACATGGATAGGAGACGCATCTTCAGACTTGAAACGTTATGTATTCATGTTCTCCAGAGAAACTGCTTGACCCACTGAGTTACTCCAGCACCTTTCATCCATTTGTGTAAACCAGCATCTGCAGCTCCTTGTTTCTAAGGGTGCAACTGGGATTGTCAATTTGGAGCATAGAAAGAACCAAGCATTGTTATACTCAGTAGGCTAGGCAGCATATCCAGAGAACATGGATAGGCAACCCTTCTTCAGACTTGAAACATCATCCGTCCACATTCTCCACGGACACTTCCAGACTTGAAACGTTACGTAGTCATGTTCACCAGAGAAACTGCCCGACCCACTGAGTTACTCCAGCACTTTGTGTCCTTGTGTGCATCAACCGGCATCCGCAGCCCCTTGTTTCCAACGATTCCACTCGTCAATGTGGAGCAAGGAAACAACCAAAAATTGCTGACGTGTTACACCCAAAGGACAAAGTAATCAGCGATGACCTTGTCTATGTTTTGGGGCAATGAGAATAGAAAGAAAAAAACTAGATGTTTGGGAGAAGATTTCTATCACAGTGTAATAATACCAGCTGTACTGGTAAAATACCATTGTAATAATGAAAGCCCAGTGGAACTTTTTTGAGCTTTGAACGTGCATTTTTTTTTAAATCCCACCCCCCCCCCCGTTTCCGTTTTCGTGAAGTGCGGCGCTGTCTGATGCCAGCGAGGGCGCCTGGTTAATTGGCAAAAGTTCTGGCGCGGCGTGACAGCGTTGTAGGGCTGAATTGCTGGATCGGGAGTTTGAAGCGCTGCTGCTTCTGCTGCTGCTGGAAATGCGAAGTTTATCTCATATGGTCGTCGATTCCCCCCTACCCCCCTACCCCCCCCCCTCTTCTTCTCCTCCTCCCTCCCCCTCCAAAAGCCAGTGCGGCGACGCATGCGCGCGGGCCTGCAGGCAGGATGCATCATGCTCGGTGGGCAAGGAAGGCCGAACGGCCGCCATGAGCCCCCTCCCCTCTTTCTCTCTTCTCCTCCCCCCCCTCTTCTTCTCCCCTCCCCCTCCCTCCCTCCCCCGTCCCTCACCTCCTCCCCTCCCCCCGCCGCCGGATTTACCGCACACGCACCACACGGCCGTCCGTCCCCTCACCCCGCCCAAACCCCCCCCCACCCACCACAACTCATTGTAAACCCGCTTTTCCCTTTCATTTCCCCTCTCCCCCTCCCCCATCATATCCATCCATCCACAGCCGAAGAAACGAGCGTTTTCCACATGCCTCCCGCGGCCGGCACGCTGTTTTTTTCCTCTCCGCCTCCCGCCCCGCTCGGCGCCCGCAGCCGCTTTACCTGAAGACGCCATGTTGGAGAATGACCGATGACAGGACCCGGATATGGGCGTCACGTGACGCCGCCGCCGCTGCCCGGCGGTTGGGGACGGGGGTAAATCTCATGGTTCACGTTTTCTCTTCTCCTCGCTCCGACAAACCATTGAAACCACAAAAAAAAAGCCTCCAATTTTGTTTCAGACACAAAATGCTGGAGTATCCCAGTGTTTTATTTTCTCTTTTTCTCTCTCTCTCTCCCACCCCTCACATGTGTTGTAACTAAGCCACATAATATCACAATTGATTAACACAATGAATGAATTTTATTTTCAATTTAAATTTCAATTTTGCAGCAAAGGTTTCTCAACAGTCAGCATTTCTAGCTCCCCCCCACCATCCTTTTTGTTCATCTTTGCGTTTGACAAAGAATGAGCTGTCACTAGTCAGATTTGCATGTGCAGACCAACTTTGCCGTGGTTTAGTTCCCCTCCTACTTCTTATTTGCATGCTTGGAGGCAATACAATTTAACCCCCCCCCCCCAAAAAAAAAAGACACAGAGTGCTGGAGTAACTCAGCGGGTCAGGCAGCATCTGTGGAGAACATGGATAGGTGACGTTTCACAGAGTGCTGGAGTAACTCAGCGGGTCAGGCAGCATCTGTGGAGAACATGGATAGGTGACGTTTCACAGAGTGCTGGAGTAACTCAGCGGGTCAGGCAGCATCTGTGGAGAACATGGATAGGTGACGTTTCACAGAGTGCTGGAGTAACTCAGCGGGTCAGGCAGCATCTGTGGAGAACATGGATAGGTGACGTTTCACAGAGTGCTGGAGTAACTCAGCGGGTCAGGCAGCATCTGTGGAGAACATGGATAGGTGACGTTTCACAGAGTGCTGGAGTAACTCAGCGGGTCAGGCAGCATCTGTGGAGAACATGGATAGATGACGTTTCACAGAGTGCTGGAGTAACTCAGCGGGTCAGGCAGCATCTGTGGAGAACATGGATAGGTGACGTTTCACAGAGTGCTGGAGTAACTCAGCGGGTCAGGCAGCATCTGTGGAGAACATGGATAGGTGACGTTTCACAGAATGCTGGAGTAACTCAGCGGGTCAGGCAGCACCTGTGGGAACATGGATTGGTGAAGGTTTGGGTTGGGACCCTTTTTCAAAGTTCTGGAGTGACTCAGCGGGTCCGGCAGCATCACTGCAAAACATGGATAGGTTACTAAAAATGACACAGAGTGCTGGAGTAACTCAGTGGGTCAGGCAGCATCTCTGGTGAACATGGATCAGGTGATGTTTCAGATTAGGAACCTTTTTCAGACCCTTGTTTACAGTCTGAAGAAGGGTGTCGCTGCCGACCCAAAACGTCACCTATCCATCTTCTTCACATATGCCACCTGACCTGCTGAGTTAATCCAGCACTTTGTGCCTTTTTTTGTAAACTAACATCCACAGTTCCAGAATTAGGACTATATTCCTAGAATTTAGTATGTTCAAGAATGATTTGATTGAGGTTTTTCTTTAGACTATAAGACCAGAAAAAATAGGAACAAGTCAAGGCTACTCTTCCCTTCATACGTGCCCCGCTATTCAGTGGGATTATGGCTGATCCAACACTCCTCATGCCTGCCTCCCCCTGAACCCTTGGTTGACTTATTGGTTTGTATTACATGCTAGCCAAACAGATCAGATAATACTACACATAAAAACAATCAATTCAAACTCAGGTACGATAGGTAGAGTGAAGGGGAAGATACAGAGTGCAGAATGTAGTTTTCAGCATTGTAGCGCATCAGTTCCAGAGACAAAGTCCACAAATGTCCACAATGGGGTAGAGGTGAATGGGCCAGTACCCTCGCTTATGGACGGACCGTTCAGAAGCCTGATAACAGAGGGGAAGAAGCAGTTCCTGAGTCTGGTGGTGCGCGCTTTCAAGTTTCTGTATCTTCTGCCGGACGGGAGTGGGGAGAAGAAGGAATGACCGGGGTGGGACAGGGACAGGTCTTTGATTGTGTCGGCTGAATTAGATGGCCTACTGCTGCTCCTATTTCCTTTGTTCCCACAGTTCTATGACATCACACCCAAGTGACCTGTTTACATACAAATATACCACATTGCTTTCTGTTGTTGAAAGAATGTTTTCCTATACGCACACTGATTATAGGCTCAGGCTGCTAACTGGCATTCTCAGACACGTGGACTTTCTAAGCCACGTTTGGGTCTCTGATGTCAAGAGTTATTCCTTGGTCTGATGGATGTCTAAGTATCTAACTCAACTCGCCGTTGATTCATGGAGTCATACAGCACAGAAGCAGGCCCTTCGGCCCAACTTGCCCATGCCGACCAAGATGCCCCATCTATGCTAGACCCACCTGCCTGCTTTCGGCCATTATCACTCTCAACCTGTCCAATCCATGTACCCGTCCAAATGTTTTTTAAATGTTGTTATAGTCCCTGCCTCAACTACTTCCTTTGCCAGCTCATCGCCTCCTCTATGGCAAGCTTTGCTGCCATTTCCATCATGGTTGTCATTTTGGCAATTCAAGTCATTTGTAAGACCCTATGTACTTCCCCTATGTCACCTGTTCCTTTTTCTCCAGAGATGCTGCCTTTTACTCAGCACTTTGTGCCCTTTTTTAGTCAACCAGCAGCTGCACTTCCTTGTGCCAAGTTAGTTTAGTTCATTGTCACGTGTACCGAGGTACAGTGAAAAGCTTTTTGGTGCATGCTAACCTGTCAGTGGAAAGACAATACATGATTACAATCGAGCCATCCACGGTGTACAGATACAGGATAAAGGGAATAACGTTTGGTGCACAGATAAGTACTGCTGTTGGAGTAGAGGTTTAAAAGAGTGGAGCATTTGTAATGAGTGATTGCAGATCCACATCTGAGACCAGCACACAGAGAGTGCCCTGGCCTGGACTCCATCTTTGGAACACCCTTCTCATTGAATCTGTCAATAGGATCAGCTTCCTTTTTTTCATTGTTCGGTGCCAGCAGATTTTCAACATGGCCTTCTACTTTCTTCATGGCCTTCTCGGTAGCACATTGGTGCAGCGGGTACAGTTGCTGCCTTGGAGTCAGGACACTCTTTCAGTTTAAAAAAAAGACACAAAGTGCTGGAGTAACTCAGCGGGTTGGGCAGCATCTCTGGAGGACACGGATGGGTGATGTTTCGGGTCGAGACCCTTCTTCAGAAGCTGTTGTGGAGTCTGAGGCAGGTTTGCGATAAGCCACCGAACACTATGAGGACGGTGCAAGTTTGGAAAGACATGGGACGAGGATGTTGTGGAATCCATGTTGTGTGTGCTCAAATGGTGGCAGCTCAGTGAAGTGAGACGGAATCTCAAGCAGGCATTTGCTGGTATCTGGGAAATGGAGCAGCACCTGCCAGCGAAGGCCCAGGGTGTTAGAAGGATGAGAGGGGATCTCATTGAAACATACAAGATTGTTAAGGGTTTGGACACGCTAGAGGTAGGAAACATGGTTCCCGATGTTGGGGGAGTTCAGAACCAGGGGCCACACACAGTTTAAGAATAAGGAGTAAGCCATTTAGAACAGGGACGAGGAAACACTTTTTCTCACAGAGAGTGGTGAGTCTGTGGAATTCTCTGCCTCAGAGGGTGGTGGAGGCAGTTTCTCTGGATGCTTTCAAGAGAGAGCTAGATAGGGCTCTTAAAAATAGCGGAGTCAGGGGATATGGGGAGAAGGCAGGAATGGGGTACTGATTGGGGATGATCAGCCATGATCACATTAAATGGCGGTGGAAGCTCGAAGGGCCGAATGGCCTACTCCTGCACCTATTGTCTATTGTCTATTAATATGGCCGAGGTCTTCCACATATTTGGCAAAGGGGAAGGACATCTGCAAGGGAGATGTTAACGCTGTGGCCTCTTGTGACAGTCAGCGGTGATTGCAAACACATTGTGTTTGCCATAATTGTGGTGTCAAGGGACATTTGCCACCAGCTTGCTTGAGACCAAAGCAAGACAGTGGCAAATGTAGCAACCAAGCAGTGTGGTGTTTACTGGGAAGAGGCTTATTATGGTCACACATGCCGAGTTGCAGTGAAAAGCTTTGGTTTGCAAGCTATCCAACCAGAACAGATATACCACACAGAAATACAAGCAAGTCAAACTCAAGTACAAAGCCAGCAGCATAATCAAGGATCAGTCTCACCCCGGCCACTCCCTCTTCTCCCCTCTCCCATCGGGCAAGAGGTACAGAAGTGTGAAAACGAACGCACACACCTCCAGATTCAGGGACAGTTTCTTCCCAGCTGTTATCAGGCAACTGAACCATCCTCTCACCAACTAGAGAATGGCCCTGACCCATCAAGCTCATCGGAGACGCTCGGACTATCTTTAATCGGACGTTACTGGGGTTTACCTTGCACTAAACGTTATACCCTTTATCATGTATCTGTACTCTGTGGACGGCTCGATTCTAATCGTGTAGAGTCCTTACAAATAAACTTTCCACTGTACTTTGGTGCACGTGACAATAACCAAAACTAAACAAAACTAAACTTAATAGATCGAGCAAAGGGGAAGGTACAGAGTACAGAATATGGAGTATAGAAGGGCAAGGGGATGGGACTGGCACCCCCTCCTGCAGGTTCACCTCCATGAGTTACTCCAGCACTTTAGTGTCCTTTTTTTTGGTAAACCACCACTTGTAGTTCCTTGTGTCTGCAGAGCAGCAGATTCTGTTCATTGAAGATACCCCTGATCAAGGTTAGGGGGAAGTTGCGATTTTAAACGCTTGACATGCCACGTGCTAGTCAGCAGTTTGAGTTGGACTCAAAGGCTGACTCACCATTAACATGCACTTTGACCTGTGGCAGGACAGGGGCTCCATTATAATGACGTAATCGCTGGGTATTTTCCATCGTGAAGCCAGCTGCAGATCGTTTGCAGATAGATTGCACTTGCAAATATGGAATCGTTAGTTACAGTATGTGGTAACATTGTACTCGTTTTGACTGCATTTCTTTTAGAAGTTTCTCTCCATTGGGAAATGTGAATTTCCTTCAAGGCAACTGGAGAGAAGTTCTAATGCAGCTCTTTAGCTCCCACCAGTGGTCGAATGAGGATAAAATAAAATGGATGAGCTGTGAAAATAAGTATTGAAGAGAGATACAAGGTGCTGGAGTAACTCAGCGGATCAGGCAGCATCTGTGGAGAACATGGATAGGTGACGTTTCACAGAGTGCTGGAGTAACTCAGCGGGTCAGGCAGCATCTGTGGAGAACATGGATAGGTGGCGTTTCACAGAGTGCTGGAGTAACTCAGCGGGTCAGGCAGCATCTGTGGAGAACATGGATAGGTGACGTTTCACAGAGTGCTGGAGTAACTCAGCGGGACAGGCAGCATCTGTGGAGAACATGGATAGGTGACGTTTCACAGAGTGCTGGAGTAACTCAGCGGGTCAGGCAGCATCTGTGGAGAACATGGATAGGTGACGTTTCACAGAGTGCTGGAGTAACTCAGCGGGTCAGGCAGCATCTGTGGAGAACATGGATAGGTGACGTTTCACAGAGTGCTGGAGTAACTCAGCGGGTCAGGCAGCATCTGTGGAGAACATGGATAGGTGACGTTTCACAGAGTGCTGGAGTAACTCAGCGGGTCAGGCAGCATCTGTGGAGAACATGGATAGGTGACGTTTCACAGAGTGCTGGAGTAACTCAGCGGGTCAGGCAGCATCTGTGGAGAACATGGATAGGTGACGTTTCACAGAGTGCTGGAGTAACTCAGCGGGTCAGGCAGCATCTGTGGAGAACATGGATAGGTGACGTTTCACAGAGTGCTGGAGTAACTCAGCGGGTCAGGCAGCATCTGTGGAGAACATGGATAGGTGACGTTTCACAGAGTGCTGGAGTAACTCAGCGGGTCAGGCAGCATCTGTGGAGAACATGGATAGATGACGTTTCACAGAGTGCTGGAGTAACTCAGCGGGTCAGGTAGCATCTGTGGAGAACATGGATAGGTGACGTTTCACAGAGTGCTGGAGTAACTCAGCGGGTCAGGCAGCATATGTGGAGAACATGGATAGGTGACATTCCACAGAGTGCTGGAGTAACTCAGCGGGTCAGGCAGCATCTGTGGAGAACATGGATAGGTGACGTTCCACAGAGTGCTGGAGTAACTCAGTGGGTCAGGCAGCATCTGTGGAGAACATGGATAGCTGACGTTTCCCAGAGTGCTGGAGTAACTCAGCGGGTCAGGCAGCATCTGTGGAGAACATGGATAGGTGAGATTTCACAGAGTGCTGGAGTAACTCAGCGGGTCAGGCAGCATCTGTGGAGAACATGGATAGATGACGTTTCACAGAGTGCTGGAGTAACTCAGCGGGTCAGGCAGCATCTGTGGAGAACATGGATAGGTGACGTTTCACAGAGTGCTGGAGTAACTCAGCGGGTCAGGCAGCATCTGTGGAGAACATGGATAGGTGACATTCCACAGAGTGCTGGAGTAACTCAGCAGGTCAGGCAGCATCTGTGGAGAACATGGATAGGTGAGATTTCACAGAGTGCTGGAGTAACTCAGCGGGTCAGGCAGCATCTGTGGAGAACATGGATAGGTGACGTTTCACAGAATGCTGGAGTAACTCAGGGGGTCAGGCAGCATCTGTGGAGACCATGGATAGGTGACGTTTCACAGAATGCTGGAGTAACTCAGCGGGTCAAGTCAAGTCACTTTTATTTCTAAAGCACATTTAAAAAACAACTCTCGTTGGCCAAAGTGCTTTACATTGGTGGAGGTACTAACATTATACAACAGTGGTTCATAGATTAAATACAAACATCACTACATACATATAGCCCTCGCTCAGAGGACGTTAAGAAATGCTTGGGAGTAGAGATGAGTTTTAAGTCAAGAATTAAAGGAGTTGATGGCGGGGGCAGTTCTGATGGGGAGGGGGATGCTGTTCCACAGTCTAGGGGCTGCAACCGCAAAGGCACGGTCGGTCACCCCTGAGCTCATGCCTAGACCGCGGGATGTTCAGCAACCCCAAGTCGGCCGATCTGAGGGACCTGGAGGTGGTGTGGTGGGTTAGCAGGCGTTTGATGTAGGTGGGGGCAAGCCCGTTAAGGGCTTTGTAGACAAAGAGGAGGAGCTTGAAATTTATATGGAACCGCACAGGGGAGCCAGTGGAGAGAGGCCAGGATCGGGGTGATGTGGTCCCCTTTTCGGGTGCCCGTCAGGAGTCTCGCTGCGGCGTTTTGGACCAGTTGCAGGCGGGACAGGGAAGATTGGCTGATGCCAGTGTAGAGGAAGTTGCAGTAATCTAGGCGGGAGGAGATAAATGTGTGGATGATCTTTTCGAGGTCGTCAAACTGGAGGAATTGTTTTATTTTAGCTATCGTCCGAAGCTGAAAGAAGCTAGCTTTTACCACGGCATTGACTTGTTTGTCAAATTTCAGTGCTGAGTCAAATATCACGCCAAGGTTTTTGACGTGAGGTTTGAGTAGTGGGGTGAGGCTTCCAAGGCTGCCTGCTATCATTTTGATTGAGTCCGAGGGGCCGAGAAGGATGACCTCAGACTTACTCTCCTTTAGTTGGAGGAAGTTCTAGGCCATCCAACACTTTATATCCTCGAGACAGCGGATAAGGTTAAGCAGATTTGATTGTTTTTTGGGATTCAGGGGGAGATAGAGTTGTGTATTGTCTGCGTAGCAATGGAAGGAAAGGCCATGCCTTTGAGGGTCAGGCAGCATCTGTGGAGAACATGGATAGGTGACGTTTCACAGAGTGCTGGAGTAACTCAGCGGGTCAGGCAGCATCTGTGGAGCACATGGATAGGTGACGTTTCACAGAATGCTGGAGTAACTCAGCGGGTCAGGCAGCATCTGTGGAGAACATGGATAGGTGACGTTTCACAGAGTGCTGGAGTAACTCAGCGGGTCAGGCAGCATCTGTGGAGAACATGGATAGGTGACGTTTCACAGAGTGCTGGAGTAACTCAGCGGGTCAGGCAGCATCTGTGGAGAACATGGATAGGTGACGTTTCACAGAGTGCTGGAGTAACTCAGCGGGTCAGGCAGCATCTGTGGAGAACATGGATAGGTGACGTTTCACAGAATGCTGGAGTAACTCAGCGGGTCAGGCAGCATCTGTGGAGAACATGGATAGGTGACGTTTCACAGAGTGCTGGAGTAACTCAGCGGGTCAGGCAGCATCTGTGGAGAACATGGATAGGTGACGTTTCACAGAGTGCTGGAGTAACTCAGCGGGTCAGGCAGCATCTCTGGCGATGCTTATTCAAAGTAGGCATGCCTTGAGGAGATTTGATTAGGCCGCATTTGGAGCATTGCTGCAGTTCTGGTCGCCCCATTAAAGGAAGGGTGTGGGGGCTTTGGAGTGGGCAGAGGAAGTTCTCAATCAGCCACACATACATATAGAAACAAGACAAGACTTTTAATAGTATATAGACAGATGTGCAGCAGAGATAGGGTGGACAGTCAGAACCTTCTGCCAGGGTGGAAATGTCAAAGACTAGTGGGCATAGTTTTAAGGTGAGAGAGGCAAAGTTGAAAAGAGATGTGTGGGGCAAGTTTTGTACACAGAGTGGTGAGGGTCTAGAACTGTGGTGGAGGCAAATATGATAGTGGCGTTTAAGAGGCTTCTAGGTAAGCAAATGGATATTCAGGGAATGGAGGAATATGGATCATGTGCAGGCAGATAGGAGTTTTAGTTCAGTTGAGTTTACTGTCACGTGTACCGAGGTACAGTGAAAAGCTTTTATTGCGTGCTAACCAGTCAGCGGAAAGACAACACATGATTACAATCAAGCCGTCCACAGTGTACAGATACAGGATAAAATAAATAACATTTAGTGCAAGACAAAGTCCAGTAAAGTCCGATTAAAGATAGTACGAGGGTCACCGATGAGGTAGATGGTAGCTCAGGACTGCTCTCGAGTTGGTGGCAGAGATCGATGGTCGGTTTAGACCCGGTGTGCCTGTTCCGATGATGTATCTGCAACCAAACCAAAAAAAACTAAGCTGCTGCCTCACAGCGCCAGAGACCCAGGTTCGATCCTGACCTCAGGTGCTGTCTGTGTGGAGTTTGCACGTTCTCCCTGTGGCCGCGTGGGTTTCCTCCGGCCGCTCCGGTTTCCTCCCACATCGCAAAGACGTGTCGGTCAATTAGCTTCTGTAAATTGTCCCTGTTGTGTAAGGAGTGGGGGGGTAGCGGATGAGAACGTGGGATAGCATAGAACGAGCGTGAACGGCCGGTTGATCATAGGTCGAAGAGCTTTATCTCTGAACAAAATGGAACTGAACTTTCCACAGATGCTGGTTGACCTGCGGTGTGTTTCCAGCACTCTCTGTTTTCGCCAACGATAGACACAGAGTGCCGGAGTAACTCAGCGGGTCAGGCAGCATTTGTGGAGAACATGGATAGGTGACGTTTCACAGAGTGCTGGAGTAACTCAGCGGGTCAGGCAGCATTTGTGGAGAACATGGATAGGTGACATTTCACAGAGTGCTGGAGTAACTCATCAGGTCAGGCAGCATCTGTGGAGAACATGGATAGGTGACATTTCACAGAGTGCTGGAGTAACTCGGCGGGTCAGGCAGCATCTGTGGAGAACATGGATAGGTGAAGTTTCACAGAGTGCTGGAGTAACTCAGCGGGTCAGGCAGCATCTGTGGAGAACATGGATAGGTGACGTTTCACAGAGTGCTGGAGTAACTCAGCGGGTCAGGCAGCATCTGTGGAGAACATGGATAGGTGACGTTTCACAGAGTGCTGGAGTAACTCATCAGGTCAGGCAGCATCTGTGGAGAACATGGATAGGTGACGTTTCACAGAGTGCTGGAGTAACTCAGCGAGTCAGGCAGCATCTGTGGAGAACATGGATAGGTGACATTTCACAGAGTGCTGGAGTAACTCAGCGGGTCAGGCAGCATCTGTGGAGAACATGGATAGGTGACGTTTCACAGAGTCTGGAGTAACTCAGCGGGTCAGGCAGCATCTGTGGAGAACATGGATAGGTGACGTTTCACAGAGTGCTGGAGTAACTCAGCGGGTCAGGCAGCATCTGTGGAGAACATCGATAGGTGACGTTTCACAGAGTGCTGGCGTAACTCAGCGGGTCAGGCAGCATCTGTGGAGAACATCGATAGGTGACGTTTCACAGAGTGCCGGAGTAACTCAGCGGGTCAGGCAGCATCTGTGGAGAACATGGATAGGTGACGTTTCACAGAGTGCCGGAGTAACTCAGCGGGTCAGGCAGCATCTGTGGAGAACATGGATAGGTGACGTTTCACAGAGTGCTGGAGTAACTCAGCGGGTCAGGCAGCATCTCTGGCGATGATTATTCAAAGTAGGCATGCCTTGAGGAGATTTGATTAGGCCGCATTTGGAGCATTGCTGCAGTTCTGGTCGCCCCATTAAAGGAAGGGTGTGGGGGCTTTGGAGTGGGCAGAGGAAGTTCTCAATCAGCCACACATACATATAGAAACAAGACAAGACTTTTAATAGTATATAGACAGATGTGCAGCAGAGATAGGGTGGACAGTCAGAACCTTCTGCCAGGGTGGAAATGTCAAAAACTAGTGGGCATAGTTTTAAGGTGAGAGAGGCAAAGTTGAAAAGAGATGTGTGGGGCAAGTTTTGTACACAGAGTGGTGAGGGTCTAGAACTGTGGTGGAGGCAAATATGATAGTGGCGTTTAAGAGGCTTCTAGGTAAGCAAATGGATATTCAGGGAATGGAGGAATATGGATCATGTGCAGGCAGATAGGAGTTTTAGTTCAGTTGAGTTTACTGTCACGTGTACCGAGGTACAGTGAAAAGCTTTTATTGCGTGCTAACCAGTCAGCGGAAAGACAACACATGATTACAATCAAGCCGTCCACAGTGTACAGATACAGGATAAAATAAATAACATTTAGTGCAAGACAAAGTCCAGTAAAGTCCGATTAAAGATAGTACGAGGGTCACCGATGAGGTAGATGGTAGCTCAGGACTGCTCTCGAGTTGGTGGCAGAGATCGATGGTCGGTTTAGACCCGGTGTGCCTGTTCCGATGATGTATCTGCAACCAAACCAAAAAAAATTAAGCTGCTGCCTCACAGCGCCAGAGACCCAGGTTCGATCCTGACCTCAGGTGCTGTCTGTGTGGAGTTTGCACGTTCTCCCTGTGGCCGCGTGGGTTTCCTCCGGCCGCTCCGGTTTCCTCCCACATCGCAAAGACGTGTCGGTCAATTAGCTTCTGTAAATTGTCCCTGTTGTGTAAGGAGTGGGGGGGTAGCGGATGAGAACGTGGGATAGCATAGAACGAGCGTGAACGGCCGGTTGATCATAGGTCGAAGAGCTTTATCTCTGAACAAAATGGAACTGAACTTTCCACAGATGCTGGTTGACCTGCGGTGTGTTTCCAGCACTCTCTGTTTTCGCCAACGATAGACACAGAGTGCCGGAGTAACTCAGCGGGTCAGGCAGCATTTGTGGAGAACATGGATAGGTGACGTTTCACAGAGTGCTGGAGTAACTCAGCGGGTCAGGCAGCATTTGTGGAGAACATGGATAGGTGACGTTTCACAGAGTGCTGGAGTAACTCAGTGGGTCAGGCAGCATCTGTGGAGAACATGGATAGGTGACGTTTCACAGAGTGCTGGAGTAACTCAGCGGGTCAGGCAGCATCTGTGGAGAACATGGATAGGTGACGTTTCACAGAGCGCTGGAGTAACTCATCAGGTCAGGCAGCATCTGTGGAGAACATGGATAGGTGACGTTTCACAGAGTGCTGGAGTAACTCAGCGGGTCAGGCAGCGTCTGTGGAGAACATGGATAGGTGACGTTTCACAGAGTGCTGGAGAAACTCAGCGGGTCAGGCAGCATCTGTGGAGAACATGGATAGGTGACGTTTCACAGAGTGCTGGAGTAACTCAGCGGGTCAGGCAGCATCTGTGGAGAACATGGATAGGTGACATTTCACAGAGTGCTGGAGTAACTCAGCGGGTCAGGCAGCATCTGTGGAGAACATGGATAGGTGACGTTTCACAGAGGCTGGAGTAACTCAGCGGGTCAGGCAGCATCTGTGGAGAACATGGATAGGTGACGTTTCACAGAGTGCTGGAGTAACTCAGCGGGTCAGGCAGCATCTGTGGAGAACATCGATAGGTGACGTTTCACAGAGTGCTGGCGTAACTCAGCGGGTCAGGCAGCATCTGTGGAGAACATCGATAGGTGACGTTTCACAGAGTGCTGGCGTAACTCAGCGGGTCAGGCAGCATCTGTGGAGAACATGGATAGGTGACGTTTCACAGAGTGCTGGAGTAACTCATCAGGTCAGGCAGCATCTGTGGAGAACATGGATAGGTGACGTTTCACAGAGTGCCGGAGTAACTCAGCGGGTCAGGCAGCATCTGTGGAGAACATGGATAGGTGACGTTTCACAGAGTGCCGGAGTAACTCAGCGGGTCAGGCAGCATCTGTGGAGAACATGGATAGGTGACGTTTCACAGAGTGCTGGAGTAACTCAGCGGGTCAGGCAGCATCTGTGGAGAACATGGATAGGTGACGTTTCACAGAGTGCTGGAGTAACTCAGCGGGTCAGGCAGCATCTGTGGAGAAAATGGATAGGTGACGTTTCACAGAGTGCTGGAGTAACTCAGCGGGTCAGGCAGCATCTGTGGAGAACATGGATAGGTGACGTTTCACAGAGTGCTGGAGTAACTCAGCGGGTTAGGCAGCGTCTGTGGAGCAAAAGGAATGGGCGAATTTCGAGTCGGAACACATCTTCCTTTGTGTCAACCACCCATCCCTTTTCTCTAGAGATGCTGCCTGCCCCACTAAGATACTCCAGCATTTGTGTCGTCAGTATAAACCAGCAGATAAACCATACATTTTCTCTGTTTGCAAGTCAGATGTCCAGCATCTGTAGTATTTTGATGACCTAGGTTCTGTGCCTCTCTATGTTTAGTTTAGTTTAGTTTATTGTGACCGAGATGCAGTGAAACAGTTTTGTTATGTGCTAACCAGTCTGCAGAAAGACTGTACATGATTACAATGATGTCGTCCACAGGGAATAACGTTTAGTGCAAGGTAAAGTCCCATTGAAGATAGTCCGAGGGTCTCCAGTGAGGTAGATGGGAGGTCAGGACTGTTCTCTAGTTCTTGGTAGGATGGTTCAGTTGCCCGATAACAGCTGGGAAGAAACTGTCCCTGAATCTGGAGGTGTGCGTTTTCACACTCCTGTACCCCTTGCCTGAGGGGAGAAGAGGGAGTGACCGGGGGTGAGACTGGTCCTTGATGATGCTGCTGGCCTTGCCGAGGCAGTGTGAAGTGTAGATGGAGTCAACGGAAGGGAGGTTGGTTTGCGCGATGGTCTGGGCAATTCCTTCAATTTCTTACGGTCTTAAGTCAGCATCGATTCGATCGCCGTGCAGTTTTCTCTCCATTCTAACTGAGGAGGCAACTCCTGCAGCCAGAGAGCATTGCGTTTCTCCTTTTAAACTGGTCAATAGCGCAATTTAAACAGCAGGGAGCAGCATTTGTTACTAATACAATGGAAAGAAACTCAGAACTTCAGAACTTCAGATTGCAGGTAGACAAAAGTGCAGGAGAAACTCAGCGGGTGCAGCAGCATCTATGGAGCGAAGGAAATTTGCAACGTTTCGGGCCGAAACCCTTCCTCAGTCTGAAGAAGGGTCTCGACCCGAAACGTTGCCTATTTCCTTCGCTCCATAGATGCTGCCGCACCCGCTGAGTTTCTCCTGCACTTTTGTCCACCTTCGATTTTCCAGCATCTGCAGTTCCTTCTTAAACACTGCAGATGGCAGTACAGGATGGCTTATTGCTCTTTGCATCACCTCCCTGGGTTCATTGACTGCCAACACTCAAATTAGCCTGCGACTTACTGCATGTGTATGAAACATTAATGCATTCAGCTTAACTTCCTTTCTTTGCTTACACATCCCCTCTCTCTCCCTTACCATCCCCTCTCTCTCTTCATCCCCTCCCCCATCCCAGTCCTCCAACCAGTCGGACTGGCCCCCTGACTACATATTTTATCTCTGTTTAAGAAGGAACTGCAGATGCTGGAGAAACTCAGCGGGTGCGGCAGCATCTATGGAGCGAAGGAAATAGGCAACGTTTCGGGCCAAAACCCTTTCGGGTTTCGGCCCGAAACGTTGCCTATTTCCTTTCGGGTTTCGGGCCGAAACGTTGCCTATTTCCTTTCGGGTTTCGGGCCGAAACGTCACCTATTTCCTTCGCTCCATAGATGCTGCTGCACCCGCTGAGTTTCTCCAGCACTTTTGTCTACATTTCATCTCTGTTTGCTTTGTTGTCACCTTCACCTCACTATCAATGATCTATTCAACAGGTTCCTTGATCCACATCTCTTTTGATGTCTCCTTTTCACACCTTACTCTTCCTTAACTCAGTGTCTCCCCCTCCCCTGACTCTCAGTCTGAAGAAGGGTCTCGACCCAAAACGTCACCCATTCCTTCTCTCCAGAGATGCTGCCTGTCCCGCTGAGTTACTCCAGCATTTTTTGTCTAGCCGGTATATAGGTCCTGGCGGTTCTTTTTAATTGATGACGTGGTGGTATTAGATGGTTAGGTGTTCTTAAATAATTAAACCATTGACAGCTGGTAATCGCTGCTATGCCAGGTAAAGCAATCATTCAAAACTGCCAGCGCCCGAGACAGCACAGCAGATGCCTGGCTCTGCATTGAATTGGGTGTGCCCGATGCAGACAGTAACAATTTGTGGGCAGGAACTGCAGATGCTGCTTTACAAAAAAAAACACAAAATGCTGGAGTAACTCCAAAGACGTGCGGGTTTGTAGGTTAATTGACTTGATAACCATGCAAAATTGTCCCTAGTGTGTGTAGGGTAGTGTTACAGCCCTGTCCCACGGTACGAGTTCATTCTAAGAGCTCTCCCGAGTTTTAAAAAAAATCAAACTCGTGGTAAGCACAGAGAATGAACGTAGCGGGTACGTCGGAGCTCGGGGACGACTCTTAGTGGCTCGTAACGCTAACGGCAGGTACTCGGGAAGACTCTCTAACGGCAGGTAAGCACGGGAAGACTCGTGAAGATTTTGTAAAACATGTTGTAAAATGTCCACGAGAGCCCCGAGTACCGACGCGTGGCCATTACCGTAAATCTACGAGTTCGATTCAGGGCAAACTGGGGAGAGCTCTTGGAATGGACTCGTACCGTGGGACAGGGCCATTAATGTGCTGGGATCGCTGGTGGGTGCGGACTTGGTGGGCCGAAGGGCCTGCTCCCACGCTGTATCTCTGAACTAAACTAAACTCTGCAGAATGGGAGGGGGAGTTAAAGTGTTTGGCAACTGGGAGATCAGGTTGGTTCAGGCGGGCTGAGCGAAGGTGTTCAGCGAAACGATCGCCCAGTCTGCGCTTGGTCTCGCCGATGTATAAGAGTCCACATCTTGAACAACGGAGACGGTAGATGAGGTTGGAGGAGGTGCAAGTGAACCTCCGCCTCACCTGAAAGGACTGTCGGGGTCTCTGGACAGAGTCGAGGGAGGAGGTATAGGGGCAGGTGTTGCATCTCCTGAAGTTGCAGGGGAAGGTACCTGGGGAGGGGGTGGCTTGTGTGGGAAGGGATGAATTCCCTCCGGAAGTTGCTGAGGGAACGGTCTCTGCGGAAAGGGGCGGAGATGGGATTGTATATTTAGTTTATATTTCAAAATACACTTTTCGTGATCGTTTTCTAGGCCTGCACAAAACTTGAGAGTGTTTAGTTTACAACGAAAGTCTTTAATGTTTCACTCAATGCTGGCAGCAAGACTAGTCACACTGGCTGCCCACATACCACAGGATCAACTATATACAAGACATGTCCCTTTGTCCTGTGCAGCGCCACCTGCTGCACGGGAGGAGCAACGGGTCCTCCCACCCCACACAGTCCACCAAACATCACATCACTTCATTAAAAAAATCTAAAGTATATAAGCATACATCATTCGAATCAACATTTTCATGTCAAGTAATGTTACTCCATTACTGCACACCCGGACATCGTCAGTTTAGTTTAGTTCAGTTTAGTTTAGAGCTACAGCGTGGAAGACAGGCCCTTCGGCCCACCAAGTCCGCATCCCCACACATTTATACTATCCTAAATACACCAGTGACAATTTACATTTACACCAAGCCAATTACCCTACAAACCTGTACGTCCTTGGAGCGTGGGAGAAAGAAAGATCTCGGAGAAAACCCACGCAGGTCACGGAGAGAACGTGCAAACTCCGTACAGGCAGCACCCGTAGTCAGGACTGAACCCAGGTCTCCGGCGCGGTGAGGCAGCAGCTCTACCGCTGCGCCACCGTGTTGTTGTGTTAATCAGATTGTTGTGGGTGGGGTTTTCTGGATTATAAATAGAGAATTTCAAGAGAGGGAAAACTTGCAAGGATTGATGGATAGGTACATGGATAGGAACGATTTAGAGTGAAATAGGTCAAGTGCGGGCAGGTGGGACTAGTGTAGTTGGGGGCAGTTTAGGGCAAGTTGGGCTGAAGGGCCTGTTTCCGTGCTGAATGACTCTATGACTCTTTAGGACGGCACGGTGGATCTGCGGTAGAGCCGCTGCCTCACAGCACCAGAGACCCGGGTTCCATCCTGACCATGGGTGCTGTCTGTACGGAGTTTGCACGCTCTCCCCGTGACCTGCGTGGGTTTTCTCCGGGAACTCCGGTTTCCTCCCACACTCCAAGGACGTGCAGGTTTGTGGGTTCATCGGCTTTGGTAAAGATTGTAAATTGACCCCTAGTGTGTAGGATAGTGTTTGCGTGCGGGGATCGCTGGTCGGCACGGACTCGGTGGGCCGAAGGGCCTGTTTCCATGGCGTATCTCTATACGAAACCTCTGGCAGATAGACTCTCTGGTATCTCTATACTCTATAGTATCTCTATATATACTCCATAGTATACTCTATAGCATCTCTAATCTAAACATCTTGAAGATAGACACAAAATGCTGGCGTAACTCAGTGGGACAGGCAGCGTCTCTGGGGAGAAGGAATGGGTGACGTTTCGGGTCGAGACCTTTCTTCAGACTTGGTGAGTTCTATCTAATATCACCTCAGGTTAAAGCATGTGTTAGATTTGGACTTAGAGGGGAGCAGCTACAAGGTAGATCGCAAGAGGAGTTACAGTGGAGGGTTAAAGTTTAACTTTACACAGTGCAGTCTCTAACCGGTATGTATTAGGCCGCACCCTCCACCTGAACTAAACCACACAGCAAATAAGCCGTGATTTACTCAGCAACTTTCCCATAATTTTGTGTTACCACTTTATCTGAAAGAGTGTGTGGTTCTCACAACAAGAAGTGATATGCCATCAAGTCAAGCTCTTAAAATCGCAGGCAGCAAGAAAGGTATTTAACTGATAAAAGGTGGCAAGCCGACTGAAAGGGCGTGTTGTCATGGCGATGGCTCAGGCATTGTCCACAATGATAACATGCACAAACACTGCACTCCCACAGGCAGCGGCCCAACCCCACACAGCTCCACAGCACAGCAGCAACAGACTGGCAGCCGGGAGCTGGCAGCCGGGAGCAGGCACACACACACTAACACACTAACACACACACACACACACACTCACACATGCACTCACACTCACACTCACACTCACACTCACACTCACACACACACTCACACTCACACACACACACTCACACACAGACACACTCACACACACACTCACACACACACTCACACACGCACTCACACTCACACACACACACTCACACACAGACACACTCACACACACACTCACACACACACTCATTCATACACATACACACGTCTGTACGTTCTCCCCGTAACCTGCGTGGGTTTTCTCCGGGTGCTCAGGTTTTCTCCCAAACTCAAAAGACGTGCAGGTTTGTAGGTTTAATTGGCTTCGGTAAAATTGTAAATTGCCCCTAGTGTGTGTAGGGTAGTGTTAATGTGCGGGGATCACTGGTCTGCGCCGACCTCCGCTATCTTTAAGAGCCATATTTAGCTAATGCTTAATTTTAGGATGGCCACAGACAAATCTGGAGACTTCTCACCTCATGTTCCCGATGTTGGGGAAGTCCAGAACCAGGGGCCACACACAGTTTAAGAATAAGGGGTCGGCCATTTAGAACGGAGACGAGGAAACACTTTTTCTCACAGAGAGTGGTGAGTCTGTGGAATTCTCTGCCTCAGAGGGCGGTGGAGGCCGGTTCTCTGGATGCTTTCAAGAGAGAGCTAGATAGAGCTCTTAAAGATAGCGGAGTCAGGGGATATGGGGAGAAGGCAGGAACGGGGTACTGATTGGGGATGATCAGCCATGATCACATTGAATGGCGGTGCTGGCTCGAAGGGCCGAATGGCCTACTCCTGCACCTATTGTCTATTGTCTATTGTCTATTGTCGATTGTCTATTGTCTCATGCCTGTGTTTTGAATGTCTGATCTTGTGTAACTCGTGTACTTAATTAGCCAAGTATGTTTTGCACCATACAAGGAATTTGATTTGTCATACAGTCATACCAGGAAAAGCAAGAAGACACACATAACAATTCACATAAACATCCACCACAGCGGCTCCCCCACATTCCCCACTGTGATGGAAAGCAATAAAGTCTTATCTTCTTTCCTCCTTTTTCCCCCCAATGGTTGGGGCAGTCGAATCATCCGCGGTTGGGGTGATCGAAGCTCCCGCAGCTGGCGGTCGAAGCTCCCCGCGATCGGAGTGGTCGTCGCTCCTGTGGTTGGAGCTCCCCGAAGTCGGTCTCTAACCAACTTAATTCCCGGCTCGGCGGGACTGATGTATGATGAAAGAATGGGTCGACTGGGCTCGTATTCGCTGGAATTTAGAAGGGTGGAGAGGGGACCTTGTAGAAACATATAACATTCTTTGAGGATTGGACATGGTAGATGCAGGAATAATGTTCCCGACGTTGGGGGAGTCGAGAACCAGGGGTCACACAGTTTAAGAATAAGGGGTCGGCCATTTAGGACTGAGATGAAGAAAAGCATTTTCACCCAGAGAGTTGTGAATCTGTGGAATTCTCTGCCACAGAAGCAAGTGGAGGCCGATTCACTGGATGTTTTCAAGAGAGAGTTAGATATAGCTCTTAGGGCTAACGGAATCAAGGGATATGGGGAAAAAGCCAGAATAGGATACTGATTGTGGATGATCAGCCATGATCACATTGAATGGCGGTGCTGGCTAGAAGGGCCGAATGGCCTACTCCTGCACCTAGTTTCTATGTTTCTATGTAGGCCATTGTTAGCTGTGGGCTGGGTGAATATGAGTTCTAGACAATGAATCTCAACAAGACGACTTTGAAGCTAGTAGAGGGACGGAGAGAGTGGGGATGCAAAAAGCTGGAGTAACTCAGTGGGACAGGCATCATCTATGGTGAGAAGGAATGGGTGACGTTTTGGGTCGAGACTCTTCTTCAGACCGAACTTGCAGGGTACAAAATGGCGCCAGAAATGTGTGTACTGCCTCAGTGTAATCTACTATTCAAGCACTCTTTACTTGGGTACGATTGTGCCTATGTACAGTAACATTTTTATTGAACTGTATGCAAAAAAAGAGATTGTATGCAAAAAAAATGTTGAACCATCGAAACCTGTACCCTGGATTTACACACAGCAGACATGACTGATTCTCCCTCTCTCCCTCCCTCCCTCCTCCCCCACTCTCTCTTCCTCCCTCTCTCCCCTTCTCTCTCTCTCGCTCTCCCCATCCCACTCTCCTTCTGCCTCTCCCTCCCTCTCTCCCTCCCTCTCTCCCTCTCCTCCCCTCTCCCTCCACATCTCCCTTTCGCCCTCCCTCTCTCTCTCACTCTCTCCCCCTCTCCCTTTCTTCTCTCACGCTCTCTCTCTCTGTCACTCTGTCCGTCCCTCCTGCTCTCTCTCTCTCTCTCCACCTATCTCTCTCTTTCCCTCTCTCCCTCCCCCTCCCTGTCTCCCTCGCCCCCTCTCCCTCTCTCTCACTCTTGCTCCCTCTCTCCCACTCTCTCTCCCCCCCCCCCCCTCTTTCTCTCCCTCTCCCTCTCATTCTCTCTCTCACATATATCAGCCTGGTGACAGAGTCTTTCACCTCTTCACTGTTCTAGTATCAAGTAGAAATATTTACCCAATGCTCAGGACAGATGATGAAAGACAGCCACGCCACTCGCCCCTGCACCTGTGCTTTGGCCGCACCCAGCTTGCTGCCAAAACAACAGAGTTGGACTTCAAGTCACCTTGATCTCTTTAGGCTGTGCTTTCAGCATTATGTCCTCCTAGGTCTGTTTTATGAAGAGCAGCTCCCACTCACAGCGCCAGAGACTCGGGTTCGATCCTGACTACGAGCGCCGTCTGTACGGAGTTTGTACGTTCTCCCCGTGACCTGCGAGGGTTTTCTCCACGAGATTGGCAGCGTGCTGGAAGTACAGAGCGTGCCACGGAGGACGGAGATGTGCGGTGCGCAGTTTTACAAATGACCAAGAAGACTCTCGTGGGTCGGCGTGATACTTGTCGCCCTCCCCTGGCAGAGCGAGATGTCCGTGGGGGAACGTTCCCGACTGGCCCGCTGCAGACTGCAGGAGTCCGTGCTGAGGGATGCACTGAAGGACAATTTGCGGAAGGACATTCTTGCTATTGAGGGAATGCAGCGTAGGTTCACAAGGTTAATTCCTGGGATGGCGGGACTGTCATATGTTGAGAGAATGGAGCGGCTGGGCTTGTACACTCTGGAGTTTAGAAGGATGAGAGGGGATCTCATTGAAACATATAAGATTATTAAGGGTTTAGACATGCTAGAGGCAGGAAACATGTTCCCGATGTTGGGGGAGTCCAGAACCAGGGGCCACACACAGTTTAAGAATAAGGGGTAAGCCAGTTAGAACTGAGCCAAGGAAACACTTTTTCTCACAGAGAGTGGTGAGTCTGTGGAATTCTCGGTGGAGGCCGGTTCTCTGGATACTTTCAAGAGAGAGCTAGATAGGGCTCTTAAAAATAGCGGAGTCAGGGGATATGGGGAGAAGGCAGGAACGGGGTACTGATTGGGGATGATCAGCCATGATCACATTGAATGGCGGTGCTGGCTCGAAGGGCCGAATGGCCTCCTCCTGCACCCATTGTCTACTGTCTATTGTCTATTGAAGCTCGGTGCAGACCATGCCAAGGCTCTGTGGGGGAGGACCACAGTCTAGGGTCCTTCCCCATCTGCACGTTGGGGGGCAGAGTGTGATGGGGACACCCCTCACAAAATGCCGGAGTAACTCAGCGGGACAGGCAGTATCTCTAGAGAGAAGGAACGGGTGATGTTTCAGGTCGAGACCCTTCTCCAAACAGCAAGGGGGTTGGACTGGATATAACACTAGCAATATTGAATGTAGAGACACACTAAAAATGTGTTAAGAGCAGAGCATGTTTGTTTAGTTTAGTTGAGAGATACAGCATGGAAACAGGCCCTTCGGCCCACCTTGTCCATGCCGACCAGCGATCACCCATTCAGACACTAGTTCTATGTTATCCCACTTCCTTATCCACTCCCTGCACACTAGGGGCAATTTGCAGACGGACGATTAATTATCCTACAAACCCACGCATCTGTGGGACGTGGGAGGAAACCGGAGCACCCGGAGGAAACCCATGCGGTCACAGGGAGAACGAGCAAACTCCACACACACACACACACACACACACACAGCACCCGAGGCCAGGATCGAGGCAGCAGCTCTACCCGCTGCGCCATTATGGCATAAATACGTTTTATTGCAAATAAAGTTTAAATTAAAAATAAGATAGGGAAACAGTTCTAAGGTTCGGGAGCAAGACTGAACTTAAGAATAAGGTGTCGGCCATTTTGGACTGAGATGAAGAAACATTTTTTCACCCAGAGTTGTGAATCTGTGTAATTCTCTGCCACAGAAGGCAGTGGAGGCCAATTCACTGGATGTTTTCAAGAGAGAGTTGGATATAGCTCATAGGGCTAACGGAATCAATGAGTATGGGGAGAAGGCAGGAACGGGGTACTGATTGGGGATGATCAGCCATCGGCTTGTACTCGCTGGAATTTAGAAGATTGAGGGGGGATCTTATAGAAACTTACAAAATTCTTAAGGGGTTGGACAAGCTAGATGCTGGAAGATTGTTCCCGATATTGGGGAAGTCCAGAACAAGGGGTCACAGTCTAAGGATTAGGGGGAATTCCTTTAGGATCCAGATGAGGAAAACATTCTTTACACAGAGAGTGGTGAGTCTCTGGAATTCTCTGCCACAGAAGGTAGTTGAGGCCAGTTCATTGGCTATATTTAAGAGGGAGTTAGATGTGGCACTTGTGGCTAAAGGGATCAGGGGGTATGGAGAGAAGGCAGGTACGGGATACTGAGTTGGATGATCAGCCATGATCACATTGAATGGCGGTGCAGGCTCGAAGGGCCGAATGGCCTACTCCTGCACCTATTTTTCTATGTTTCTATATTTCTATGATCATATTGAATGGTGGTGCTGGCTCGAAGGGCCGAATGGCCTACTCCTGCGCCTATTTTTTGATGTTTCCATGTTTCTGTGAACTAATAAAACACCTTAATCCTGGCTGGAGTCTGTGTCAAACTCTGAGTCATGCCTCAGGAAGCATAGACAAGAGTCTTTGTCCTTACTTTCAGACCATGTTTACAAAGAGCTTTGTCAAACAGGCACCAGAAATGTCTCTGGCCTCCTTCAAAGGAAGGGAGCGTAAAGCATGGTTCACAAAAAAGAGGCAGAAATCTCTTATCAGTAATGTTTTAAGCAAACATTTGCCACTCCCGAATAGATTGTGGGCGAGGCGCCCTGCCAACTGTGTAAGCACCTGCAGGCTCTTTGTTACCTGTTGCTAGGGTCATCAGGCCCGCACCTAGTTACCAGCTCTGTGGCCCTCATTACGAAGGACGCAGTTCTGACAGGAATGTTCCCCTGTTCGAGGCTGCGGGGTCCAGTTTAGTTCAGAGATACAAGTGTGGGAAAAACTAAGAGGCCCTTCGGCCCACCGTGTCCATGCTGACCAAAGAAGACAATCAACCAACGCCAAACAGATCTGATACACCATACATTAACACAATCCAGTTAAACTCAGGTCCAATTGGTGGAGCGAAGGGGAAGATACAGAGTGCAGGATATAGTTCTCAGCACTGTAGCGCATCAGTTCCACAGACAAAGTCCAATGTCCGCAATGGGGTAGAGGTGAATGGGACAGTACCCTAGCTTATGGAAGGGCCGTTCAGAAGCCGGATAACAGAGGGGAGGAAGCTGTTCCTGAGTCTGGTGGAGCGGGGCTTTCAAGTTTCTGTACCTTCAGCCGGACGGGAGCGGGGAGAAGAAGGAATGACCGGGGTGGGACCAGGACAAGTCTTTGATTGTGTCGGCTGCTTTTTGTGTCTATCTTCGGTTTAATCCAGAATCTGCAGTTCCTTCCTAGACACTGAAACTGAGACTCTGTTACTGAAAACTGTCAGTTTTCACCTGTTAAACATTTCCTAATTCACATTTGTGTACCTTTTTACCCGATGGGAGAGGGGAGAAGAGGGAGTGACCGGGTTGCGACTGGTCCGTGAGGTGAAGATGGAGTCAGTGGAAGGGAGGTTGGTTTGTTTGCGTGACGGTTTGGGCTGAAAGAAAACGCAGGAGGGAAGGATGTACTTGGGTCAGTGGGAACCAAAGATCCTATAGCGAGCAAGATAGTCCATTCGACGAAAAAGACGTAGTACGGTCATGGGCAGATTCATGGGTAATTTAAGGCCCCATTCCCGTAACCGGCTTCCGTCTCCACACCAAAGATCCTGTAGGATACTCGTGCGGAGACGGAAGCCGGTTACGGAAACATCCTCGTAAAAATAAAAGTTATTTGGTAAAAATCTTATCCTCATTTTCAGAATTATAATTTATTAACACAAACTGCTCCCCCGCAACGTTGATTACACTGCGGGTCGGGTCGGATTACTGAAATGGATGAAAAAAAGGCCCAAGTTCCGCTCCGTTGCGTACTACACGTCAGCCCATTGCATTTAGCAGGAGTGGTCTATCTTGCTCTGCTATAGGATCTTTGGTGGGAACTGCTAAAGACTCGAATGGCTTCAGTCTAGCGTTAGGCATGACTGCTTCTTCAATCTGCTACAGAGAGATGTCATCAAGGCTTTCACCAGTTGCCTCGGGGCTGGCCTTGTGTTACACTCTTGTTAACTTTGGGATTTACTGATGTGTGGAAGATAGTGTCGTCTGCGACAGGTGCTATGAAATAACTTCTGGGCTGTCTCCACTCCCCTGGCCAATAAAGAACGCTATAAAATCAAAGACATTTTTAAATAACTAGCAACATAAGTCAGGGCAGCATCTCTGAAGAACACGGATAGGCAACGTTCCAAAGGTTGGGACGAAATGCGTGGGAAGGAACTGCAGATGCTGGTTTACACCGAAGATGGACACAAAATGCTGGAGTAACTCAGCGAGACAGGCAGCATCTCTGGAGAGAAGGAATGGGCGACGTTTCGGGTCGAGACCCTCCTTCAGACTGAGAGTCGGGGGAGAGGGAGACGAGAGATATAGACGGTGATGTGGAGAGATATAGAACAAATGAATGAAAGAGATGCAAAAAGGTAACGGTGATAACGGAAACAGGCCATTGGGACCTTTCTCTGGAGAGAAGGAATGGGTGATGTTTCTGAAGAGGGGTCTCGACCTGAAACGTCACCCATTCCTTTTCTCCAGAGATGCTGCCTGACCCGCTGAGTTACTCCAGCTTTTTGTGTCTATATAGTCATACAGCATGGAAACAGGCCCTTTGGCCCAACTCGCCCACTCCCAGCTACACTAGTCCCACCTGCCTGCGTTTGGCCCATATCCCTCCTAACCTGTCCTATCCATGTACCTGTCCAAGTGATTTAAAAATGTTGCTCATTGTACCTGCTTCAACTCAAACTTGAAGTGATTATTTCTTTGCACTACCTGCTAGTTCTGTACCAGAATTCTACGCACATCCAATGCCCAGGTTTGCACCAAAGTTCAGGACAATCTGTACTCCTAAAGGCACTTATGCTCCAAGCTATGAAAGCCCTTTATTCCAGATTAGGCGTAAGGACTGCATGGTGGAGTAGCGTTCACAGGCACTTCCAGCGGCCTGGGTTCCATCCTGACCACCAGTGCTGTCTGTGTGGAGTTTGCACGCTCTCCCCGTGGCCGCGGCAGACTGTATTGCCGCGCCTCGCCCGCCGCGGAGCCGGGAGGAAGGTGGAGGGAGACATGAATCGTGAAAGGCCTGGATAGAGCGGATGTGGAGAGGATGTTTCCACTAGTGGGAGAGTCTAGGACCAGAGGTCACAGCCTCAGAATTAAAGGGCGTTCCTTCGGGAAGGAGACCAGGGGAAATTAAACTAAACTAAACTAAATAGAAATCAAAAGAGATGAACTCGCTGAGAGGGCCGAAAAGCCTGTTTCCTCGCTGTGGCTCTAAACTAAACTAAACTAAACTCTCATTTCTGTGGTGGTTTCAACGCACACACAACACTGTGCTGCTTGTGCCAGTACAGACCTGATGGGCCAATAATTTTTCATACCAAATAAAAAAAGGCCCTTCGGCCCACCGAGTCCGCACCGACCATCGATTACCTGTTCACTGTTATCCCACTTTCTCATCCACTCCCTGCACACTAGGGGGCAATTTACAGAGGGGCTGTTAACCCACAAACCCCTGAACGTCTTTCGGGATGTGTGAGGAAACTGGAGCACCCGGAAAGAACCCACGTGGTCACAGGGATATTGTGCAAACTCCACACAGCACCTGAGGACCGGATCGAACTCAGTCTGAGACCAGCCACTAGGTGGCAGACTAGAACCTCACTTCACACCTTGAATTCTCCAATTTCAAGTAGCTTAACAAACTCACAACCTTTTTCTTCTTCCCTGTGCTCCACCTGCGTTCAGACCCAATCCTCCCCTTCCCCCTGCATTCCTTTCTCTGGCTTCACAGTTTGGACCCCTTCTATCCTTATCTTCTTATCTCACACCTTTTGCCTTGTCAACTCTTGCCTTTGTCCAATCATCGTCCCAAAAAGACCCCCCTCATCACCTATCACTCACCAGGCTCTGCCTTGCCCCTCCTCTCAGCTAGGTTCCTCCCACCCCCCCCCCCCCCCCACCACCACCACCATAATCGGTCTGAAGAAGGGTCCCGATCCGAAACGTCACCTATCCTGTTCTCTCTGTGACCACGTTGGTTTCCCCCGGGTGCTCTGGTTTCCTCCCACATCCCAAATTGGTGGGTCAATGGGCTGGCTGTAAATTCCCCCTTGAGTGTGGGACTCTGGGGCGAGTTATAATGTCTCTATACATCGAGAGTCACAGAGTGATACACTCTCATCCTTCTAAATTCCAGTGAATACAAGCCCAGTCGATCCGTTCTTTTTCCATTCCAGAACAGACCCTTCGGCCCACAACGCCCGTGCCGAACATGGTGCCAAGACCAGCTATTCTCCTCTCCCTGCACGTGATCCATATCCCTCCATTCCCCGCATATCTTAGATGTCTTGGAGCATCTCACCCCCTCGGTGACCTACTGGTCAACTTGAGGAGCACCTTCAGCAACAGACTGGTTCCACCAAGATCCAGCACAGAACGCCACAGGAGATCCTTCTTCCCTGTGGCTCTCAAACTGGGCAACCCCTCCCCCTTCTGTCGTGGGGTAGACCAACTCCCCCCCCCCTCCCCCCCCTCCCCCCCCTCCCCCCCCTCAATCTTTGCACATCCCCCAATCCTGGACTTTCCACTCGTCACTTCAATTTAATTTTAATTCCATGTTTCATGTATCTTGTTGTGTTTTATGTCTGATGGCAGAACAATTTTCCTCTGGGGATTAGTAAAGTTATTTCATATATCGTATCGTATCCATGTGCCTATCCAAAAGTGTCTTCATGACCACTATTGGATCTGCCTCCACCACCCACCACCCTCTGGGTAAAAAAAAAACTCCTTGAAATTTTACCCCCTCTCACCTTCAACCTATGCGCTCTAGTCCTGACTGTCTGACCTGATCTATGCCTCTCATAGTTTTACATCGATCAGGTCCCCTCCCAATCTCCAACCTTATGGAGAAAATGATCCAACTCTGTCCGATCTCTCCTTGTAGCCAAAGCCCTGTAATCCGGGCGGAAGTCTGGTAAACCTCCTCTGCACCCTCTTCAAAGCCTCCACATTCTTCGAGGACCAGAACTCCATGCGATACTCCAAATGCGGCCCAGCCAAAGAGCTGCAAGGCTGCAACGTGACTCTTGCATTCAACTCCCTGACCAGTGACGGCAAGCACACCATGCGCCTTCTTTACCGCTCGATCTACCGGTGGCACGATGGCGCAGCGGTATTGCCGCCGCCTCACAGCGCCAGCGACCCAGGTTCGATCCTGTCAGCGGGTGCTGTCTGCACGGAGTTTGTACGTTCTCCCCGTGACCCGCGTGGGTTTTCACCGGGTGCTCCGGTTTCCCCCCACACTCCAAAGACGTGCGGGTTTTCCAGGTCAATTGGCTTCTGTAAGTTGTTAAATTGTCCCTCGTGTGTGTGTGGGACAGCGCTAGTGTACGCGGTGATCGCTGGTCAGCGCGGAGGGGCCTGTTTCTGCGCTGCATCTCTAAAAAAGGAAAACTAAACCAGCGTGAACGGTAGACGCAAAAAGTTGGAGTAACTCAGCGGGACAGGCAGCATTTCTGGTCGAGACCCTTCTTTACAGCCGTTCCTTCTCTCCAGAGATGCTGCCTGTCCCGCTGAGTTCCTCCAGCATTTTGTGCCTATCTTCGGTTTAAACCAGCACCTGCAGTTCCTTGCTGCACAAGTTAACGTTGGTTGGCGAAGCCATCACTCTCACTGGCGCGGTGTCGGGGAAAGAGATGAATGAAACATTGCCTTTGAGTCCCCGCACTCCTACCCGTCAAGTCCGGTGTACGTTTAGCCCGATTAAAATAAAAAGGGATAAACATACCTCGTCGCGGTCCAGTCATCGCCCCTGACAGATGAACAGGTGCGGAAGCAAGCTGCTGAGAGTCCAGTGGAAAACAGCAGGTGCTGGAAAAAGCGACAAGTGCCGGAAAAACTCCGCAGGTCAGGCAGCATCTGCGGAGAGAGGCGCGGTGTCAATGCTGCGGGCAGTCGGTGCCCGCGAGGCTGGGATCTCTCTGCCCGGGTGGGAAGGTCGGCGTTGGGGGGGGACGTGATCGGGGTCAGTTCAGCTCATCGACACTAGTCCCATCTGCCCGCGTTTTGTTGAGTCGAGTTTATTGTCCCGTGTACCGAGGTACAGTGAAAAGCTTTTGTTGCGTGCTAACCAGTCAGCAGAAAGACAATACATGATTACAATCGAGCCGTCCACAGTGTACAGGTACATGATAAGGGAATAACCTTTAGTGCAAGGTGAAGCCAGCAGAGTCCGAGCATGCCAGATCAACGCCTGCATTTAGCTTCTCTCATGCACACAAATGCAGAATTAGTCACACAAGGAACTGCAGATGCTGCTTTACCAAAGCACAAGTGCTGGAGTAACTCAACGGTTGCCCTCTGTCAATTTGCCCCCGGTGTGCAGAGGCGGGTGTTCATAAGGTCGGAAGCGATAGGAGAATAATTAGGCCATTCGGCCCATCAAGTCTACTCCGCCATTGAATCATGGCTGATCTATCTCTCCTTCCAAACCCCATTCTCCTGCCTTCTCCCCATAACCCCTGACAGCCGCACTAAATCAAGAATCTATCTATCTCTGCCTTAAAAATATCCACTGATATTGAATTGGCAAAGAATTCCACAGATTCACCACCCTCTGACTAAAGAAATTCCTCCTCATCTTCCTAAAGGAACGTCCTTTAATTCTGCGGCCCTGCCCTCTGGTCCGAGACCCTCTCCTCTCTTTGAAATCTCTACACCGACATCTGTACACTGTGGACGGCTCGATTGTAATCATGTATTGTCTTTCCTACTGACTGGGTAGCATGTGACAAAGGCTTTTCACTGTACCTCGGTACACGTGACAATAAACTAAACTGAATCTCACACCGAGGGTGGTGGGTGTATGGAATGGGCTGCCAGAGGAGGTAGGTGAGGCTGGGATTATCCCACAGTTTGAGAAACAGTTAGACAGGTCTGATGAAGGACATTATTGCCATAGAGGGAGTGCAGAGAAGGTTCACCAGACTGATTCCTGGGATGTCAGGACTGTCTTATGAACAAAGACTGGATAGACTCGGTTTATACTCTCTAGAATTTAGGAGATTGAGAGGGGATCTTATAGAAACTTACAAAATTCTTAAGGGGTTGGACAGGCTAGATGCAGGAAGATTGTTCCCGATGTTGGGGAGGTCCAGGACAAGGGGTCACAGCTTAAGGATAAGGGGGAAATCCTTTAGGACCGAGATGAGAAGGACTTTTTTCACACAGAGAGTGGTGGGTCTCTGGGACTCTCTGCCACAGAGGGTAGTTGAGGCCAGTTCATTGGCTATATTTAAGAGGGAGTTAGATGTGGCCCTTGTGGCTAAGGGGATCAGAGGGTATGGAGAGAAGGCAGGTACGGGATACTGAGTTCGATGATCAGCCATGATCATATTGAATGGCGGTGCATGCTCGAAGGGCCGAATGGCCTACTCCTGCACCTAATTTCGATGTTTCTATGTTTCTATGGATCGGACAGGTTTGGAGGGATGTGGACCAGTGCGGGACTAGTGTGGCTGGGGACATTGTTGGCCGGTGCGGCCGAAGGGCCTGTTTCCACAGTGTCTCACTCTATGACTCCATGGACCGAACTGAGTCTTGCCGTTGTTCAAAATGTCCCCGGCCTTGGGGCCCGTTTGACGTGAGCTTGTTGCAGCTGGGCGATGGTGACGGTGCCAGCATAGCTTGGGCACGCCTTGTGCTGGGAGAGGGCGCTGTGCCCACTTGGAATGACTCATCCCCCCCTTCCCCGCCCACTCCGCCAGCGGGGGCGGCTGTGGCTCACTGAGTCCAACGACCCAGCCCTGAGCACTAACTCACTGGCAAGATCGTCGACATCAAGATCAAAGGCAGCTTATCTGCGTGGTCATGCATTATTTTATGTGCTGCCTGATTTATCACGGCTAAATGACCGAGTTCTCTCTGTAGGTTGAGCACGCACAAAGAAACCTGCTTGTTGTGTCATTCCTGGACTAGTTTACTGTTGTTCAGAGTTCCTGTTCTCCCCACTCACCTGGTTGAAGTCCCTTCTTTTGTGGCCTCCTCATGGACTTCAGCTTTCAGGTGGGGAGGTCAAACCCTGACGGGCTGACTCCTCCGCCCCCCCCCGACCCCCGACCCCCAACCCCCTGACCCCAGACCCCCCTGACCCCTCCCACAGCTCCCTGCAGCACAGTGGAGACCAAAGATCCTAGAGCGAGCAAGATGGATCACTCGACGAAAAAGACGTAGTACGGTCATGGGCAGATTCATGGGTGATTTTCGGCCCCATTCCCGTAACCGGCTTCCGTCTCCGCACCAAAGATCCCATAGGATACTAGTGCGGAGATGGAAGCCGGTTACGGAAACATCCTCGTAAAAATAAAAGTTATTTGGTAAAAATCTTCTCATTTTCAGGATTATAATTTATTAACACAAACTGTTCCCCCGCAACGTTGATTACACTGCGGGTCGGGTTGAGTCGGGTCGGGTTACTGAAATGGATGAAAAGAAGGCCCACGTTCCACTCCGTTGCGTGCTACACGTCAGCCCATTGCATTTAGCAGGAGTGGTCTATCTTGCTCGCTATAGGATCTTTGATGGAGATGGGTTCATGAACTGCCTCCCTAGGACGTACCCACAATGCCCCTTCCAACTACTGCCCACCGCATCCGCGCCGACCAGCGATCCCCGCACACTAACACTATCCCACACACACACACACACACACACACACACACACACACACACACACACACACACACACACACACACACACACACACACACACACACACACGGGACCATTTGCTATTTTTAATTGTAACTAGACCAAGGGGGACTCGTTGGGTCCCGTCTCCTCAACACGCGGTTGCTGGGGTGGGGGGGCTGCGACGTCACACACACACTAACCACCCCCCCAAACACACGGGGGGGAGGGGGGATTGGGGGGGATGGGGGGGGAGAGGAGGGGATAGGGGAGAGGGGGAGGGGAGAGGGGGGGCAGAAGGGGGGAGGGGGAGAGAGGGGAGGGGGGGGAAGGGGGAGAGAGTGGGGAGGGGGAAGAGGGGGGGAGGGAGGTGGAGGGGGAGGGGAGAGGGGAGGAGGGAGAGGGAGGGAGAGGTGGGGAGAAAGAGGAGGGGGAGAGAGAGGAGGGGGAGAGAGGGGGGGGAAGCAGGGAGAAAGAGGAGGAGGGTAGAAAGGAGGGGGGAGTAATCAATTTATTAGCCAAGTCTGTAAAAACATACAAATAGTTTGATTTGCTGTACAGTCATACCAAAAAAGCACCAAGACACACAACATAAAAATTAACATAAACATCCACCACAGTGCACTGCGATGGAAGGCAATAACGTATTATCTTTTTCCCTCCTTTTCTCCCGCGACCGGGGCGGTGGAAGTTCCCGCGGTTGTAGCTCCCGAGGTCGATCCCTGACAAAGGGACAGCGAGCTCCACGTTGTTAGGCCGCAGGCTCCCCCGGTTGGAGCTCCGGAAATCGATCCCCGCCATAGGGACTGCCAGCTCCGCGATGTTGAGCCGCAGTGCGGACGGAGATACGATACGGTAAAAGCCGCATCACCGTCGAGGGAAGAGATTAAGCGGTTTCCCTCAACACCACCCCCACACAACACAAAACTGAAGATCACTTAAACATACATGTAACAACAGACTAAAAACCACAGAAGAGGAAGAGAACAAGACAGACCGTTGGCGAGGCTGCCATTATACACCGCCACCCGATTAATCTACAAACCTGCACGTCTGTGGAGTGTGGGAGGAAACCGGAGCACCCAGAGAAAACCCACACAGGTCACGGGGCGAACGTACAAACTACGCACACATATACAGTTCATAGGTTTATCAGTTCTAGGAGCAGAATTAGGCCATTCGGCCCATCAGGTCTACTCTGCCATTCAATCGTGGCTGATCTACTTTCTGAGGAGGCTGAAGAAAGCTCACCTGTCCCCTCAGATCCTGCCCAACTTCTACCGCTGTACCATAGAAAGCATCCTGACCACCTGCTTCATGGTGCGGTACAGCGGCTGCACCGCAGCTGACAGGAAGACACCGCAACGGGTGGTGAAAACCGCCCATCACATCATCGGTGCCCCGCTCCCCGCCATGGATGCCCTTCACCGCACACTGTGTCTGAGACGGGCCAGCAAAATCATTAAGGACACCCCACACCCCAACCATGGACTGTTTGCCCTCCTCCCATCAGGGAGGCAGTACAGGAGCCTCAGGTCTCGCACCAGCAGGCTAGGAAATGCCCCTGTCCCACTTAGGAAACCTGAGCGGAAACCTCTGGAGACTCTGCGCCCCACCCAAGGTTTCCGTGCGGTTCCCGGAGGTTTTCGTCCTCCGGCAACCACCTTCAACTAGCATCGCAACCGGCTTCGACTAAAAAAATTACCGATTTTTAAAACGGAAACCTTGGAAAGACTGACAAAAACCTCCGGGAACCGCTCGGAAACCTTGGGTGGGGCGCAAGGTCTCCAGAGGTTTCCGTTCAGGTTGCCTAAGTGGGACAGGGGCATAAGGAACAGCTTCTTCCCCAACACCATTTCCCTGCTGAACTCACAGGCCCAGCGCTAGCCCCCCCCCCCCCCCCCCCGCATCAGTATTATTCATAGTTTCTATAATTTATATTTCAGCTCTTATTCACCAGAATATAGTACATGTCAGTCATTTGCACCTTAACAACTACCTGTACATATGTATATGCCTATGTACATACACCAATATATCCTCATTTGTATATATTGTCTTAATCAGCACTTTAATACTTTGCACCCTGGTTAGATGCAAAACTGCATTTTGTTGTACTGTACTTGTACTATGCGCAATGACAATAAAGTCTAATCTAATCTAATCTATCTCTCCCTCCTTTCCCCGTTCTCCTGCCTTCTTCCCATAACCTCTGACACCTGCAGTAATCGAGAATCTATCTATCTCTGTCTTAAAAATATAAGACTTGTGGCCTCCACCGTCGTCTGTGGCAACGAATCCCACAGATTCACCACCCTCTGGCTAAAGAAATTCCTCCTCATCTCCTTCCAAAAGGAACGTCCTTTAATTCTGAGTCTAGTCCTGGACTCTCCCACTAGTGGAAACATCCTCTCCACATCCACTCTATCCAAGCCTTTCACTATTCTGTAAGTTCTCGAGGTCAGGATGGAACCCGGGTCTCTGGCGCTGTGAGGCGGCAGCTCTACCCGCTGCGCCACCGTGCCGTGCCACCACAGGTTCTCGGGCATCCGTACCCCGTCTCCACTCATTCACTGATTGCCCATTCTTGCCCGGGTTGCGCCTCTGGCTGTCATGGCGACTGGGATCAGCTGGCTATTTAATTCACGGGCACCTCCCCAAACGCCCTCTCCCTAGTGCCAGGCAGAGGGGTGGGGGAGGTGAGCGTGGCGCGGGTATGGGGGGTGTTGGGCAGAAGATCGCCCAGACCTTGAGCCCGATATCTTGGTTGCATCCGGACAAAAACCCAAACTATCTGGAATGGTTTAGTTTAGTTCAGAGATACAGCGTGGAAACAGGCCCTGCGGCCCACCGGGCCTAGCGATCCCTGCGGCCCACCGGGCCTAGCGATCCCCACACACCAGCACTACCCTACACGCAGTTGGGACAATTTTACATTTTCACGCAACAGGCGGTGCGGGTCGCTGAGAACGAAGTGACCAACGCCACTCTAATGAGCACATTGGTAACTTTGTCAGAGCCAGCAAGGTGGTGATTCTTTGTGTACTTTGTCCATTACATGCAAAGAGAATTTCACTGTACCCCGGTACAAGTGAGAATACAGTGTCAGTGGGTGTATGGAACGAGCTGCCAGAGGAGATCGTTGAGGCAGGGACTATCAACGTTTAAGAAACACTTATAGACAATAGACAATAGGTGCAGGAGGAGGCCATTCGGCCCTTCGAGCCAGCACTGCCATTCAATGTGATCATGGCTGATCATCCCCAATCAGTACCCCGTTCCTGCCTTCTCCCCATATCCCCTGACTCCGCTATCTTTAAGAGCCCTATCTAGCTCTCTCTTGAAAGCATCCAGAGAACCTGCCTCCACCGCCCTCTGAGGCAGAGAATTCCACAGACTCACCACTCTCTGTGAGAAAAAGTGTTTCCTCATCTCCGTTCTAAATGGCTTACCCCTTATTCTTAAACTGTGGCCCCTGGTTCTGATACATGTTAGACAGGAGAGGTTTAGGGGCATACGGGCCAAATGCGGGCAGGTGGGGCTAGTGTAATGGGGCATGTTGGTCGGTGCGGGTAAGGCCCTGTTTCCATGCTGTGTGAGTCTATGACTCTGTGATCCCATCTGCCTGCATCGTAGCTGAATCAGTCATGGGTAGCAAGGTGTGACCTGACAGCGGACCAGCTTTGACCTTCAGTGAGCAGTGCCGTTGCACGACTGATTCACTCAAGGCCTCTGAGCGAATGCCGATGACATACACACACTCCCCACTGCCTCGGCAAAGCAGCCACCATTGTCAAGCATCACCTGCAGCCCAGACATTCCCTCTTCTCCCCTCTCCTGTCGGACAGAAGTTAAACAGCTTCAACCCACGCACTACCAGATTCAAGACAGACACATAGAAACATAGAAATAGGTGCAGGAGTAGTCCATTCGGCCCTTCGAGCCTGCACCGCCATTCAATATGATCATGGCTGATCATCCAACTCAGTATCCCGTACCTGCCTTCTCTCCATACCCCCTGATCCCTTTAGCCACAAGTGCCACATTAAATATAGCCAATGAACTGGCCTCAACTACCTTCTGTGGCAGAGAATTCCACAGATTCACCACTTTCCGAGTGAAAAATGATTTCCTCATCTCGGTCCTAAAAGACTTCCCCCTTATCCTTAAACTGTGACCCCTTGTTCTGGACTTCCCCAACATCGGGAACAATCTCCCTGCGTCTAGCCTGTCCAATCCCTTAAGAATTTTGTAAGTTTCTATAAGATCCCCCCTCAATCTTCTAAATTCTAGCGAGTACAAGCCGAGTCTATCCAGTCTTTCTTCATATGGAAGTCCTGCCATCCCAGGAATCAGTCTGGTGAACCTTCTCTGTACCCCCTCTATGGCAAGAATGTCTTTCCTCGGATTTGGAGACCAAATCTGTACGCAATAAGTGCTGGAGTAACTCAGCGGGACAGGCAGCATCTCTGGAGAGAAGAAACAGGGGACATTTCTGGTCGACTGAGAGTCTGGGGGAAGGGAAACGAGAGATACGGACGGTGATGTAGAGAGATATAGAACAAATGAATGAAAGATATGCAGAAAAGTAACGATGATAAACAGGCCATTGTTAGCTGTGGGCTAGGTGAACATGAGTTAAGGGCCTGTCCCACTGTACGAGGTAATTTACGAGTTCTCCCGTGTTTTCCCCGATTCGATCTCGGAGAACGTCCATAGCGGGTCCGTAGGAGATTGTGGATGAGACTCGTGACGTTTTTTCAACACTGTGAAAAAAATACTCGTGATGAAAAAAATGGTTACTTTCTATTTTTTTACTCGTGGATATTTTTTGCAGTGTTGAAAAAACGTCACGAGTTTACCGGATTGCCCGAGTACCTACCGTTACTCGTACGAGCCGCTACGGGTCATCCATGAACTCCTACGGACCCGCTACG